>QLSR01001484.1:1075489-1108739 GCA_031780015.1 Citrullus colocynthis
TTTTTTTTTTTTTTTTTTTTTTTTTTTTTTTTTTTTTTTTTTTTTTTTTTTTGGGTTTAAACTTTGATAAATATTTTTAGACTAAATACTAAATTTGATATTAAATATCGATTTCTATATATATATAATTGAAATAATATATCTATTTTGGACACCTAGCTAAATCACAAAAAATTAGTACCAATTTACTACATACTAATATACTTGAAAATTTAAATTTAATCAAGATTATTTTTACTTTTCAAATACAATTGTCACAATATTTAAAAAGCTAGGACAAGAATTTTTTGGAAAAGGACAAGAATTTCAAACTAGGCCAAATTTGTAAAACTATATTATTATTGTTACTAATACTTGCTTACTTCTAGACCAATCAATGAATGGTTTATTGCTTTATTACAAGTCAAGTTATTAAATAACGGTTCAACTCTTGAAGCTAATTAATTTATAAAAAGACTCATATGTTCCATTGTCAAATTTTATTCGATTTAAGGATTCCATTGAAGTTTGAATTTTGTGAAGTATATCGAATGTAGGGTCAATGTTATTATAAAGAGAGACTTCAAATACTATTTTCTTGATACTAGAAACCCTTTTTAAGGTTTTCATAGTAATAATAACTTTTTCATATATTTGAAGACATACTCATTCCACCTAATATATCTATGATAATATTTTAATACACATATATAGTTGGAGTTACAATCAACTATCTATTAAACCAATTGATGATGCATGGGTAGAGTTGCAAAAATAATGGTTAAATGAGTTTTTCTTTAATTTGTAAGAAAAAAAATATATTTTAGAGACTAATATAAGATAAATATTTACACATCTTGAGACTAAAATATGAGATTTATGGAAGATTACAGTTTATGGATTTGGGTAGACTATCATTCATGCATCCTACCCGATATTGAAAATATTTAAATAATTTCACCTAACATTCTCTCTCTTTTGTCTTTTTCTCTAACTTTTTTTTGCTTTTTGATTCTTATGAAATAGATTTCTTTTTCGTAATATACGATTTAAATTTATAAAACTTGAAATATGTGTAGTCGAGAATTTATTTCTGATAGTTGCTAGATCTTATTTTAGGTCTTTTTTTTACTATGCTAATGATTTTTGTATCGTTCAAATTTTTCATCTACTTATTTTAAGTTATAACTTCATTTGTTTTATATGTTCGTTTGGTAACTATTTGGTTTTTTAAAATTAAACCATAAACATCATTTTCATCTTTAAATAATTTCTTATTTTGTTATCTATTTTTTTAATCGATGTTTTCGAAAACCAAACCAAAATTTGAAAACGAAAAAGAAATAATTTTTAAAATTGGTTGTTTTCAAATATAGCAAAATGAACGGATTTATTTACAAATGTATCAAAATGTCACTATCTATCAATGATAGACACTGATAGACTGCTATTGTCTATCATTGATAAAAAAATGATATTTTGCTATTTCCAGTAGCTTTGCCATTTAAAACAATTAACCTTTTAAAAAAATTACTTGTTTTTGTTTCTAAGATTTTGCTAAGAATTCAACTCCTTTATTTAAGAAAGATGTACAATATGGTAAGAAACTGAGAGAAAATAGACTTAATTTTTAAAAGCAAAAAATAAAATGGTTACCAAACGATGTCGTAGTTTTCAAAATTTTGTTTTTGTTTTTAGAATTTGGTTAAGAATTCAACTCTTTTATTAGGTAACATGAAGACCATTATAAAAAAATTAAGAGAAAACAAGACGAAATTTCAAAAGCCAAAAATCAAAATCTAAATAGTTATGGAGCGAGGCTAAAAAGAGTCAATGAATTTGTAAAATATTTCCAAAATCAAACAAGGCATGTGTTTTTTTCAAAAAAATAATAATAAGAATAAGAAACCACTACTTATTGATGAGTATTAAAGGCTCATACAAAAAGTAGGGGAAAAGTTGGAATTACAAAAACTAGATTGATGGATGGTGAAGTAAAAAAAAAATGCCCTCGTGCAAAAATTACTTGTGCTCCATCAGATTGAGTTTTGCTTCAAATTAGTCTTTAAATTTCAAAATCCAACCATCAAAATCAAGCTTATAGAAAATAGGGTTAGTTGCACAAATAATAATTAGGTCTAAAATAATAAAAGATATATCACAAGGAAAAATATATTAGGGATACAGCACAAAATTAGTATCAGATATCACCAATAGTAGCTATTAGTGATAGTTATATTGGTAAATGACTAAAAAGTCCACGTTCAGCCTGCCAATTCGCACTTCTTTTTCCAATTTTCTCAAGTTAAAATAGTAACAATTAAAATATTAGCTTTCAATTTGCTATCAGTGTAACGACCCGACTAATACATCCTAATCAGACCATTACTCAATGCATGCAAATTTCAAGAAAAGACCCGACGCTGAGTAATAAGAAAGAAACAATGCTACTTACGGAAATTTCTGTTTTATTTAATCCCATATAGAAAGAATTTTTGGTTTGGGGTACCCCTAATAAAATCAACAAAATTCCATGAACAGAAAACAAAAACAAAATCCATATACAAAATAAAAGACAAGCCTAAAAAAAAATGCAGTGCTAGGCGGAAGCTACTATGGGTCCCATGAAGCCATCAAAGATTCCTCTTGTCATTCGCCAGCACGTTCTTTCCCTTACCTGAAAAAAAAAATAAGATAAAAGGGTGAGCAATTATATTGCTCAGTAAGTGACCCCACTACCGGAGCCAGGCTAGGCACCCAAGTCCTTTAAGTGCATTAGTCATACAACAGGCATATCAACATACTTCAATAGGAAACTGGTTATACTAGCACCCAAGTCCTTTAAGTGCATTAGCCTTAAGACAGACATATCTAACATACTTTCATAGGAAACTGGTTATACTGGCACCCAAGTCCTTTAAGTGCATTAGCCTTAAGACAGGCATATCTAACATACTTTCATAGGGAACTGGTTATACTCTCCCTACAGTTGGATTTGGATGTCCACAAAGCTCTGGAGCCCCGAAGGAACTCTTACCTCTGGTGATCCCGAAGGATCACAAAACCCTCTGGTGATCCCAAGGGAACACAACCTCTAGTGAACCCGAAGGAACACATCCTCTGGTGGCCCCGAAGGACCACAACCTCTGGTGAACCCGAAGGAACACAACCTCTGGTGAACCCGAAGGAACACAACCTCTGGTGAACCCGAAGGAACACAACCTCTGGTGACCCCGAAGGACCACAACCTCTGGTGAACCCGAAGGAACACATCCTCTGGTGAACATCCAGCCGACGTAGGGGAGTTACCACTACCCAGTACTCATGACCAATTTAAATTCTCACTCCTTTACTTCCATGAATTTATACACTAACAGCGCTGTTTACAATCATCTCATATACAAGCATAAGCATTTCACATACATCCTTTGAAACATAGGAAAAATCATACAAGCATGCTATCTCAATGGGCGTAGAAGTATTACTCATCATGGCAACTAAACATAAGGCGGGAAGGTGGTTCAGGTAGTAAAGTCACTTACCTGAGCAATTATATTCACTTATTCGCACGGCAGTCTGTTGGAAAGTTCTTGGTCCACCAAGTGTGGCTTAACTTGCAGTTGCTCTAATCCTTTTTACCCAACACAATTCCCGGCCACCTAAGGGAATTTTTATCACATAAGTCTCAAGCATCAACAGTTTTTTAACCAAATTAAGCTATAAATTTTTCCTTGGGTCCGAGATACTTACTCTCACGTTACCGGTTTGGTGACGAGAAATCAGGCGTGGTTTGATTGAAATGGCAGCGGAGGAGCACCGGGGTGGAAGAGAGACAAAGTAGGCGGCACTGCAAGGAGAGAGAGAGAGATTGATTGAAACCGCGGCGGCGCTGAAGATGTCGCAGCGGCGCTCCACTTGCGAGGAAGGAGAAAAAGAAGAAGAAGAAGAAGAAGAAAGAAAGAAAGAAGAGAGTAGCGTCGGCGGAAGAAGAAGAAAGAAAGGAAAAAAACCAGGGGGGGCGGCGGCACGCGAGGGAGAAGAGAAAAATCCCTTTTTACTTTTTCTTCTTTTTTTTTATTTTGGCACGCAAATCGATGCCTATTTATAAAAACCCAAATTCCCTATGCCTTCCTCCTTTCCCCTTTTCTTTTCCAACCAAACAAAATAAAATCAAATAAAATCTTCTACAACCAAGATTTACTTCAATTATCCAAATAAAATCAAATAAAATCTTCTACAACCAAGATTTACTTCAATTATCCAATCCCACCAAAATTAATCACCTTATTTTACTTGCCCTAAGAAAATTATCTTTTTTTTTTTTTTTTTCTAAATTCCAAATTTTTCCTTAGCTCAAATTTCTAAATTCCAACTTAGCTTAAATAAAGGCATGAATATATAAGGATAACTATATTTTTATTATTATTATCTTTTTTTTTCACACATAATAACTTAAACTTATTTACTAAGAGGATTTACCCCAACGATTTGGGGTTGTTACAATCAGTTATTAGGTGGCTATTATTGATACATTTTCATCAGTTTGAATCAAACTTGAAATATTAACACACTAAAAGCTATCAATGGTTATCAATGATAGACTTTTATAAGTAGTTCTCATCTTCGAAAGGAAACTATCAACTTTCAAAGATTAATTACATTTAAAGCTATAACTAATGGAAGTCCATTAATTAGAGTTTTATAAGTGACTACCACTGATATCTACTTAAGTCATATCATCAATATCATTAATATCATTCATTTAATTGATATATATCTAAGTTATATCACTGATAGCTTCTATTAATGGCTATCACTGATAGCTTCGATCAATGGCTATCATCGATAACTTTTAGTAGTGGCTATCAACGATAGACTTTCATCAAATGGAATCGACTTCTATATCATTGATATCATCAATATATGGTTATCACCTAAGTTTTATCACTAACATCACTTATATTGTGGTTATCAGTGATAACTTCTATCACTGATAACATTCTATTAGAGATAACTTTTGTCATTCCTTTTTACCATCAAATAACATGTTATCGTTGATAGCTTTTACAATTGATAACATGCTATTAACGATAACTTCTAGGCATCCCACTTACACTTTAGTTCGAGATTCAGTTTTATTAATTGAATTCACTAAGTTGGCAATCAATGATAGACTTCAATAAGTGGCTATTATCTGTGGAAAAAATTATCAAAGATTAAGCTATCAATGATAGAAAATATTATTGATTATCACTGACACACTTTCACTCGTAACTATCAATTTTGAAAGATTAACACTTAAAGTTATCAGTGGCTATTATTGAGAAACTTTTATCATGATTATCATTAATAAACTTTTATCACTAATAGGCTTATATCACTGATATCTACCTAAGTCACCGATGCATAAACATAACTGATATCTATTTAAGTTTTATCACTAATATCACTAATGATTGATATTAGCGATAAAAAAATATTTAGTGAATTCTTTTCAAACATTAAAAACATGAGTGTGATAGTTAGTGAATTCTTTAATCAATGATAGAATTCTTTAAATGACTAAGTGATAAGTATAGGAGTGGCCATCATTGATAGATTTATATTATTATGTCATAATAATGAGATGGCTACTAATAAATTCTATAAGTTTCAGACTTTCAGTTTATCTTGAGTATTTATTAATAAATTAGTATACATTAGTTGATAAAAGTCTATAAAGCCATAGACTTCTATTGCTGATTCAAGTAATTTGTCAGTGATAGAAGCCTATCATTGATAAACTACAATAGACTTAGTCTATTAGTGATATCATAGGCTATCAGTGATAGAAGTTTATTACTAATATATTTTATACTTTTAAGGTCCTATAAAAATGGGAAAAAAAACTATTAGCCCGTTTGATAATATTCTCATTTCTTTTTTTTTTAAAAAAAATAAACTTGCTTAATAACTATCCTCATTTCTTACTTCTAACTTTTAAGAAATGCTTCTAAAAATGGTGCAAATTTTAGGTCCAAAAACAATTAGTTTCTTTCAAATCAAATTCCATTGTCTATTTATATTTAACATTTCATTTTAATATTCAAACTTGATGATTGACTTGTTAGTGTTAAGTCACTTACGAATTATGTACTTTCAAATCCTAGGTTTGAAACTCGACCTTGTAAATTCTTTTTTTTAATCTCCCTAGTAAAAAAGGAAAAAGAAAAAGAAAGAAAGAGACGAAGAAAACATGAGGAGGTCAAAAAAGAAGGAAAAAAAAAAAAAGGAAGATGAAAATAAGAGGAGATTTGAGAGATGAAGAAAAAGCTGGAAAAGAAAAAAAGAAAATCAAAAAAATTTAAAATTTTTCATATTTACAAATATGTCAAAGAGATGCTATATTTTTAGTTTTTTTTTCTCTTATTTGTCATGATTTACAAATATCCTAGAAAATATTCGATTTGGGTCTCCCTACTCGTAGGATTTGTTAAATGCTTAACGGTTTATTGATGTGACATTTTAAAAATAATATTTATTACGAAATGAGCCACTTCGAATAGGTTCATTGCTCCGGCCCAGAATACGATTAATCCGGCATGGGCTACATGAGCCCCCAGTAGTTTACCGGATAAATTGATAAGTCGGGCATTCCCGGCCCACCAAGAAACCACCTAATAATAAAAAAACAATTTTTTTTTTTTTTTCCTTTCTCTCCTCTCGTCTGGGTACTTAATTTGCTTCCCCTTCCCCTTCCCCTTCCCCTTCCTTTACCCTGCTACCCACCATCGACGTCCAACCCCACCATGCCTTCTGCGTCGAACTCCGACGACAAAAAGCAGTGTAGTTTCTATTAAAACAAGGGAAGGAAAAAGGGAAAAGATAAACTAAATGATACATAAATCAACGTTAATAACACAGTTACGTTTAAGCATCCTGTTTAGTGTATGAATTTAAAGAGTGTGACTGACTTTGTAATCATGATATTGAATAAAAACCATTGCCTTGTAAACTTCTATGTTATTTCCTTGTGGACTTTGACTTAGATTAATACAAGTCAAAACGCGGAATCTGATCATGTCCATAATGCTTCCACAATTTACATTGTTTTCTCCCTTCTCATTGCATTGGTCTCCATAGTTAGAGCGTTTATTATTAGTATTATTAAATATAAAAAAATGAACCAAAATATTTATAAATATAGTAAAATTTTATTATTTATCTGCGACAAATCGCGATAGACATATACAATCACAACATAGATGGTCGTCTATCATGATCTATCGCTGTTTATTGCAAATAGACTGTGATATTTTGCTATTATATGTAAATATTTCAGTAGTTTTGTCATTTAAAATAATTTTTCTATTTTAGTCCATATATTTTGAAGTTTGTTTCATTATAGTTTCTGTATTTTTAATAAATAATAAATTTAATTCCTCGAAGTTAATTTTTTACGGAAATCAGTTAAATAATAATTATTATTATTATCAAATTTAGTTCTAAGGAGTTTCATTATTGCACTACTTATTATTAAAGTGTAAAGATTCAATTTAGAATGGTACTGCTGACTTGCCTAAATACAAAAATAAAAATATTGATAATTCCCAAACTCAAATATTAGGACCAAGAGAGTCTTCAAATTTTTCGGATAGCACACGCATCACATCAATTTTTTCATTCATTTCAACTCAAAAATATCTTTTACTTTATTTGCATTATCATTCACGAAATCATCAATTATACATAAGTTGATATAAATAATCATCTCACTTATGATTTCTAATAAACTCCAAATAAATTTATTTAGAACAATTTCAAAGTTCGAAACTTTTCAAAAATTAAGGAGGAAAAAAATCAACCTTTTGACCATTTTTTAGTTTCAGTATAGTAATAAAGGAGTTGTAATCAAATTGATTTCCTACATTACAATATACAAAATGTAAATAAAAAAAATTGAAAAAGTTTCTTTTTTTTTTTTTTTTTTTTTTAGTATAGTTATGAAAAAACGAAGCAAATCCATTTCTTTTAAATTAAAGTATAATAAAATGTAATTACAAAGAAATTGAAATAATTTCAAATTTGACATCTTTTAAGTTTTAGTATGGTTATAGCATGAAAAATGTAATCAAATTTTTTTCTTAAATCAAAGTATAAAAAATATAATTACAAAATAAAATTAAAAAAAAGTACAAAACTAACACAAACAAAAACTAAAATATCATGCACACAAATCACTATTATAACTCGGAATATTTCAATTTGCACTCCAAACACATTAAAATAGTTTGCACCCCAAACATATACAATTATAATAATCCACAAACTATTACTATAACTCATAAATTATAATAATTACATATTATAATAACCAATTCAACTTTAAAAAAAAATCCTTTAGAGCCATTCATGAATTAAAATGGGATTTATACCCAATTATAATTGATGAGCAAGGATAAAGTCACGAACGTTTATTGTATATCTGCCAAGTCTATATATACTATATTTCATACATCATCTCACCTACCCATTTTCCTTTTTTCTCTATATTTTCTTCTTTAAGAGATTTTTATTCATATAAGATCAAGTCGACAACTTGATTTTGTAAAACTTCAAATTATGAACCATTTTTGGTAGTGGGTTTACTTATTTTTAAGCTATAACTTTTTGAATTCCATATAAATTCAAATTTGTTTACTTTTTCTCAACTATCAAACTAAATCTGTTGGCAACATCAATAATTATATAAAGCTTGCAGTTAATTATTTTCTTAAAGTGATTTATCATTGGATAAGAAGAAGACTACAATACAAATAAAGTAAAGGTGGACCGGTTCTACGGGAAATATTTTCTACAAAAGTATTCTTTTCAAAGACAAAATTCATCTAATTAATTTTTTTTTCTTGGTTCATAAAAAGGAAGGTCATGCTAATTACGGTTGAGCTAAGCTCATTTTTGTTATGGAATTCCACTGAGAAGCCCGTTCTTTTTCTATCTCTTTTGTTATGTAAGCCCATTTTATAAAAGTCCATTCCTGAGGTTTTATTTAGTGTGTGTAGGCAAGAGTTATTCATTCCAACTTTTTTATAAATATATCAAAAGCTAAGGTTTTCTCTTAGTATTTCTTTTCTCTTTGACAATGGCTTTTCATCTTCTGCTCTATATTTCTTAGTACTTTGGCCTCTACATAAATATTGTCTTGCATATATGGCTCCAAGAAAATGATTGTATGTCTTCAATATCGCTTAAAAAGCTTATATAATCAGCGTTTGGTATTTTATAACATGGTCCTCTAAATCTACTCTATATATGTTGATTAATCTCTCCTGTATTGCCCAAAATTAGAGCTTTTCACATAGCTCTATGAATCTTAATATACATATATTTAACAAAACCGTACCCTTTTTCCAAAAAATAAATAAATAAAATTGATACACACGTAAATTTGCAAAAGTAAATTCTCGAAAGGTTTAAATCTTCATAACAATGTTTCAATAGAACCCAAATTAACAAGAAAGTAGGAAAATTAGATATTTTAAGGTGCACACAAATTGGATCGAACATTATTTATTAATATAAAAATAAAAATAAAGTAAACATAAATATATGTTCCTCACAAAAAGCTGAGGCTTTTTACCTTATAATATCACATAATCACGTTGTGAATGCAAAAGGTTTTGCTATTAGAAAGGAGGTGGAGGCGATTTAAGGACGGCTTTATTTGGCCATTGGTGACCAGGTCCTAGACGTGGCGGCGGCGGTGGCGGCAGGCTCCGCTGTGACTTCTCAGTGTTTTGCTTATTGGTCGGTGGTGGCGGTAGCGGCGATCTATATATTACATGCAAATGAGGAACTACGGACCGAGCTGGTGGGGAAGGAACGTTTTGTGCCGTAAATTTTGATGGCAGATTTAAGAATATCAATGCAATGAGAAGGGAGAAAATAAAGGAAAGCAATTTTGCAGAACCCATTGTTTTTCTCTTCAATTATTCCAACAAAAAGGTGTTTTAATTTCTGATCTCCATACAACTTATTATATTATGTATGAAAATTTTCTCATGAAGCTTCTCTATGAAGAAAATAATACACACGTTAAATTACAAATTTGGGTTTTAGTGAACTTTTTATATGGTCTATGCCGTTTTAAAAGCTTCAATCCTGAATTATATCTCCAAAATCAATAGTGTGGAAGTATCTCATCAATCAATCTTATTAAGATTATGAGGTCACTTAATTTCTTCAATATAAGGTCTTTAACGTTTCTTCTCTCAATAAGACATTGTTAGTGATATAATCCCATATTTGACTTCACTCCATTAGCTTAAGTTTTTGGGTCAATCGACGATTTAAAATGATATCGAAATAGGTTGGTTTGAAATTTTCTGTGTTTAGAATCGCTAAAATCTCACATGTACGTAATTATTAAATTATGTTTTATCCACTTGAAAAAGGAAAATAATACCCCCACATGATTTCTTTTGTTTTTACTTTGCCATGAATTTTAGTAAAGAATATTGGGTCTATATATTAATCTTTTACTTTTATAATCATAACAACAGCAGGACCTAATTAAAATTCTTCAAACTATGAAAAATAAATTCAAACTAAATCAAAATTATACTGACTAAATGAAAAATTAAATCACACTATATAGAAACTAAATTAAAACTTTTAAAATTAGGTATATTAACCTACTATAACATTCAAACATAAAGCCAAAGAGAAAAGAGTGAAAATAATGTTTGACACCTTGAACTCATATTAATTTTTCGATAGATTTTATATAATAAATGTCAAGGGAGTTAAAAGACATCTCAAAATCAAAATCAAAAGGTGAGAAGTTCGAACCTTCGTCATTGAATATAAAAGAATAATAATAAATAAATAAATATCTAATAAATCAACGTAGAGACGTTGAAATTGTTGTAATGTAAATGTGGAGAGATGAGATTACCAACCAGTTAGAGTTAGGTAAGTCTGAATCCCCGGAAAATGCATGGAAGCCTACTGATTTATTCAATGATCATGTTTACATGTTGCTCTTATACAAGCCACACACCCTTCTCTTCAACGAACTCCACTCTTTCAAAAAAAACAAACAAAACAAAACAAAAACAAAAATAAAAATAAATCACCTTTCTTTTTCTCTTTTTGTGTTTGGGAATTGAGGTGGGGGATTGTTTGAATAGTTCAAATTAAATGGTCTTCACTAAATTAAGGCTACTCGAAGAATGGAATACATAATAGCTTTAGCCTTTACTTTGCAATAAGGATTAGTTTTTTAGTTATTAAGCACGTTCAAGCCAACAATCCGAAGTTATATTTTAGTAAAAATATTTTAACTTGGATACAGCTTGCACATGTAAATTATGGTAATGAGGCATTTTTGTTGAAGAAATATATATAAGTTGGTAATTAATATATACGTTAAATTATAAGTTTAGGAGTAGTTGACTTGGTTGCTCTTTGTTTACTTTATGTTTAAAGAAAATTTCTAGGTTTAATCTTCGAACTTGGAGGTTTATGTCTATTTGGTTCTTAAACCTTAAAAAATTTCATTCAATTTTTTATCTAATAATTCCTCAAGTATTAAATGTTGTCTCTAATAGGTCCATAAATTTTAAAATTTGTATCTAATAGGTCTCTAATCTATTTATTTTTTTAAAAAATAATTGAAATTTGATTTATTTATATAAAATTAAATTTAATGTTTTTAATGGAACCCTAAAATTTCAATATGATGCATGGTAGATGCATAAATTTTATATATATACACACACATATTGAATAGCTACTTAAAATAAAATCAGAAAAATAGAGATTTATTGGACATGAAATTGAAAATGTAGAGAAAGAGAAAAGATGTAAAACGCGAACTTAAACTAATATATATCATAGTTTTAGAAAATCGACGTATATATACTATAAATAGGGACTTCTAATGCATGTCCCCAAATAATAGATGGTTCAGATATTGGAAATTTTGCTCCATTTTGACAAGTTTGCACAAGAAGATGTAGAGAGGATATGACAAATATTGTACAAATGTTGACCGGTCCAAGTTTAATATCATTCTAAGTCAATGAATAGCTTGGTCCAACGACGGTCGAAAATGCACCCGATCAAAAAAAACTATCCTACTACTATTGCAAGAATAAACATAAAAATAATTGAAAAACTAAAAGAAAGAAACAAAAATAGAAAAAGAAATAATATACGTGGAACTTCAAACTCAGAGAAAAATCAAGGCCCGCTAGAAAGAAAACTACTATCAATTACAAGTGCACTGTCTCAAAGCTTTTGTATTATTCACATCATTTTTCCATCATAAATGGAATTTAACTAGAATTAGCACACTCATACTTTTTTATAGTATTTAGAGTCTATCACATTCTTAAACCTTTCTAGTGTGGTACAACGCTCTACTAATATTTTGTCGAAGAAACTTGTTTCGTGGAGTTGAACTTAAGTTGATGTAGTTTTGATGCGGATGTAGTTCGATCTTCAGTACTTGATTCTTTGATTCTCTCTCAGTTGAATGCGTATGCTTGTTGTATGGAAGTGGAATGCGTGGATGTTTTTTAAATTTGGAGTCTTGGAAGAATGTCTATGTTCTAAGGAGCTTTAATTTTCAAGTCTGGTTCAGCTTCAGGAGTTAGGAGTCTTCTGATTGCAGGGAGAATTCTCTCTAGGATCTCTAGAGTGTAGAATTTTCTGAACCCTACAAATGAGGAGAACTCTTCTATTTATAGAGTTCTCGAGTAAGCTTTATGGGCTTGGGCTTGGTTGGTCCATGGACCTTGCCCTTGGGCCCAACAAATTGGATTTGGGCCTTTGTTGGTCTTTGGGCCAAATTAAGTCGACTCAATTGAATTTCAGCCCAAATAATAATATCAAATTGGACCAAATTATCTTATTTAGTCCAACGGTCAAGACAAAAACACGTGGCGTCCTCGGAATTTGTCAATTTATGTCCTCAATTTCAGCTTGAGGCACATGTCAACTTCTAATTGGTCCTAAATTCAATTACTGTAATTTTGCAAGAATGACATGTCAATTTGTGATTGGTCCAAAATGTCTCCCTTGTATTGCTCTAAGACTCCATTTTGGATTGTATTTGCATAAGGAAAAAATTATTGCTAGAGACTTCATAAAAATAGAAAAGAATATTAAAAAGATAAAATTTGAATTTGATTTCTTAAAAGAAATTGATTTTCGAGTGAACAAATATTAATTTGAGAAAAGGTGTCCTAATTTTGGTCACACTCTCACCCCACTCTCTCGTCTAAGAGAATTCATCCTTCCTGTTGGGAAATACCATCAATTTCACCGTCTTCATGTAACAACCCCAAATCGTTGGGGTAAATCCTCCTAGTAAATAAGTTTAAGTTATTATGTGTAAAAAGAAAAAAAATAATAAAATAATAAAAATATAGTTATCTTTATGTATTCATGCCTTTATTTAAGCTAAGATGGAAAAAAATTCGAAATTTGAGCTAAGGAAAAATTTGGAATTTAGAAAAAAAAGATAATTTTATCTTGGGGCAAGTAAAAATAAGGTGATTAATTTTGGTGGGATTGGATAATGGAAGTAAATCTTGGTTGTAGAAGATTTTATTTGATTTTATTTTGTTTGGTTGGAAAAGAAAAGGGAAAAAAAAAGGAAGGAATAGGGAATTAGGTTTTTTATAAATAGGCCTCGATTTGCGTGCCAAAATAAAAAAAAAGAAAAAGAAAAAGGATTTTCTCTTTCTCTCTCGCGCGCCGCCCCCCCCCTGGTTTTTCTTCTTCTTCTTCTTCCGCCGACGCCGGCTTCTTTCTTCTTCTTCTTCTTCTTCTTCTTCTTCTTCCTCGCAAGTGGACCGCCGCCGCCGGCTCGTTTGCCTTCTCCTTCTCGTCGCTGCAGCGAACCAGCAGCCGCGCCGCCGGTCTTTCTCTCTCCTTGCAGCGCCGCCGCGACCGGTTTCGGTCTTCCTCTCTCTCCTTGCAGCGCCGCCGCGACCGGTTTCGGTCTCTCTCTCTCTTCGGCAGCCGCCGCCGCCAGTTTCTCTCTCTTCTGCCGCCGGTTTTCTCTCTCTTCCACCCCGGTGCTCCTCCGCTGCCGTTTCAATCAAACCACGCCTGATTTCTCATCACCAAACCGGTAACGTTCGAGTAAGTACCTCGGACCCAAGGAAAATTTATAGCTTAATTTGGTTAAAAACTGTTGATGCTTGAGACTTATGTGATAAAAATTTCTCTTAGGTGGCCGGGAATTGTGTTGGGTAAAAAGGATTAGAGCAACTGCAAGTTAAGCCACACTTGGTGGACCAAGAACTTTCCAACAGACTACCGTGTGGATAAGTGAATATAATTGCTCAGGTAAGTGACTTTACTACCTGAACCACCTTCCCGCCTTATGTTTAGTTGCCATAATGAGTAAAACTCCTCGCCCCATTGAGATAGCATGCTTGTATGAATTACCCATGTTTAAAGGATGTGTGTGAAGTTGCCATATGTTGAATTGCTGTGATGAGTAAAATTCCTAAGCCCGTGTGAGATAGCATGTTTGTATGAGATTCTCATGTTTTAAAGGATGTATGTGAAATGCTTATGCTTGTACTATGAGATGTTTGTAAACAGCGCTGTCAGTGTATAAATCCATGGAAGGAAAGGAGTGAGAATTTAAATTGGTCATGAGTACTGGGTAGTGGTAACTCCCCTACGTCGGTTAGGATGTTCACCAGAGGTTGTGGTCCTTCGGGTCACCAGAGGTTGTGTTCCTTCGGGTTCACTAGAGGTTGTGGTCCTTCAGGGTCACCAGAGGTTGTGTTCCTTCGGGTTCACCAGAGGTTGTGGTCCTTCGGGGTCACCAGAGGTTGTGTTCCTTTGGGTTCACCAGAGGTTGTGGTCCTTCGTGGTCACCAGAGGATGTGTTCCTTCGGGTTCACTAGAGGTTGTGGTCCCTCGGGATCACCAGAGGTTTGTGATCCTTCGGGATTACCAGAGGTAAAAGTTCCTTCGGGGCTCCAGAGGTTTGTGGACATCCAAATCCAACTGTAGGGAGAGTATAACCAGTTCCCTATAAAAGTATGTTAGATATTCCTGTCTTATGACTAATGCACTTAAAGGACTTGGGTGCCAGTATAACCAGTTCCCTATAAAAGTATGTTAGATATGCCTGTCGTATGACTAATGCACCTAAAGGACTTGGGTGCCTAGCCCGGCTCCGGTAGTGGGGTCACTTACTGAGTAATATAATTGCTCACCCTTTCATCTTATTTTTTTCAGGTAAGGGAAAGAACGTGCTGGCGAATGACAAGAGGAATCCTTGATGGCTTCACGGGACCCGCAGTAGCTTCCTCTAGTACTGCATGTTTTTAATGAGTTTTGGTTAAATGGTCAAATTTTGTTCTGAAACTTGTCTTTTAGTTTGTATGTGGATTCCGATTCACGAAAATTTATTGATTTTTATTAGGGGTACCCCGAACCAAGATTCTTTTTTTTTATATATATATGTTTATGCATTGTTTTTCTTGAGTTTTAACATTGTTTCTTTCTTACTATTTAGCATAGTGTCTTTTTGAAATATGCACGCATTGAGTAATGGTCCGATTAGATTGTATTAGCCGGGTCGTTACACTTCAAGCCACTGAAAAGTTTTAAATTTCTTTAGTACTGTTATTTTTTTTGCGAATTGCCAAACCATGTTATCCTAACTTAATATTAATATTAATGTTAATCTTAATTTTAATTTGCCGTGATATTTTATTATTTATTAAGTTTGTTAGTTTTGATTTGATTTGGTATTAATTTGTATTGTGTTATAAACTTCGGTTTATTCAAACACTAGTATTATATTGATACTAATTCTCATTTCATGTTAAACTCCAAATTATCATTCATGAGGTGAAGGAAATTATTTTGGGAATTCAAAATAGATTTCCAAACTTTTTTTAATAGCTATGATGGCATTTATAATTGTTAATTCGTGTTTTATTTCTAAAATTTGAACTAATAAACGTGACTACATAATCTGGAAAAGTTATGCTAACGCATTTTTCTGCATCAATATAATCATCGGTGTATCCACATCGGGAGAAGTACCTCCTGACAAAAAGATATTTTCGTCGGCAGATGCCTTATACCAACAAAAATTGATTTCGTCGGCATAAGTATATTTTTGTCGAGATAATATAACTTTATCCCAACGAAATATACTTGCGTTGGCAAAAACATACTTAACAAAATGAAAATTTTCAGATAGATTTATGTTTTATTTCTGTCGACATTTTATTCTACGTCGGCATAATTTATTTACAATTTTATATGTAATTTATAATATTAAAGAATTGAATTTTCATTTTCTTATTACCTAATTCTACACAAACAAAATTTAATCTTCAAATAAATATAACAAAAATAAGCTTATATATTAAAAATAACACTAATATTCAATAAAGTTGGTAAAATTCTAAGAATAAAAACATTATATATAATTAGGGATGTTTTCAAAAATAGAAAAGTCGTTGAAAATAATTACAAATATAGCAAAATTTTATTTTCTATCTGTGATAGGTTGTAATAGACCCAGATAGACTTCTATCACTTTAACAAATAGACACGGATAGATGTTTATATGGGGTCTATCATGGTCTATCCCAGTAAAATTTCACTATATTTGTAAATAGTTTGACTTTTTTTTAATTATAATAATTTTTCATATAATTAAGTTCGGCCCTACAAAAAAAGTACATTCCTAAGCCAAAATAAGTGAGATGTCAAACCAAAATAAGTAATCATCTCAAAATATTCTCGTAATCTCCAGAAAACAATATTTGAGAATTTACATGTACAACCTAGAGCAGAAAAAGCTAATATTAGGAAATATATAAAGAAAAATGCACAAAAAAGAGCTTAAGAATCACACAAAAATCTTAAAAAGAATTAAATGGTTATAAGGCATGACCCCTCCCAAGCTATGAGCATGTCGTCAATAGTTATAATTAAAATATGAACACCGCCAAACAATCATTTTATTATAAAAAAAAGTTATTTAAATGGTTATAATTAAGCATGGGCCCCTACACCACGCTACGAATGTGTCGCAAATCAACTTAAACATCTTCTGAGGCTAAATAAGTAACTCAATGGTTCTAAAGCATGTAACTCATCTCTCAGAGCATATAAATAAGCCAAAAGAAAGTTTCTATAAAAAGTGTGCAAGTAACTTTTTGACTTTCAAAACAATCTAAATAACAATTAGAATGTGTGAGCTCCTTCCCTAATCCACTTAAACATCTTTTGAGGTTGAATAAGTAATTCAACAGTCCTAAATGCATATAACTCATCTCTCCGAACCTATAAATAAGTCAAAAGAAATTTCCTCCAAAAAGTGCCAAGTAACTTTTTGACTCTCAAAACAATCTAAATAAAAGTTAGAATGTGTGAATTCCCCCCACTACCATAACTACAGGTTAGCCACACACAACAACCAAATTAAGTTTCTAAATCCACTAAAATACACATATTTGAAGTGGCTACCATACAACAATTTAAAACATAGAAATCCCTAAACGAGGTAAGAAAGTTGTCATAGCGTACTTAGTTGTCTGAAAGTACATGATACTTTGCCACTTCCAGAAATTGTGCAACTCTATCTATATACTCTCTTGAGAATCTATCTCCAAGCTTAATTCAATCTTTATCTACAAACCTATGGATACTTTATAAGGTCCTATAATCATACTTTTGTGGTTGGGACATGGGGGTAAATGATTCAACCCCCAATCCAAGGTTAAATCATTGCTGGTTATTTTATATGCGTAGCGAATGTGCTAACACATATTTCATAATTTTTAAGTTTTGAGAATTGTGATTAGTAAATTCCTAAATTTTCCATTTTTAAGTCTTATAAATCCCTTTAAAATGTAGACTTTTAATTTTATATATAATAAGATTTAAAAAATATTACAATTTAATCATTTTACTAGACAGTAGATATATTTTCGTGTGAACCAATTTTCAATTTTGTAGTTGAATAGATATATTTAATTTTAAAAGGATATTAAGAGTACCTATTAGCGACAAAGTTAAATTTGATGTATAATATAACATTTAATTTTTAATATATTTTTTTTTAATATATAAGAGACATATTAGGTGCAAAATTGATGTTTTAAAAATATATTAGACACAAAATTTGGGACATCATAAATCTATATTCATTTCTTAAAGTTAAAAAACGACGTATATAGACACAAATCTAGAAATTCATTAGCTAAACATATAAGGTAATTGCAATGGAAAATATTTATAGAATAATTAGTTAAGGATATAGCCACATTTAAAATAAATTGCAAATATGGCAAATTTTCAACAATACCCTAATTTCTTTTATATTGTGAGAAAGCATCAAATTGCATATGTGGTGCAGATGGGTAGTACAACAACGAGATCAATCGAGGAGATGCCGGATTCGAGCTATAGTTCCCGGCAAGCGGCCATCAACACCGGCGAAGGGGATTATGAGTTTAACGGATTTAGAGAGGAATTTGAGGCAACTTTGGTGAAAGGGAGGGATTTGGTGGAAGTGGGTGTGATAGTGAAGCTTGAGAAAGCTGTTGGTGAAGGGGGAGAAATTTGAGGGAAGAGACTGCTGCTTGATTTTGGATAAAGGGTTTCGGCTACAGTGGAACCAGGAAAAAGAGGACATCGTCAGCTGTCTCTATTTTCAGGTCAACGCAATTTAAAAAGTTTATTGGTTATAAGAGCCTTTCCTTGATAGAATTATTAGTGATCAATTTCTATCGATTATAGAACCTAAAGAAATATCATAAATCACGCTAATATGCTTTCAAGGATATGCTTATATAATTTATAGAAGTTTATCAATTATAAAAGTCTATCACTAATAGACCAATGATAAAGAAATATTGGTTATAAGGGTGGTCTATCAATGATAGTGTGTCATCACTTATAGACTATCATATTTCCTTGATAAAACCATGCTAGTGATAGTGTGCTACCATTGATAGACCACGTACATTCCCTTGATAGAATCATATCAGTGATACAAAAATATCGATGATAAAGACCTATCAACGATAGAGTGCTATCACTAATAAACTATTATATTCTCTTGATAAAATTATATTGGTGATAAAAAATATTAGTGATATAGTAATATTCGTGATTAAAAAAAAATGTGAAAGTAATATTATTTTGATAGAAGCATATCAATAATAGTACTACCCTTGTTTTAACATATATGACGAAGGGTAGGAATAGGAAAGTCATTTCAAAAAGTAAGAAAACAGAATCAAGTTGAAATGATAGAAGCAAATACCGAATTGACATTTTAGAAAGACATATATGATAATAATGAGTATAGAAGTCATATGTGTTCATTTGGGAGTTGTGATTTTCTTATGGTTTTTATTGAAGTATACCTAAAGGAGTCTTTCAATGATAGACTCCTACCACTGATAGGAGTTTGTCACTAATGATTTTTAAAAAAAAAAACCAAGAATTTTGTGCCTTCAATGGGCAATGTAGAAATTTTCAAGGACGAAAGATAAATTTTGTTATATTTGCAATTAATTTTTAAGTTTTTCTATTTTTGCAATATTTTAGCCTCATTTTGTTATATATGCAATGAACCCTTCTGACTTTATATAAACTCGAGTGTTCCAATTCTAGATGCCACTTTGAGTTTGAAGAAGGGTATTACCATATACACTTAGATGTAAATTAGCAAAATCAAATCCTTTAGGCTACTCTTTCCTTCTTTTTCCTGGTATGTTCTTATTATTTATGTATATATTGTGATTTGATCCTCAATGTGAAAACATGAAATTATTTGAATATAAGGATATTATCATTGACACTTGAACTGATTTTTTTTATAACTAAAAGTAATACGAGAGTATGCATCTAGTGCAGACCATTTTGTTTAATTAAGTCATCAAGTTATCCTCACCTCAAGAAGATAATATTAATAAAAGGAAAGTACCAAATATAATAATCTACTATCTATATAACATTAATAACATAGTTCAACCAATATTCCTTTCATATTTGGTAACATTTCACCTAACTCAATCTTTTTTGTGTATGAAAGGAGTGGAATTCATTTACGAAAAAGGTGTGCCTGACTTGTAAAAGCATACCCACATGGCCACATGGCCAAGTCAAAATCATGTGCGAAATGCTGCGATAATTTTAATTGTTTAAACAGAATCATTATATAGTTAAAGAGATAATATTAATCTATACTTATAAACCACGAGATGTATTAATTAGAATCATGGATTGTATCAATTTACGCGTATCGTTTCGTTGAAATAAGCCTATTATGAAATTTATAATTACATCGATTAAAGAGTTAAGTTCTTTCTTTTTTCTTAATGCATTCTATTTTTTTAATCTTGAAAGAGTGTATTTATAAGTTGGAGTAAAGGCAGTTCCAGAAAACACACTTTTGTGTTGGAAAAATTAGAGAGTATGGGGTCTGCTACAATTGTTGTTTTCTACCTTCTTATTGCATTGCTCTTTCTAAATCTGCCATTGTCAAAATCTACTGCACAATACACAACTATTCATTTTCCATCTCCTTCTCCGCCAGCTCGTCCAGTTGCTCGTTTCTCTTCTGTCGTACGGCCACCGCTACCAAAGAAGACGCCTAACCAATACACCGTCATGTTACCCCGGGGGCCGGTGCCGCCAGCAACAGATCCTAAACACCAATGGCCAAATGTATTCACCCGTAGATCAACTCCACCTCCTTTCTAACCTGATGGCTAATGATATATAGTATAAGGTAAAAACCTGTTGCCAGTTTGCTGATGCAAGTTCGTGCGTCATTTGTATTATGTGAGGTTGAAAGGAGTTGATTATGTGATTTTTTATTTCTTTTTTAAGCACAATTGGAGATAGAGAGATTCAGACCACAAACCTCATAATTCTTAGCACTCGTATGCTAATTGAGCTATGCTCGGTTTGGTGAATATGTAATCGTATTTGTGTAGTCGATAGATACTTTGGTTTAATTACAATTGTTATTTATTGGTATTATGCCAACGTATTTAATAAGTCTGCAATTTTAACAAATTTGTTTAAGCTATTTGATGTTCGATAAAATGTAATCTATAATTTCAATTTATGTGGAACTAAAAAGAAGAAAAAGAATGTTATAACTTATTAATAAGTAAATCACTATCGGTTGTATGATCAAACATTTCATAATTTTAAGTTTTTACATATTTAAATCGTGAAGTTGGTCCGTTAGAAAAAGATTTGTTTTAAAAGAAATGCTTGACAAGAAAATGTGTTTAGTCCTAATGTTTCAACAAAACTATTAGATTGACTAGATAGCTGACATTGCAATATGACTTATAGAAAAATATACATTTTTAATACGTTCTTCCTTTCTAATTGGCTTCTCTCCTCTTTCTCGACTTCTTCCCTCAATTTATATGAATGATGTTAAAAATGATGGTAATGTATGTATTTTAAGTTTTACCCACTTACTATTGTGTCCATTTTTAACCCATTTAAAAGCTTCAAAATGGAAGGAAACCATTTCAAATTTAGGAGCTTAGTTGAATATTCGTATAAATTTAAAACACCATTAATAATCAAAATAATTCAGATTGGGAGATAAAATTAATTTCATGTTTCTCGCATTTTTAATTAAAATTTGATTAACATATTTAGAGGGCTTTCTACATACACTTCGAAATAAATTTTGATCAACACTTTATAGCATTTGTTAAAGTTGCATCTGCAGCCAGGCTTTGAAATTTACCAAACATGAAATTAGTTTATGTTACAATTGATTTTTTCAGAAAGACACAATTTACAACAATTATTTTAACAGTCAAAACAATTCCAAAGTAAAACCGAGTTAAATCTAAAATTACGGAGTCAAATTTAGAGGACTAAAGATGTAAATCTTACCATGCAAACATTATAGCAATCAAAAAAATTGAATAAAAGGTTGTACTAATTGATTTACCAAATAGAGTATAAACAATGTTATGTAATTCCAGCAACTAAGACATGTACCTCCTTGAGCTAATTACTTGTTTTCAACCCTGTTGCTCCATTCATAAAAATATTTCCACTAATTCAATATTCCTAACAATTGGGATGCAATGAGGAGTAAAAATACATCAAACTTATGAGCAGTTTTAAATGATAACCTAGATTAACTTTGGTCATAAAACCAAATACTAGCCTATTGGAGTTCAAAAAATTAATCCACCATGCCAGAATTTGTGGGAGCGTTTTCACAGTTTGTGAGGGGTCAGAACCAATAGCTTATAAAAATTGTACCAGGTATATCTTCGAATTCTGAAGCATTGACATAATTGTACATCAAAATTCAATTGCACAGTTAACTATTGAAACACTCTGAATCTAATCCCCTTAAATTTACAAGCAACTTTAATATTCCGTGGGGTCGGCTACAATTTGCCTATCTTAACAACAGCATGTCTAATAACATATAATGGATGCACAAGCAGCTAGTAAAATGTGCACTAGAAGATGATACGTCTCCCATTTAAATTGGTCATCCAGTCTCTATAGCTTATTCACCTTTTGCCGCCAGTTCCAGATCCAGACCTCGGACCTGGATGTCGTGAGAATTGTAGTCGCAAATAATTAGATTCGGGATCTTGTTCGTCCATTTTATAACCTGTGCAAATCAGATACTTATTAGCAAATCTATCGTGTATTCTTTCATCAAAAACTAAACATAAACAAGTTGCCACATAAATGATGAAACTACTTCCATCTTTTTTTTTTTTTTTTTTCTTTTTGAAAAACCACTTCCGTTTATAACAGAAAATTAATTAAACATGCACCTAGATGTTTCCTTTAATAGGAAACAAATTTCATTAATAAGATGAGATTACAAGACTAGCTCACAAAAGCTGGATCAAAAAACCCACTATACTTCGTAGAGAACTGCATGTCTTGTAATCTTGAAAATTTCTTCTGTTTATAACAAAGGCTAACCACACATCTCGAGCACTGCTCTAACTGAATTAAGCCACAGCATTTAGCTCTCTTTGTAAATTAATGGCCATGAAAGGAAGAAAAAGAGGTTTTCTTTGGTTTGTCAAGGAAAAGTCAGTCTGATAAAAGCGCGATGAAGAAATCTCAAAGCCTTCAAGCAATAAAATCAGATTATCTTCTAGAGAGAGAGAGAGAGAGAGAGAGAGAGAAATCTCTCCAAGGTTACATTTGAGCATTCCACATAATGCAAGCGCAGAAGAAATCTCCAAAGGCTCCATTGCCCTAAACAGAAACGATCCAATATACATTGATTCCTCGACTGGAAGGGTGCAAAAATCTTGTCTTGAGAGTATTTAATCCTCCCCGAAAAAGGAGTCCAGACAAATTTTAAATCTTCTCTGGCTAAAGATACATCAAACAACTTCAATAATCTCTAGCACTGAAAATAAGCTCCCAATGCACAGATCGTAACAAAAATAGGCCAACAACCTTCTCTCTCAAGTTAGGCTGTCTATCAAAAGTAACAGTAAGCTCGTATAGCCCCCTACCCCCAAAAGAGAACAAACAAGAAAAATACTCATCTGGAAACCCTAAAATCAACACCTTAGAATCTATGTAGTGGCCATAAACTAAATAAGTTTTCCAACTCCAACTGAAACTCCTGACTTGTCCAGAACTCCACATAAAAGTACTCTAATAGCCACCCCATAACCAGAGATAAATGATGTGCATGCATGTATACACAAGTTCAATAAAAATACAAACATGATAAGATTTTGTATGAGAAATTCAATTCCAACCATTTCTACTGAAGTAAACAAGTAGCTACTAGGGAAAAATATTGCTTCTATAGGAACTGCAAAAGCCAATATGGAAAAAATGTGAATACAATTCACCTTGCAATGCACTCATGGCAGTTGCTGCACAGGCTGGGTTTGCAAAATCCACAAAACATAATATTAGGGGGTCCCCACCACGCTAAAATTTGAAACAAAATTGACACAAAAAACATTGTAAAGGTTAGCATGAGTTTAAAAGTATACAAAGAAAATTCAAAAACAACAAAACAGTTACTAGTAATAGACTAACATGTTTAGATTCTTTGCTCACAAGTCTCAATTCTTTATATCCCACAAAGGGGCGGAAAATATCTACAATGGAGTGAAGGAATGTAGTTTTGTTTATATGAATAAAGGAATGTAGTTTTTTAAGTAAATAATTGAAAAGAGGGAAAAAAAAGGAAAAAAAAGTCAATATAATTTTGCTTCTAGCATCACCCCCTATAAAAAGGATACGAGCTACTTCCCTCCGGGAACTATCTGGAGGAAGTCCTTCAACATATAAAGTGTTGGAGGCATCAGGAGGAAGAGGCACAGTTTCACGTCCAGGTCTGCTAATCGGATCTACAGGCAGATGATTACCATACTCAATATTTCGACCATTTGGTGCAAGATCAGGAGAAACTGCAGGAGGACGACTCATTACAATAGGATCAGGTAATAAAGGCCCAGGCATTCTACTCCCAACTGGCATTCTGTTTGCAACAGGCCTTCCCATGCCCATTTCTCCGTGGGTAGGTACTTCTCCGGAAGGAAAAGAAGAAAGTTGCTTCAGAAGCAATTACAAAAAGTTTTCAGCACTCAAACTGTGAGGCAAGAAAAGAAAATAAATCTAGATTCCAGTCATACCACACTTTGGAGATAACGATCATATGCTGATCCAATTGTTTGTGTATCTTTTACAGACCGAGGACCACCACGATCATCACTTGCTAAGTAATTGTGCATCTCATGGCCAGTAGGCAATCCAGAGGATGGAAGTTCTGCAGAGAGTGAAAGCAGGGCTTGATCCATTTACAATTTACCATAAGGAAAACAGGTAACAAGACCAAAAGAAGATAAATAAGGGAAGAAGGAAAAAATGAGTTTATTGCACACATGAACGAACAGATGCCCCATTAGCAAAGGAATAAAAGATATGTAAAAAGGAAAAGCCACAAACTATTTCAGTAATACTCAATTAAATCAACAAAGTTCAATTAGTATAGAAAGTCCTATCATACTATCTAAATTAACTTTTTCAGCAGTTCAGTCATACTTTCATATTCCACATATCTAATCTCTTCATCCTCCCAATCCAAATATATAATAGTACTTTAAGTTCAATGGACGGAAAACCACTGTAAAAGCAAAATTAAATAGAAAATCAAAGTCTTAAACAGAACCATTTGTAAATCAAGTGAAAATTTGGTTACAATCCCAAAAAAACCTCAAGCTTCTAGTTTATGAAACCAAGTGAAAAATTCTTCAGAAAGGTTTCAAGATTACTTAGGATGTCAACAATAATATGTTAACAAATGTGAATCATGCCCACAAACCTTTATGGAAGTATCTAAACATTATTAAGGTAGGGGATCACAATATGAATACATACTATGAAAATACTAATTATACCCAATATATGAACCTAAAGTTTCTTGTAAGAACAACCAAGCGTAATTCAAAAAAACAAAACAAATCTTTCGCTACAAACATTATTATTGTATAAATATATATACCAAAAGTCTAACATCGTCTTCTTTTAACCATTTAAATTTTTGGAAGCAACTCAAAACCTTTTTGCAGATGATGCCACACAGTTGCCATTGCATTGATTTTGTCTCCCTAGCTTTCCGCCCCAAGCACCCATTCTCCTTTTTTAATATATGTTGCTCATTAGATTTTCAACTCCCTCCGGTACCAAAATTTTCAAATGTATCCAATTCCCATTGGTCTATAATTCCTTTCAAAGTGCGCAGCTACTAATATCATTTTCCCACTGTCCACATAATTGTTAACTCCCTATCTCCTCCAAAATTCTTGATGTTTCACCCATGGGTTCTCCCTATCTCCTCCAAAATTCTTGATGTTTCACCCATGGGTTCTCCCATCTAAAAGGGCATGGTCCCATCAAGCTCCCCTGTTCCCTACACATTTAAAACGGGTCAAAAACTTGATCTCACCTTCTTTATTGTCTTCAACTCTTGAAATTTTGTTAACCATTCCTTCCTTTTAATATAACACAGATCTTTCAGATGAAACTTTGTTAAGCATTCCTAGGACACCCAAAACCAATCCACTAGGGACTGCAAAAGAACATCTCTAAAACTCAACCAGGCACATTATTCCATTTTGATCATTCTGATCTTCAACTAACTTATCTAAATCCATCATGCTTTCAATTGCTGCTCTGGCTGAAGATTTCGTTACTATTCTCACTACATTAAAGTCTCTCGCAAGATACCACTTTCCATCATAGCAGCCAAATACATTTCCCACTTTATTCCAGAGTTTCTTCCTCTCCATATTTGTTACTTCCTTTCAGACTATAAAGCAATCTGCCCCTCAACTTTTCAGTCCATCAAATCACCCCCAAGCTCCAGAGTGTTTTTATTACATTTGTATCCACCCTCAATTTAGATTTTTGTATGAGCACCGTATTTGGATAGACCTCTCCTATCATTTATAACAGTACACCATTCCCCCAACCTCCAACCCCTCACTTTCTTCTAGTATGTTTTCCTTAGCATAATTGATTGCTGATGATAATTCCTTTAGCTACCTTCATGGGAGCTCCCATGAGCAAAAGTCCAAGACCATTTAGCAGGGTGAACATTTTTCTTAACAAGAGACAAAACCTTTTTTCTTTTTTTTTTTTTTCTTTTTTTTTTATATGAAATGACAAGAGACTAATGCTCAATAGATAAAAACTCCACAAGCAAGAGATCAGAGAAGTAAAGAAAACAAAAGTAACAAAAGATAACAAAAACAATAAAAGTCTAAACACAATAATAAAAGACTCAATTAGGCAGTAAGCATAAAAGCAGGCCAGTTAAAATAAATAACTGAAGAATTTTGGCTTGCACTTGAAATTGCGTATTACCAATGAATTGATCCAGGGCTTCAGAAGCTTTGCTAGGCCAAAGCCACTGAATACTAAAAACTTTAAAGAGGTCTTCCTAACAAGTAGCTGCAAGAGGACAAAAGAAGAAAAGATGCATCAATTTTTCTTTCTTTCTTTTTTCTCCCACTTGAGCGCTTAAACACCTCTGAAATCGGAGAGATAATAGGAAAGCCTTCTCTCACATTATAGGAAGTCAAGTAAATAATGACTCTCTTTGTCAGAATGTCAACATAGAGCAACCTTCTATTTATTGAGCAGCAAGGAATGAATTTTCTCCACTAACAAGGACCAAAATGTTCAAGAGTTTGGATTTCCCCATGATGGCATACCATACAGAAATAGGGCAACGACAAGCTACCCCCAACACAATTAAGATTCATTGCGATGGTTTCTTCCTTGAGATCGTGAAAGTTGTATGAATGGTTCATAAAGTTCATTTTCATCCCCTGAGAATTTTCAATAAGGTTCAAAATATGAAGTAAAATTTCAAAACTAAACAAGGGCATTATCACCAAGTTTCAGTTCATGAGGACATTAGAACTTTCTGAAGATCCAAAAACAAGAGAATTTCCTTGTATCATCTATCAGATGAAGTGCATTGAACCATCAAAGCTTTTTAATACCCCATGAAAGACACACTTCGAAGATCTACATAACACCCACCTAGAAGCTGGGGAAGAGATGATTTGGTACACATTCTTCTTCATCCAGAATTTTCAACTACAACTTTATCAGAATAAACCTGAATTCAATTACTTTGTGTAGACTGATTATCCACAGCTAACTTAACAAATCAAACCAAACAATACGAGAATGTTTTGATTGGTTTTCCAGATATTGTTAGGGAATTAAGCCCATCAAAATTCACTGCCGAACTAGCTGCAAAATCATTATATGCAACTGAATTCGAAAAAAGAAACCCAAATTGCGGAAAAGCGGCTTCAAGTGGCGACAAATTAAACATAATAAACACAGGGGCCTACCATAATCAGTACGAGGTCGTTTAAGCATGCCAGGCGAGGGAAGCAGAGGCTGCTGGCGATTCCAATAATCATCCGCCATATATGCTGCAATTTTCCAAAATTAATGCTTCAGAAGAAAGAGGGAAATCGGGATCTTGGAAAGCGGAGACGAATGAATTGAGCTTCACGCAGAATTTGGAGATTCCTAAAACCCTAACTGCCGATTTAATTTAGAGCTATCTGTTGTTTCCGAGTAAACGTTTCGAAGCTGAAGTGCAAAGCTCCTCACACAAATTAGGATCCAATACGCGAGACCTCACCGTATCTGTTACGCCACAATCAATTATCTAATCCCACATCTAATCAAAATAAAAATTAAAAAATATTAATCTAATCCCATATCAAATCAGATTACCACATAAGTAACTATATTATCTTATCTAATATACTCACTCGATTTCTGACTTAGTTTTCTAACCCCTTTCTAAATCATTGTAATTATGCCGTTTTGAGAGGGAAAAAAAAAATTGTCTAAGTGAGTATAGTTTAACGAACATGCCAGATTTGTTAATGCCTATGAGATATTCTAATCCTTGTATCCTTTATTATGCTCAATAATAAATAAATAAAACATTAAGGGGTATTTGGACCACAACTTGAAGTTGATGGAGTGGACTAAGAATAATAGTTGGTGTTTCCAATTATTATAACCTACAATTAATTAACTACAGTATTATTATTTCAAATTCTTTTTTGTTCTAATAATTATTATTTGCTACGGTGGTTTTATTTCCTTTTATCCTCTTTCCCTCTTTGTCAAAGTGTTTATTATTTCCTACTTATTATCTCTTTACATGTTTACTATTTTCTACCCAAATAGTTTGCACCTCAATCGCAATTTATTATAGCTCCAACTATTTTATTTTCTATTTATCGTCTTTCCATCTTTGTTACAGTGTTTACTATATCCTACCCAAATAGTTTACACCCCAAACACAATTTCTTATAACTCAAACTAAAATAGTTCTCAAAACAAATTATTATAATTTACGAACTATTATAACCCACAAATTATAATAACCAACCCAATTCCCCCAACACCTCCTAAGTTGTTACCTTCCTTTTGAAGAACCGAAATTATACATAGGCTATTAGACTCAACAAAAATCGGTATTATAGACTAACACCCAACGCAAACAATATTCTCATTATGATCTCACAAATCTAAGACCACTCTTCGAACATCCTCCCTCCATGTTGCATTGCAAATTAGGAGGGACTCTCCCACCCAAATTTTGCTTGCTCCCCATTAGAAGAAACATTGGGAGGAACTCCACCAAAACCTCCCCTTGGTGAACTCATGGCCTTTTTCTCATAAATGAAACTTGAAATTGAATATAGTAATAATGAAAGTGGAACTGTAGCACTTAGAAAAAGCATTTTGTTTCTGTATTCTCACAAGCTCTGTAACTGCACATGAAATTTTTCCTCATCTCTTGCTTCGCCATGATCTCAACTCAGCTAAAAATGATCTCTAGTAGAGCTCAATTGTTCCTACCACATAAAAAATCAAAGATATCACTAAGTCTCCTTAGACACCTTACATTTTCAGAATAAATGT
Organism: Citrullus colocynthis; assembly: GCA_031780015.1. NCBI lineage: Eukaryota > Viridiplantae > Streptophyta > Magnoliopsida > Cucurbitales > Cucurbitaceae > Citrullus > Citrullus colocynthis. Next base: position 1,104,980 of record QLSR01001484.1, read on the forward strand.
AGGGTGGTCTCAAGCTCTTGACGTCATAAAGGACACCAAATGTTAGATTAAACTCCTTTTTATGCAGATTTGCTCGAGTTGGAATAATGTCGTTTAATATTTTCTAGCTACATATCTTGACCTTTAGGAGGTAACTTCATTTGCCATAGACCCTCCCAAAGAGACACAACCTTCTTGCTAGAAGATAATGAACCATCCCCCCACGCCTTTCCAAATTTATCTCCAAGTTATCAGCACTTTTTAGAGAGATGACCTTTGTTGCCATCTGCCTAATACATCTCATCATCCTCTCTATGCCCTTTAAAGAGATGGATAAAATAACGCTAACAGCATCAGACGATAGACCTTCTCTTCATTCCAATGCCGGTTACCTAGAAAAAAACACACCACACTTTAATGTCTAAGAAAAATCAAGATGTATAAAGGCTTGCTACTCCCTTCCTCTTTGGAATCAAGGGATCCTCACTTATTTGAATGGAATGATCATTTCCAACCCTCCACCTATATCTATGTTGGAATAAATCTCTTCCCCAAAGAAAGCTCATCCATGCATAAGAGGGATTAGACCCCGGCTTAGCCCTTGAAAGGTCCATTATGAAAATACCTTTTCTTAAGAATTTGATAGAGAAGGATATGAGGATCACGCACCAACTTCCAACACTGCTTAACTAGCATGACCACGTTCTTAAATCACAATCTTTTCCAACTATGCCAATGAATTTTCCTGCAATTCCCTCACCAAAAGTTACCACATCAAGCATTAATTTTATTACAAATTCTCAACGCATCTCATAGTATAAGTTGGAATCACTTTAATCAAAACCTATTTTTTTCCTATTGAAAATAACTTCTCCTTCCACCTCTGCAAAACCTTACTATTGGGATGCATACCCTAAAGCCTTATAGTTAATAAATGATTTAAAATAATTGTTAATTATTTTATATATGCAATTATCATTAGAGAAAAATCCAAGGTTATTTTATGTAACTTAAACATGTATGCGGTTGACATACAGGTGGATCATGTTTTATCCTGGTAACACTACGGATACGGCCCACTTTGTAATTGTTATAAAAGTCGTAAATTGTTACAAACGATTTGATTCTGGTGGTTCATGTAGAGACATGCGAGTAGGAGTATCGTATACAAAGAGTTTGTATAAGATCGAACCGTGAAATGATTAATCTCTCTTTATAACACTGTTGACTGAAGAGATTAACATTTTATAGTTGGATGGCCATATGTGACTTGACCTTAATCCTGAGTGAGTTATGAACTTCTGTCTATGAGGGCATTCCTTTGATCTGTATGGGTGAGAGTGGCCAGATTTGCCGACTCAATATGTCTACCATCTTGGGAATTTGTCCAAGTAGGAAGCTGGGGATATAGTTACATAAGATGGAATTCACTCACTTCCGTCTTTAAGGTAAGTAGATAAATTATTCCCTTAAGTGCTGACTCTGGGGCTTGAATAATGGGGCCCTTCCCTCTCACTACCCTAAGAAGGTTTCGTTTATGGTAGGACCATAAATAGGTTGTTCATTAGAGGATCAGTAGGACTTAAAAAGTTAGATATAATTACAGGGTAAAATGGTAATTTGACCCAACTATAATTATTTGCAATTCATGAAGACTTCACTATTGATTGGTTATACCCGTGGACACAGAAATATATCTACAGTGCGAAGGGTGCAGCAGAGTGACCCGCAGTTGATGAATGTTGATGAATTTAATTAAGAGTTTAATTAATTAATCTCATATCATTGGAGCTTCTAATTTGTAGGTTCATTAGGTCTCATGCTAGCTCACTAAGGACAAAACAAGGATTATTTAGTTTTGGATAAATTTGAATTGTTCAAATTAAATAAGGGAATGTGCATTGATTGTATAAGATACAATTAATATAATGTATAGAGATAAATTATAATATAAAGTTATTTTTTAATTAGATTCAAAATTAAACTATATATTGTGAGAGTATTAATGTTTAAATAAGATTCAAATATTAAATTAATATGAATAAAATTCATTATATGTTAATTGTATATAGATACATTATATTGTAAAGTTAATTTTGAATTAGATTCAAAATTAAACTATATAATATGAGAGATATATTTGAATAAGATTCAAATATTAAATAATATGAAGGGGATTCATATTAAAACTAAATGTTAAAACATAATATGAATGAGATTCATATTTAAACTATAGGTAGTGAGAGGGAAATACATTTGAATATGATCCAAATGTAATATTAATTCAAATATATCATATTTAATTCATTTATATTAATGAATTAAATTAATTAATATTTATTTAATTAAATTAAATCAAAATTTAGTTAAATTTTAACTTTCCATGGTAGCTAATCCATAATTAACTTCCCCCTCTCCATCTTTTTTTTCTATTCATGAGAAGTTTTTTTTTTTTTTTTTATTTTTTTTTTTTTTTAAAATTATTTTATTCTTTTTTTTATATATATTTTTTTTTTTTTTTAAAATTATTTTATTCTTTTTTTTATATATATTTTTTTTTTTTTTTAAATATTTTTATAGTTTTAGGGGTTTTTTTTTTTTTTTTTATTGAATCAACACAATTCCTCTCAATCTCTCAACACTCTCAAGTTACAGAGAAAGGTTTCTCGGCAAAAACTCTTCTCAATTTTCCAAAAGAAGTTTCCACAAACTTTTTCTTTGCCAGAGAATAGCATGGAAGACTTGGTGGTGGTGTCTTATTCGGGATCCAAGAAGATTGAAGAGATTGTGGATGCAGTGAATAACTGGAGAAAATTGAAGAATTTTTTTTCAAAAGTATTTTCTTTCCCCTTGAATTTCTTCTTAGTAAAGCATGCTTAATTAAAATATGTTTAATTTTCTTTGTATGTTCTGTAAATTAAAAACATAAATTAAAAGCACACCCATTTATGTGCTTTCACACGGGACTCGATCCTTCACTTCCACACACTATCCTTAACTAAATGAAACATTGAACACTTACTCCTTGCGTTTTGTGAAGGAAGACTTAAATATTTCTTCAAAGAATTAGTCTTGACGATTCTAGGCTCTTTAAGAATATATCTCCAAAGAAAAATGTAAAGAGCTACGTTAAGACCCTAAATCTCTAAATCAATTAAAAACAACCTCTACATGTTGAGTCTTTTGAGAGAAAAATTGCACGTCAAGAAAAGATTACGTGTAATCATTATATGAAGATTTTGAAAATCTTCCAATGTCTAAGGCATATACACAGAAGAAAGCATTGGGTGTCTTCTTCCAGATCTTCATGCTTCTTTATATCTCCTTTAACATTTCTCTTCGATTCGATGATCTTCATCTACATCTCTTTGTCTTCATTTCCATTTCAATCTTTGACTGAAATCATAAATTGAAAGTATGTGCAATCTTTGTGATACTTCGTCTAAAGAATGTGTGGTTTATCAATGACTTAGATACTACGGCTTAAGTTTTACATCAACTTTATAAATTTTGGAAATTGGGACTTAGGGCAAATTTTTGTTTTTCGTCTACCTACAATTTCAAGAAGAAATGTTCTCTAATAAAATCCTCAACTTCACGCTAGTATTTTAGGAAATTTGTTGAAGGTGAAAAAATTGAAATTGAAAAGGTTGAAAAAGCATTTACTTCAACAAAAATAGAGAAAAATAACTTTTATATTTAAAAATCATTTAATGTATTTACAAGTCAACCTAAGTGATAAATGCAAAAAAAAAAAAAAAAAAAAAAAAAAAAAAAAAAA
>QLSR01001484.1:1111034-1123196 GCA_031780015.1 Citrullus colocynthis
AAAAAAAAAAAAAAAAAAAAAAAAAAAAAAAAAAAAACCCTCATAATCTTATAATTATTTTATGATTAAAAATCGTTAAATGCAACTAAATATATAATAAATTTAAAAATTATTAAATGTATTTACAACTAAATCTAAATTATATTTGAGTAAAAAAATTAGCATCTTAGAGTTATCTTAGGATTAAAAACCACTAAATGCAACTAAAATATTAAAAAAACAATGAGGGGGAAGAGAATACAAAAGATATATTTTTAATTAAAATATTAATTTTTGACTGAGCTGATTTGATTGTAAATACACATATATACTAAGGGTATAAATAGAAAGAAAACTTTTCACTTTGATTTTCTCCTAAAATCATATGATACAAAACATATCTTTGGTTTTTTTTTTTAAAAAAAAAAAAAAAAAAAAAAAAAAAAAAAATTATTTTCACCGTCTTCGCCCAAAAAAGTTGTTATGTATTTTTTAAAAATTAATTACTTATAATTCTTTTTAATCAAAATTTAAAATTTCTAGATCCGCCACGGAATTTGCCGATAGGTTATCTCCGTTTTCCCTGGATACGTTTGAAGGTGAAGAGCGAGTGGACAGCATCTAATCTCATTACAACGGAAAAACACAAAAAATGAGACAGTTCCTTCCTGTGCATAAAAGGTTAAAAAAGGAGCTCATGGCTATGTCAACCAAGATATTGACATGATCAACCTCAGTCCATGAGCGACAAAGACAAAGACAACGCCAAAGCCGAAGATAACCAACATTACAGCTGCCAAATGACCGATCTCTCATTTTAGAGACATAACCAAAGGAGAAAATAATGTGTGTGTTTTTTTTTTTTTTTTTCGTGGGGATGAAGAAACAAAGAAACAAAATTTTCTTTGACTGCTATAATCTTAATGGATGATTTTATATACACTAAAGATTCAACAGGTCGTAAGGGGTAGGCAACCCATAAATAAAATGGACAAAATAATTTTGAGAGAGAAAGGGTTAGAAGGAAAGAACGTTATAAACAAAGGGCAAAGGATCCAACTTCCTTTTTGTACCATTTCTTGGCTCATCTTCAAAATCATCACAAGTATTGTAATTGACATAAAATGATTTGGAGTAGGACTGCGGTGGATTCTCCCCTTTGCTATAGTTGTTGGGAAGCTATTGAAACTGCATCGTCCGCTCTCTGTGACGTCAGTCCCGAAACTGAAGACTTGTCCGAGCTGCGAACATTATATCTCTCGTATACCTTCTCACGGTTCTCTGACCACCAATTTTCTGCTTGATGCTCTCCAAATCTTCTCCGGCTGTAAATGAAATTACACTACACATCTTAAGAACAGTGATTGGAGCTTTTTGTTCCACCTCAGATTCTAACACTAGTATTTGTAAATAATTGTAAAAGAGTTGACAGAAATTGGTATTGTTCTATATGTACAGGATCTACATATCATGGAGGCCTTTTCTTTTTATAATTTTCTAGAGGCCAAATAAGACTCATTTTACAAATAGGGAGCTTCAGCACATGGATTGCATTCTCACCCAATAATTAAATACGGAACTAGTCAAATTTCAAGTCACACCAAAGAAACAAGGATCACTATATTTCTAGATGCTGAAACCTAAAAAGAAACAGGGAAAAGAAACATCACCTGAAGCGCACACGTTTTAGATCCCGAGTACCATCCCGCAGAGCCACAAGAGTAATATATACACCAGGCTCATATTGTTCAATCCATTCAGCCTCAACTTGAGTAGCATTAACCATTAGAGAAGTTTTGGCTTTAGAATTATTATCACCATCTTGCAAGGACTCAGACTCCTTACCAACAGCAGCTGCCACCGATGCACTACTGCTAACTGGCTGAGCCCCTCCGCTATTTAGAAGTCTAGAATCTCGATTGTCAATTCTATCTTGTTGCAAAGTGCTTTCATTCGTTCCAGAAAGCTCCCTATATGAATGAGTTGTGCAATAGCTTCCTTGCCAAGCAGCAGCTTCAGATGCCGTTGGAGATGCACAGGAGTAGCTACTAACTGAATCAGATCGTGAATGACGCTCTCCATTCATACCCAAATGGTAGCCGCCATTTGACTCCAAACCATTTGAAAGATGAACTGATCTCATTTTCTCAGCGTCATATACTCCAGGTGGTAACCTTTCAGCCATATCTTTAAGCTGGAGCAATTATAGGATATCATCAATTATTAGAACCAGAAATATTATTTTCAAAACACTTCTCAGGATGTTTAAGCATTTCGGAAGAAAGAAACCCAATTATAACATAGAGAACATTCCTATTAGGATCCCATGTCATTTCCTCTTATTTCGTTCATTCAACTACAAAAACAGCTACAAGTTCCTTCTTTATGAATGAGTAATCTATTCATCAGAGATGAAGACCACACACTTAACAGCATGATGTTGTCAAAATGATTGTTCATAATAATTTTAATGCATTCTTCTCTTTGAACTCGAACAAAGATAAACGTGAAGGTCCAGAGATAGCCAGCTTAGGGAAAATACATTAAAAAGAAGATGACCTGAGCAGTTAGTAACTTGATGACTTCTTTGGCTGCTTTACATTTACCAGATTCCTCGGCAGCCAAGGCCATAGCTTCTCGTGTTTTCTTCAAAGATTTCTGAAGCTCCAGTTCCTGGAGTTCACATTTCTGCCTCAGGCTCTCAACCTGTATTAATAGACATCAACATAGGATTCATACTCAGTGACGAAATCGAACCCATCAAATAGTGCAAAGAACCAGTTCGAGGAGAATGGGGGGCGGGGCATAATGGCTTACCTGTGAACGCAATTTAAGCACTTCGTGATTCAAAAGATCGTTTGTTTTCTTCAAACTATCAGTTATACTTTTGGAAAAGGAAAGTCCAGATGCTGTAGGAACAGGAGTGGCCGATCGAGGAGGGCTTGGTTTCCTTGAGAAAGGCGACACGGATCTAGAACTTACTCCGGAAGCAGTGAGGACTGGTTTGGGAGCTGTCCGTCGCAGATCAACAGCAGTTGATAATACAACATCTCTGAGCTGCAATAGTGAAGGTGCTTGAGAGGATCGGACAAGGGAGAAGGTATCAGCCTTCTTTCCTTGTTTAGCTGCTTTGTTGTCTAATTGCTTTATCAAATCCATGTTGGAAGGAACTGACTTCGATATTTTCAGATCAGTCTTATCAATCCTATCCTTGTTCTCACCTGAGAGGCGAGGCATAGCATTTTTCCTATTATTATTAATAGCATCTGCTGCCTTAATCAATTTTGCATAACATGAATCACATACACGATATAGTTTGCCGGGATTCGGAGCAAGTGCTGCCCTTAATGCTTTTCTTGAACTGCAAGAGTGGCAGTGCACAAGTCCACAATTATAACAGTTGTGTCTCTTCCGTGTAAACCCAAATGCCTGCCTGCAAGCAGAGCACTGTGACTGCTCAGCACTAGAAACCCATTTGTGAAGACAAATGGCAGCTGTGTAATTTGAACCACATGCTATATATTTCACATGTCTGTCCTTCAAAGCTTCTACCAAAGTTGGTGTCTTCCGATCTTCAACATCACCATGGCCCAATCTCCCATTTGCACCCTTTCCCCACGTATAAACTTCATTTTTGGACGTTAATACCACCACATGATATGCACCACATGAAACTTCTTCAACAGATTCCCCAAAAAGCTTATCCTCTACCAAGCAAGGTATCTTTCCATCTGCACTGGGATTCCCAAGTTGTCCATAAACAGTACTTCCCATAGAGAAAACTTGCCCTGAAGTGGTCAAACCAACAGTAATGCTGTGACCACAAGCAACTTTGTGGAAATCATAATCAATTAGTGCTGGCACACATGTGGGTTTAAGCCTGGGTTCCTTATCTCCATGCCCCAGACGATTTTTATCTCCATCACCCCATGTAAAAAGTTTACCTGATGAAAGGCTCGAACTAGATTGTGTCACAATAACTTCAACTACAGCAGCAGTATGCCACACCCCACATGCAACAGCAATTGTCCTCAGGCCCGATAAAGATTCCACTTCTTTTGGATATGAAATATTTTCTCTGTCTCCATGGCCCAGTGCACCAAATGTTCCATCACCAAATGTAAAAAGCTGACCTGTCGACATTACCAGAGCTGTATGCCATGGACCACATGTCACTGAAGTAACTTGAAGTCCTTCAAGCGGACCAGAAACTCTCTTTGGTATCCAGTGGCTGACATCACTGCCATGACCAAGAAGTCCTGCATTGTGGGTACCATCACCCCATGTATAAAGTTCCCCGGTTATTGTAACAGCACATGTATGGAACTCTCCACAAGCAACAAAATCAATACTACTAGCTGCCAAGGATTCAACCATACGAGGCTGAGTTACATCTTTCACCACACCATGGCCAAGGCGGCCTCCAGATTCCTCACCCCATGTAAAAACTTCCCCTTGCCTTGTCACTAGGGCAGCATGCCTAACCCCACAGGCTATATGATGTATGTCTAGAACAATGTTAGACTCCAAAGGTCTTGGCAGAAGCACATCCGTCCTCAGGGTCACGTAACTACTATTTTTTTCAGCCCCAATCTTCACTATATTGTCACCAACAATCTCGCCCCATATGTATACATCACCTAGAGCATCACAATCATCGGGGGCGGACCCATGACTAGAGGTGCTGGGAGCACTTGAAACACTAACTCGCATAACATCAGAACTAGACCCCTTTACTTGCATATTTGTTTGGTTTAATGATACATGAGCTCTTTCAGACTTTGCAATGTAATTTTCAGGTTGAGAAGTCTTCAAAGATATAGTTGCGTTGAAACTAACAAAAACTTCTGGAGAGCTATTATCTCTATTCACGCTGTGCGAACTGTCACTTGGGCTATTTGAAGTCAATTCACAACTTTCCTGAAATGACATTAGCAAACCATGTATTAAACATGGAAATTCAAGTTACATATGATAGAATATTATGCATACTGCTTATAACATAACATTTCAAAAAGAACAGTGGGTACTATTAAGGAGTATATAAAAGAATGATTTAAAATTGGAAGTTTACTAAAACCAACAATTGAAATTTCAAGGAATGAACTTTTAGAATTGTGCAAGCGCAGAGTCACTATTTAGGTCCAAGTGTCCCAGTTTCTGTTGTTGTCTTGTCTCAATGCCTCTTCTTCTCTACACCCTTGCTTCTTCAGAAATTTTAGGTTATCCTCACTGTGCATGGGCAGGAGTGGCAGCATCGTCTTCATTCTCTTGAAGCTGCATTTCCATTTTTAATTGAATTTATCTTGCACTGCTCGGTTACAAAATTGAATTTGAGAAATGACCCACTCAAGGCCAAGGGAGCCACAACAAAGAATTGGCCATATTCACAATAATGAACAAGAAGAGAAGATTATTTGATCGGCGTGCTTAAAGTGTTAAGTTATTTCCTTAAAGAACAATGCTTCAATTTTTGTTTTCAAAATAGGAACAAACACAGGCATCGAGCAAACAAAAAAATTAGCAAAGCAATCTAGGGAATAATAAAGCAACTACAATAATCTATAAAAGGCTTTCAAGAAAAAGAGTTTACATCAAGATAGAGGCCTCCATCACTCCAGCCATCAATTTTGGAACGCCCACCTTGACCAGATGCTATTAAAGCTTTCAGGCCTGAAATCCAAGCCTCTGCCTCAACTTTATCCTTACAAATCTAAGGAGCAAGAACATTTCACCATTAGCATGAAATCAAAACACCAGTAAAAGATAATAGCATTTAAATACAAATAGACCAGAAGTGTTGAGCACCAACCAGATCAAGGGATCGCTTCCCGTTGTTGTATATAAGAGAGAATGATAAGTAATCTTTTTCAGGACGAAGATACCGCTCGAAGACAGCCTGAAGGAATTCAAGGTAATAGAAAAATAAATATCAAAGAAAGGATTAAGTAATAATATGTGCTAATCGCATCAAGTAGGGAAGAAATTACTACAGCTGAGCATTAAAGTGATTCCAACAAATTAATATCTTACAGTTCTTTGTCCAGGTATAATTTGTGAGATTGACGCTAACTTCAAACTTCTTTCACCCTTACTTGAAATCCAGATCAAGGAAGATTCATCCTAAAAATAGGAAAAAAAACAACAGTAATTATCCAAGGAATATTATCAAGCCACTAAGCTGAAGAAACTGTAACTGTATTTACAGACTTAATAAATTTAAAGCTAAGTCTCTTCATTGCTCCAGGCTCCAATATTAAACTTCCCATAGAAAAGAAATTCCTTTCGTACCAATGTGCTGCACCAAGCCAATAAAAATATATTTTTCACAATGGTTGGCCTTAGCTTGGATAATTCCAGCATAATGGCAATAACATCACAAAAGCACATCAAATTTTTTAGAGTTTTCTTTTTATGTTAGTGTATGGGTACCCTACATTTATGCTCATACATGTATACAATTTAGTTCACATGAATGTAATTGGCATCATACGTTATGCAATTTCGTCTACAAAAGATCATTAAGCTTCTCTTCTCCTTCAACTTCTCATACAGAATCCGAGGAACAAATGGGTACCAAACACGCAAATAATTATCATACTAAGTTGTAAGATTTCATCAAAATGCATTGCAGCCAAAAGTTGCTGTAACAACTCACTTTCTTGAAGATAAGGAACTACTTATTTAAAATCATGATCCCAGTTATACTAAAATAGAAAGCTAGTAAACAATCAACTTGAGCATAGCTCAACAAGTTGACAAGATATATCATATGTAAGGTTTTTTGGCAGAATATTAGAAGAGCAAATTTTCCACAACTGAAAGATACAAGGAACTAATAGGATTCAAGGAAGTGATGGAAAGAGAATTTTGTGTGATTGTAATAATTTTTCACATAGTTGAATTTATTTATAGTAGGTCGTGGTTTTTCTCTGCTTTATAGTTTTATCCATAAATTCTTGTGTTTCTTATTCCTATTATTTTCTTTTAATTTCTCAAGAATGGGGGCTTTTCTCCAACTACATATAACGTCAACCAAAAAGAAAAAAGAAGCCACTTAGAATAGCATTTCATTCGATCAGGAGTGAAGAAAATGATTGAAACAAATATAGAAATTTGAGTTACGGGTTCTTAAACTCGTGAAATGAAGAATGCTATGCATATCACTCAAAAATACTAGAATTCCCCTAAATCGCATTCTGATCAAGCTTACTTTCTCGGCTGATCCGTGAATCATCACTGCCTGTGGAACATTAAAATCAAGAAAACCATGTTTCTTTTACTCTGTCCTAGTCTTTAAATCCCAAAAATTGATCCCTAGTTTCTTGCAAAAAAGTTATCAACTTTTAGCAATTGAACAAATCATTATAGCAGCAACGCAAAAGGATTGCAAAGAGAGATTAGCAAGTATTACCACCAATTTTTCATCAATAATAATAAGCTAATTTGGTAGCTGCCAGAACTGTAAGGGATAATAATAAGCTAATTTGATAACTGCCAGAACAGAAAAGAAAAATGTCTAAGGGATAAAAATTTTATAATACTAACTAAAATCATTACTGGAACCAAACTCACACTAGAAAGCCTAAATGGACAGAACTTCGGCTTTCCTTTACGACCATATTTTAGTAGTTGAGCACCCTTCTTCAATGCAATTAATGCCTGCAAAATGAAATCAACCTTGTGAAACTACCGCAAAGAGGAAAATGAAATTATAAACAAAACTGGATCTTGAACAATGGCAGAGCAAGAAATATGGCTTGAAGGATTTGGTTTCAGCTTCACAACGGGGTTGAAGAAGTAAAAAATGGAAATAGAAGACGAAAAAGAAAAGAAAGAAAAACCACTATAACTCCTTACTCCCCTAGCCTAGGAGGGTTAAGTGCTCGAAAATGACATCAACATCCATCAAAGATCAGTTTTGGGAAAGGCAGAAACTCCATAACAGATTGTTCAACAAACAAAACAAAACAAAAAAAAAAAAAAAAAAAAAAAAAAAAAAAAAAAAAAAAAAACCATCACCAATCAATCTTGGAAAAATTCAGACAATTTAGCAGTAGCATAACTTGATTCGCTTCAGAAATTAACTAAAAGTCAGTTCCAGCTTTGCAAAATCAAAGGTGGCCATGGCTAATCAGCATATCTCCAGTTACCAATATTAGATTTTAGATCCATCGTATTATGCTGTTTTAGATTGTTTATAACCTAACTTCTATCAATTATATATACCCTCACAGTGAACTTACTAAATTTTCGCAATAGGAGTTCTAAAATTCAGAACAAGAATTAAACACAAATCTGAATAAGTATTCCCGCAGTCATCAGTGCACGATTGTTGAAGGTACCGAGTCATTTTGTTATACAGTTAAGGGAATGTTAAATAACTGAGCAGCGAGAAAGAAATCACATATAGTTTACACTCTTCATTCTGATCCCAAAGTAGAAAAAAGAAAACTTAAACATAATAGACCCAGCTAACTGTCCCTTAATTGTATAAGAAAAATAAAACTCCAAATAACTCTTCAAATGAAGTATCTGCCTACAGAGTCGGGCATTGCATCTTTTGAAAGAGAAAAAAAATGTTGATAAACATTCCCCAATGTTTTTAATTTAATGAAAAGATAAACCAATATAACATCCCTAAATTGCATGTAATTTCCTCTCGCTATTTTTTCGAATTTAAGGCTGTAAACTTGATATAGGAATTGAACATGGAACATTATTGGATTCGAAATAATTATCTTTATTGCCTCTAAATTAGTCGGAAAAGCTCAATTTCGAAGTAATTCAATAAGCCCATCAATGTTCAGCATGTCCTCAACCACAAAGACCGACGACTTCGTTTATCTAACAGATTTTAGTCAATGTAGAGAGAAACGAAGAGCGCAAATGAAATTGTGTAGTTCAGAGAAAATATCATGAATTCCTTTCTCTTCCACGATTCGATTTTGACCAAGAACATCCCAACAATTCCGAAAAATCAGCAAATTACGTTGGAAAAATAAATAGTTGAAGTTTCGGATAAAAAGAAGAAATCCAACGCAAGAAAGTCGGAACCACAAAAGAAGAGAGGTCAGACTGAAGATAAAACGCGCAAACAGAGAGGAAAAGAAGACCTGCTCGATATCACGGTCGGCATTTGCATAGCTAAAAGGATCTGCCATTCCATGTGAAAAATTCGCCGAAACGCCACCACCCGCTCTGATCACTCCGCCGCTCTCCGGTCATCCTATACGGCGACTAAATCTTCCGTACACTAACATCAACGGTCACATCAGGCCCACCGCAGAGCTTCCTCTCTCTCTCTTTCTCTAAAACTCACTAATGACAAACAAAAACAAAATTTCGCAGCTCCCTTCCCCTCGTCCTTCCCCAAAAGCCGTGTAGATCTGTCACTCCTTCGAAGCCAAAGTCCTAGAAACTCCATTCGAAACACTGAATCAAAAACATCCTCATGTCCTCGGCTTAAACTCTTAGAATGAGAAGCAAAAACAGAAATATAGCCTCCAAAGCGGTTTCTCAGCAAGCAAAGATAGCTTCGCAACAATGAAACCGCTGCCGACGGCAAAAAAAAACTCAAGTCCTCAAGGCCGCCGGTGACGGAACAAAGCGAGAACCGGACGGAGGAGACAAGGAGTCTAGAGAGAGAAAAAAAAGACGTAGTCGGAAGTCTGTAAAAGTACAGAGTCAAAGACGGGAAAAAGAAGAAAACCAATAAAAACCCAAAAATAAATTAAATATAAATAAAAGGAAACTTATATTTTAAAATAATAATTAAATAAATAAAATTGCAATTTTCTTAAACACCACATTTACCGGATAAAAAACCTTCCGAGAGTATCCAAATATAAATCCATATATAAATACATAATCGCTCAAATTTATTCCGTATAAATTATTTAAAAATTGTAAATTATTGTTATCTTCGGAAATTACAAGATTAATTTTCAGTCATTAGGATTTAAGAAAAATCAAATCAAATATGTATATTCTACTGTAGTTGACTATTGACATCTGAATGTATGACTTTCAAAATTCAGGTTATTTACATTAATGTTTATCTTTTATAAAATTTATTTATCATATTATTTTAATTTTAATTAATAAGAAATTGATATCATGAAACCAACTGACGCATTTGCAACAAAACAAATTCATAATTAAAGTTATATACAAAAATCATCATTAAAGTAATAATTTTTTGCGTCAGATTGGTTTTATCATTTACGGTGGATTATAGTCTAATTTAAAGTATAACTTGTAGACCTATATATATAATATATATACCAAGGCTGTCGGTATTTCAATTTTATGCATAGATATAAAATATTAATATTGATAGATATTGTTGTATAAAAAAATATATTTTTTCTCAACAAAATTTGATTTATTCAAATTAAAAGTTAGGTTGATTTTACTCTTAAATTAAATTATACAATGCTTTTGAGGTCGAATTTATAGATGATTCTTTCTATGTTTTAAAGATATTTATAAAAGATATCAAAATATCTATTAATGTAAAACTATATCGACAAATATTTTAATTTGACTAATAGCCACCATTTTCTTAAATGGATGATTTTACGTTGGTTATTATTGGTATTATTATTTAATTACATCTTCTAATTGATGTTTTTTTTTTTTTATATAAGACATCTGAGTAGTTTTCTTTTATTCTTATTGAATTTGAGGCTTGTTTCAGTCAAATTAATCTTGATTAATAGTATATTTTATTTGGTTTTATTTTGACTTTAAATTTTAAAATATATATATATAAAATAAACGAATGTGAAACGAATATTGAACTATTAATCTTTAAATTTTATTCGTGAGTTATTTTCGAGAAATTGATTTTAATATTATATCATGTAGTGTCTCCATTTACGCACTTAATTTTTTTAAAAAAATTATACATTTTATCCTCTCTTTTTTATAAGAGTTTTTGGTTGATCAATATATATATTATGAATGAAGTTAATTGTTCCAATTGATTAAATTTCGCTCTATATGAATTCTAATTGATCATATCTTATTGACCAATTTTATTTGTTTATCCAACTTTATTTATGCACACAAGTTAGAATTCAATGTAGCGATTTTATTTCAAAACAATTTTATCTCATCAAATTAAAACCAACGTAGTTCATTAAAATTTGTGGATTGATTTAATAGTGCTTATGAATTGAGATCAAATATATTAGATCTCGACCTAATTTATTTAAAAACTTGACTCTAATTTTGAAATTTATAATTATATGATTTTGTTTGAGTGTTTAATAAATCTTTAAAATTTAATTTTGTATCCGTTGATCCAAATTTTAAAAATGTATCATAACTTCTAATATCGTCTAATAAGTCCCTGAAATACTCAAACTTTAAAAAAATATATAATTGATCTCTTATATATAAATTTGAATTTTATGTCTAATAAAATTTTATTTAATATATTGTCTAATAAATTTTTGAATTAAAAAATCTAGATATTGAATAGGTCAAAAGGCTTATATTGTAAAAAAATAAATGTTTAAAAATCTATAAAGTATCTATTAGGTATAAAAATGATGGTTTAAAAACCCATTAATCCATTTTTAAAGTTCAAGATATAAGTACAAAACGAAGCTTATAACTTTAACTCTTTTTTTTTTTTTAATTAAAAAAGGATTACATCTCTCTATGAGCATTATTCGCTCAATTTTATTTTAAACCAACATCCACAAATGTCTTAGCATATTTAAGAATGCAAGTCTTGTGTAAAGTTTGTTTTCTTTAAAATAAAAAGTATAGAGCTGGATTGATTTTTTTTTAATATTTTATTTAAAAAAATAATTTATTCAAATATAGCAAAATGAGTCAAACTATTTATAAATATAGAAAAATTTTAACGGGTTTACCGGTCAGTTAAATTTTTCTATATTTGTAAATAGTTTGATATTTTTTCTATTTATAATAATTTTTAAATACTTATAAACTCAAGCTAAAATGACTTAAAATTTATGTATGGAAAATTATTATAAATAGAAAAAATATCACATATGTCTATATGGGTCCATTACAATATATCGCAAATAGAAAATAAAATTTTGCTAAATATTTGTAAATATTTTCAACAGATTTTCTATTTTTGAAAACATTCATTTATTTGTTATGTGGATTTTTTAAATCCTTTCTATTGAAGGGGTTTTT
>QLSR01001484.1:1123590-1138450 GCA_031780015.1 Citrullus colocynthis
ATATATATATATATATATATATATATATATATATATATATATATATATCAATTTGACAATAACTTACTAAATATTATTTTTTAGTTTTATCTCTTAAATTTGAATAGAGCCATATTTGCTAAAATGAGTATAGTTGACATAATAAATCATCATAATCTTTCTAACACAGGACACTCTTAAATATTAATGCAATTAAATAAAAATATCATGGAAATTTTCTATATTACCATATGGCTATAAATTTGATAAAATAAACTTAGTTTAACGATAATTAACATACAAATCTTCCTTTAAAGTTAAAAGTTCGATCCTGCATTTTTTACTGTTGTTGTGTAAAAGAAATATAACCATAAATTTGAACTTACGAAGTTCCAAAACAAAATATAAATAAGGAATAATATATTTATATATATATACACTTGTTGATATGGACATTTGATGAGAAGAGAAGTAAACCACAACTTCCCCAATTAAGTAGCAGGTCCAGAAAAGAAAAGCTTTCATGTCACATTAATGAAGAAAATAACATCTTTCTTTATCTCTTATGGTTGCTCACTACACATCACTTTAAAAACTTTTCTTTTAATTCATTTTTTCCAAAGTCATTTTAGTATACTTGTCCCCTCCAATTTTTATTTTTTTTACAAAAATGAACCACTTTTATTTTTATGTTGTTTATTAAATTTATGTATGACATATCAACCTCAAAGATAAAAGAATAGTAATTAAAAGAAAAAAAAAAAAACTCAAAAATGAGATTGAAATTGTTTCTTTCTAATTACAAAAATTCCAAAAATAATGTATATGAAAATATCAATACAAAATATATAGTGATGGCATTTTGTAATTTATAGGGTGAGAATGAGAATATGAAGTTATGAAGGGCATTAAATAAGAAAATAGGTTTATCCAAATTGATGAAATTCTCACAAATAATAATTGTAAAGAGCATCCCATTCTTTGTCCAATTCCTATTGGATCACGTTCCTGGATTTCGACAGAACCATCAAAACATACCCATAAAGCTTCCCTCTTTTTATTTTTCCTTACAAAAATTATTTGTTTCTTTTTTCGATTTTGACACAATGTAAAATTCAATAATTAAATTTCGGTTAAATATATATGAGTGACAACCTTAGTAAGGATACATAGTATTCATTTGTTTAACATAGTGTATCACAAGTCAACAACCAATCAAAACATAGTATATACACACACACACACACTTATGTGCATTATTGTATTAATGTCGAGATAGGGCCTTGATCATATATAGACATTAAAGTTTAATGCAATAATGTACAAAGTGTCAATAGTAGAAGAATATCTTACAAATATAGCCCCAGTTTCAGAATTTGGAATCTAGATGGTTTCGACATTTCCCACAAACCAACATAAGTCAATCTAGCTTGTTTTGTCTTCACTCACATAGTTTAAAATTTTCAAGAGGTTAACCAACATAGAATTCCTAAGAGCTCAAAGTTGGAGTTCCTATGATTAAGTCATCGCAAAAGAAGGTGCACTTAGTATTTTCATCATCTATGTTATAGAGACAAACATTCTTCTACCTTTTCTATTCATGATTATTATTAATGTGGTCCATGTGCATCATCCGCTATTTTATCTTTTAGCCTATTATTTTATTGAGTCAATTAGGTAAAAGATAATTTGCTAATTAAACACTTTAATGGGAGGTGTCTATATAAAGATAAACCCTAGCAATTGGTCCTCTCCCTACCTCATGAAGTAATTTTTTTTTGTTTAGTACAATTGGGAGCAGGGGGACACGAACTACAGATTTCGTGATTTCAAGCAAGCACGCTCGAATGTCAATTAAGTAATTCTTTTTACCAAACCTAATCAAACTCTAAAGAAGGCCAAAAGAGAGAAACACAGTCCCTTATAAGACCATTATCATAGATCAAGGTAAGTTATTCTACCTAATGTTATTGTGAAAATCATCTAATTCAAACATCTTGACTTCTATTATCTTATACAAGGTTAAGATTCTATTGTATAAATCATGAAGTGGAAACTTACTATTTCTCCTTGAAAAACTTCAAAATTAGAATTTCCTTTCAAAGAAAAATGATTGAAAACTATAAATCTATTTAAAAAGTGAAAAAAGAAATTATACATACAACTTTCAAAATATATCCAAAAGAAATTATACATGCAACTTTCAAAATATATCCAAAACTAAGAGAAGACATATCACAAGTCATAGGAACATCTACTTGATGGAAGGTGATCCTCAATATGAACATTTGAGATTGGTTCAACAATCATGACAGGTCAAACCGTGAGCAACATTTTATTATTATTATTATTATTATTTTTTTTACGTTCTGTGACATCTCCTACCGAAAATTTAGATATCATTCACAAAGGCTTAAACTTTGTAGTTAAAATTATCTTAACCTTTTAATAAATTTGAAAGAATCAATCAGGCAGTCTCGACTAAGGGTGATAATCGGTTCGATTTTGTCGGTTTTGAGATCAACCAAGAATTAAACCAAATTAATCGATTTTATAAAAAATAAAATAAAAAAAAGATCCAAATCGATGTCTAGTAAAGAACAAAACAAATGGATTGGTTTTTATTTGGTTTGGTTTTCAATTTAGACACTAAAATTCTTTTCTTCCAAAATTTATTTGTTATTTCCAATTTTATTTTGAATTGGTCATTTTTGTTAATTTTTAATTAAAATTGATTCAATTTCTTTTTTTATAAATTGAAATTACATTTGTTTTTGGCACTTTCTAAATAAAAAAGTATACACACTATAATAATGGTTTTTTCTTTTTTCTAAACAATAAATATATAGACACCATAATAATTAAAACACTTACTGATACCTAATGTTAGAGTTTATTTTTATGGGTATATATACCCTTAGTTCGGTTAGGTTTTGAATGGTTTTTTTTCATCAAAATCTGAACCAATACTTTTTAGTTTTCTCCAAATACATATTAATATGTCCAATTTTATACTAAAAAATCAAATAAAACCAATGAATCAATTTGGATTGGTTTAATTTTTCGGTTTTTTGTTAGACTCCGACAAATAAATCAAAATAGGTTAGTATATGTTGAAAAATGGTAGAGTGGGAGGTTGGAAATATTAGGAGTGACCCAAATTGCAAGTTAGGAAATGCGAATAAGCTGAATTAAAATTGTTGGAGAACAAATCCAAAAGTAATAATAGCACGTGATTAGTGGGAGCATCATTTAAACTTGTTTTACAAGTAATAACGACAATTCCTTATCAAAAGAACCAAAGCTATTTATTTGGGAAAACGGCTTTTTTAGTTTTACCAAAGTTAGGGATACTGATCCCAATATCCACCACGTATTTTATTAAATATAAAAATATCAATTTAGTTTTTATATTTTTAATCGTCCAACTTCAATTTTTGTATTTTTAATAAATTTTAAGTTTGTCTCTATTAATTTTTTTAAAAAAAATTTGAAAATTTTTGAAAACGTATTCACATTTTTTTTCATAAAAATTATTACGATTATTATTATTTATTTAATTTCGATAAAAATTAATTTGTAAAAACTAAATTTGAGATTTATTGAAATTATGGAAACTAAAATTAGACTATTGAAAATATAAAAACTAAAGCTAAACAAACCTCAAAATGGATTAATAACTTTTATGTTTAATAAATATATCAAAATGATGAATTTATGCTCTGGTTTATTGTATATTGTGATTAAAATGTATTGCATATGATACGATCCAAATAATGTCGACCATATAAAATAATTGATAATTTTTTTAAAGGAAAATAAATGATGAATTTGAGTAAACTATTGAAACATATGAAAAATAAATAAATAAATTAATGGTTGATAATCTAGGAATTAGAGAAACCTGAATTGTATCGAAATTGGGTTTGGATTTGGCGGGCAAACTAAGGAGTTTAAGGAAGATCGCATTCTTGTTGTGAGGAAATATTTGATGAAATTTATTGGGGGAAATGACATTCAAATTTGGAAAAAAATTCGGGTTGTACAGTTTAGTTGCATCTAATGATAAAAAATTGTCATGCCTCAATTTCATTTTTTTTAAAAAAATATATTAAATCTTTTTTTTTATTATTATTAATGTGGCAAAGAGGAGGAGAATATTCAACGATAGTAGCAAAATTTTTTAAATGATTTAATATTTAATTGCAAGATTTTTGAGACGATTGCACTAATCTTCCTTTCGCCACATTGCTAGAGATGAAAATTGAAAATCGTCGCTAGTGTTATGACGATTTAAAATAGTTGTTAATACTTGGTCGCTAAAAGCCAAAGTTTTTATAGTGATAGTAGATTAGTACAAAGTATCATCCCTATTTACTGTTCTTCAAATTTTTAGGTAAAATATAAGTTTTGGCCCTACATAGAAGGTTAGTTTAATAATGTGAATTATACACTGCGGTGCAATTTTTAATCTTTTAATAAATTTTTGTTTAATTTTTAATATCAATTTAATTTGTCCATGGTCCAATTTTTCTTTATACAAAACTTCATTTTATTGAAATTAATAAGTTTATAAAGATCCCGACATTTTTTTTTTTTTGTTAAAATTAACTTGCTGAAATTTGATTTTAGGATTAAAAATGTAACACTAATATAAGTTTAGAGTGAAAATGGATGAAACTAATATAAGTTTAGAGTGAAAATGGATGAAATTGAAAGGTAGATTTTTGAGCCAAATTTTTTTATTTTCTAAAACTATTTTAATGTTCTTTGTAACAGTAGGACTAGAAAATATAACACAAAATATATGCTTAGTATTGTTTAATGATTTTGTTTGTTGTTGCGTGGGATACAAAGATAGAAATTTGGAAGTTTATGGTAGTGAAAATTTGGTGTTTTTGACTATGTTACATCCCATTTGTTGGACATGAACAAATGATTGAGAAAATCTAAACTTGTATGCAGAATAAGAATAATCAATATAACCGATGAAATTCTTAATTAGTTCTCGACATCTTCAAATAAAATATTTGGATTAAAATATAACTTTAGTAATAATACTTCTATGTTTCTACGTGTCATGTTCTATTTTAGCCCTTCAATTTTCTAATAACTGAAAGTGCAATACTTAAATGCTCTTTCATACTCTCTCTTCCTCTGTATTCAATAAAATAACTATTTAAAAAAATAAATAAATAGTCATATGACAATTTTTAATTGGATACAACAGTTAATGTGTAGCCCAAGCTACATCTGAGTGGTGTCACGTTATTAATTTATTTTTTTTAAAAAAAATATATAGTAATTTATATTAATTCTCTCTATAAATTTTAAAATTGCCCCGACCTAGAATTTGGACCTATGGCCTCGGCATTCCCTAATCTCCTATGACCTAACTACGTCATTCTTGCTTGCCTTGAACTACTTTTAAGAGTGAAAACTATTCACACAAACTAACATAGATTTTGTCTCCACTCACATGCTTCTTAGAAAAATACCAATAGGTCACTCAACCTATAGGATTGTTTAAGCTAAACACGCGTAACTATAAAATTGTTATTATTGAGCCACTTAAAACCTCCCGTCTTTCTTAACCATATTTTCATATCTTTAAAATCTCTATTATTTAAATACAATCTCGATTTATTTATATTTATTCATTTATGTTCCCTATGCAGCGAGTGTTACATAAACATTCACTTATTATTGTTATTATTTAATAAAATTTAATAAAATTAAATTTAGTAGTTATTGAAAGGCTAAATTTGCACTTCAAAAAAAAAGAAAAATTGGCGAAATAGAATCGATACACCTGACTTCAAATTGATCGAAAGTCTAACTTTAGACCTTTGAAAAAATTACGGAATGAAATATAAATTACGGGTTAATTAGAAAAAAAAAATGTACTTTAAAAAGAAAATTGATGTAAAAAGGGTGGCTTGAAAAAAAAAAAAAATTAGGAAAAGAGGGTAAGTTTTTTGTCATCGTTTAAATGTGTCTCTGTCAAACACTTTAACTGAACGAATTGCAATTTTGATCAAATGGAAAGCGAATGGATCGTAATAGAAGGGGGACAAAAAAAAGAAAGCAAGGATGCGTCTCTAACGTCAACGGCATGATGTGATGTCTGACTAACATCGACGATAGCCAACGCCCCTTTCGTCTAGAACCGTTTCCCAACTATTCCTCCCAATTAGTCGGTTAGTTCATATATGATTACAGGTCGAACAAAAACAAAATACTTTTTCTTGCTTCAGTTGTTATAAAGTTGTCGTGTACAGTGTATATGGGTGCTCCATGATCAAGCATTAAGTCAATGACTTTCATTGCTATATAGGCATCCCTCTGATGGATGAAGTTTCAAACAATTTTTGCTTTTAAAAATTGCAACTCCTCATTCTTTTTTCAAATTCATTTTCTTCATTCAACTTCACATCATTTCTCCTCCCTCCTCTAATGTTTTTCAACTTAAATATGGCAAACCATTTTATTTTTCAAATTATACTCCTTAGTTTCAACACTTCTTCAACGAATTTACGTAAAGTTATTAAGCTTTTCTTATTTCATTATAAATTAACATGATTTTATCCCTTTTTTTTTTCTTATTACTCATATGTTTACAGTGGGATTATTCAATAGAAAAGTTGTACAATCCTTCAAGGTTATGTATTTAGTTATTTATTTTTGTTTGAAATGAAGTATTTTATTATTTACATTGTTCTAATATTCCTCCTCCCTCTACCTCCTCTCAAACGTTTTTCAGCTCGGCAAACCATCTCTTTTTTCAAATTATCCTCCTTAATTTCAACACCTTCTCAACAAATTTTGGTGCAGCATTTTTTTATTATATAAGTTATAATAGTAATTTTCTTTTATTATTTAATTACATGATTAATTGTTTTAATAAATTTCAATTATTTTTCAGCATAATTTTGCAAATATGCCAATATCTAAAAGAACAGTTGCAATGGCTAGAAAGGCTACAACGGCCCTGCGTACACTAACATTCGATGGTGATGTTTCCAATAAAGAACAAGGTGATCCTGCTAGACATCATAATGTTCCAATTCAACTTGATGTTCAAAATGAATATCCGACAACCCAAGTCAATCATTTTACTCCTAGTTCTATGATGCCAACACTGTCAACATTTGAACTTTTTCCAACAACCCTTAGTATGCTTAATATGGAAGAAGGCCAAACTTCACAGGCTCGTCAAGATGTCCATGATAAATATGTAACATACTGACGTTGTAGTGAGAGTATTCAATTTACAGACGATGGTCAACCATCAAATATAAAAAGTCGTGGAGATCGTGGACATTATGTGACTCAACAAGGTTGATTTAAGCGTAATAGGAATCTTCTTCTAAACAAGAATAAGAACTAATTATACTCTATAATTGTTAGTTTGTACTTTATTTTTGAATTAATAATTAATTAGCCATTTTAGCCATTAAATCATATGAAAATCCGTTAATCAAACGAACATTTATCAAATTAACTTAATTCAAAACTCGAGTTAATTCAAAAGTACTACACAAATTACAAGATACATGAAAGCCAAATGTATTACTACTTAATCTAAAACTCGAGTTAAAAAATTCGTATAGACGATAAAAAGGAAAATCGAGAAAAATCATTAATTCTAAATTTAATTTTAAAATCTTAAATAAAAATAAATAAAAAGAGATGCATTTTGATGTAGCTTAACGTCATTGGTTACAACCTAAAATTAAATAAAAAAATGTTAGAATGCATCACTTAAAGAAACACATTCTAATAAAAACAAAATTTCTATTTCAAATTTCTATTTTTTTTTAAACAACCCTTTTCACTCAACTTTTTTTTTTCCTAAACACTCCTCAATCCAAATACTCCTAAATTACCTATTGAAAATTTATTGAAAGTCTAATTTTGAACATGAAAAAATTATTAAAATAGAATGAAATCTAAACTAGGGAGGAGATTGATTTGATTGATGGATTTTTACCTATACAAAAATAATATTGGATTAGCCCACAATCTAATTAATGTCATCTCGATCTACATTAGCAATTTTGCACCAAACTACAAAATTTTTAGAGTTATTTTCAAATATTAGAAAATAAACTAAAATATTTATAAATATAGCAAAATTTTACTATCTATCAGCGATAGACCATAATAGCTACTGTGATACAAATAGACACACATAGCAGTCTATCACAATCTATCGTGGTCTATTGCAGATAGATTGTGATATTTTACTATTATTTGTAAATCTTTTAAAGTTTTGTCATTTATAATAATTTCCCAAATTTTTACTTCTTACTTCAAATAATTAACGATAATATCCATCTAATTTAGAACTAGTTCAAAAATTGATTGATCTTTACTTTGTGGGTTTCAAAATATTTAGTTTATAAACACTACTTTTTTTATTTATGTTTTTTTTTTTACATATTTCTTATGAATGTTTCTAAAATTCATATTAACTTTTGGAAACCATTTTTTAAAAAAATTTAAGTTAGGATTGTATTTAGAATTCGACTAAGAATTCATATGTTTACCTAAAAAATAAAAACTATTATTAAGAAGAAATGAGCGAGCCAACAAACACATTTTAAATAATAAAATAACAAACAACCAAATAGTTAATTAACAATGTAAAAAAAAAAAACTGAAAAAAGAAATCACGATCACAAAAGTGCCATAGTGTGAAAAAGATGTAAACTGTTTCTAACTAGGATGACTTAAAACAAAGACATATATCCATTACTTCTTAAAATTTTTCTGTTACGGGACAACTGTACCTCAATATAATAAAATTTGACTTTAAAAATATAAATAATGCTCATTCTAATTTTAGTTAGGTTATATATTTTCAAAACAAATTATTTCAGTCCCTACATAATAAAAAAAAAAAAAAAAAAACTCTACCACATATTTTATACTTAATAAAAAATTAATTATCAAATACAAAATTATATACCCTATTTGAAAGAATAGACGAAGGATAATGAAATGATAATCGAAAAAATATTTAAAAAAAATAAGAAAGAAAGAAATAACTAAAAAAGAGTTATTTTTTAAAAGAACATTATTGAGTAAAAATCGAAAATATAATATGAACAAAAGTCGAGTAAAAATAGAAAGTGGATAGAGTAAAAATGATATTTGAAATTAATTGAAAAAGATGAATGATATATGGATGTTGGGAGAGTAGAAGGGGAGGGGTATAAATGTCATGTTGGGTTTTATATTTGTAAATGGGGGAGAGAGTAAGTGAAAAGAGCCGACCAAGAAGAGTAAGAATGTCGAGAGAATGGGCAGAAACAAAACATAAAACGATAAGAAAAAGAGAATGAGAGAAGAAGAAAGAAGAAAAAGAAATTAAAAAAAGAGGAGCTTCCAAAGGCTAGCTTTGCTTAGAAGAAGCCAAATTTCAAAGAGGGGAGGGACCCTTAATAAATGTCCCATATATATCCCCATCCCATCCTCTTGATTTGACTCAACCACGCACATTCAACCCTAACCCTAACCCTACCTAACCTTTTCTCTTTTCGCACCAACCATATTATGTGAACAAACATCAAACTCTATTACCGTCTCTCTTTCTCTCTAAGAACTACCATGAATTGGATCCATGACTTTTAGAGTATAACTTTTTTTTTCTTTCTTTTTTACGTCTAAGTCAATCCATGATGGTTTCTAGCTAACATGCTATTAGTAAATTACGTAAATCTTTTTGTCGATCTTTACTATTTATGTTTTCACGCTCTATCAATTTCATTTGATCTATAACAACAATACTATTTATGTTTGTGTCTATTTGACAATTATAAATTTAGTCTACAAACTTTCACAATATTTAAAATTACGAATCTACTTTTTAAAGCAAAATTAAAAATTTAGGTTCCATGTTAGCAGATCATGCAATTAATTACCTTTTAAAATTTTCAAACTTGTCACAAATCCTAGCATACATTGAATTTATTCAATATCTTTTTTTTTATAAAAAAAAAAATAGAGATATCTTCTTAAAAATTACATATTAATTTTTTTTCCTTCAAACATGTTTTCAAATAATAGTAAAAAATGGAGGAATTTATTTTTATTTTCTATATAAAAAAAATTTATTCTCAAAAACGAATTTTCAGATTTGTTAAAAGTTTAGTGTATACATAATTTCTTCAGTATCTTAAAAAGGAGATATCATCTAAAAAGAGGAATATTGATAAACATGTTCATCATTTTGAGAACAGCTCTAAACAAATAATAAGATTTGGTAGGTTAAAATTGTAAACTTGCAGATTCAAACCCTTTTATGATTTATGTTAGTTTCTATCAATATATATATATATGGGGTTGCATTTATGGAGCCCTAAAAACACCTGGTTGTTCCCTTTTTGTCCACTCTTTTTGATATATATATATATATATATATATATCTTTTCTTCCATTCTACTTTATTCCAACTTTGCTTTGCCTTCTCCTTTTCCTTCAACTTTTCCCATTTTCTCTTTTTATTTAAAATTTCCTTTATTTCTGACTATATATAAAAATAAATAATAAATCTCATTGCATGTGTATCTTATAGTATTTTCATGACTTGGAAGTGATTGTCACGTGAGAGTTACACCGAAGAATTAAATGGTTTTGGGTACAATTTCTTGTAAACCCAAGCTTGCATGTGACATGTTTCACACAGTGCATCCATTTTTAATGATATGATTCACATCAACAATACTAACTATCCACATACAAAATCTTGATTCAATTCAATTAACTTCCTTTATTTAGTTTGATTTTTGTTACATCATATCATTTTAAATTTGTCTTCACCTCTCAGCTAAACCTTTTGGGCCGATTGGTGATTTAATATGGTATCACAGGGAGTCCAGGGAAGTTCTTGGTTGTGTTCTTAGATTATGTTAGATGATATGATATTAAATTTTGAAAGAGTTAGGAACACACATGCGGAAGCAATTTGGATCTAAAACACTCTAACTACATCAATTTTAAAGATTAAACATGCTTGTTCATAAACCCAAAAACAGAGCTTTGAAACTTATATTGTTGTAACTTAAAATTGAAGCAGTTTCCTTTATAATTCTGATTACGAACAATCTGTGGACCAACACTAGGGTGTTCCTTGTTAATCTTAGGCTTAGAACGGATTGGGACTCGAATTGTGATGAATTTGGAGCAATTTTGAAGGTTATGGAGAGTTTGGAATTGAAGAGTTCTTGAAGGTAATTTTGGTGAAAAAGTTCAGCAATCAGCCACAACATTTGATGTTAAACTACTTCTATTTAAAGAAGAAAACTTGCCAATCAAATTTACATCATTTTGACACTAACTAGGTAATTAATTGAGTGGAAAAAGATGTGGTTTCATGAGAGTTTGAAGTGAAAACATCTCCTCCTTAAAACTCATGCAAAATTGAAATTCTCAGTTTCAATTAAAAATAAATTTCTAAAATCCATTTTATAAATGATTTTTTTTTCTTTTTCTTCAAAAATAAATATTTTTATTAATTTTAAATAAAATTAATTAATTAAACAATTTAACTAATACTAATTAAATATTAAATATAAAATTAATTTATATAATAATTAATTAAATAATTTAATTATTATACTAAATTAATATTAAATATCAAGTTAATTAATTTTTTCATTTATCACGACATTTTTACGATGAATTTCTATTTATATAATTAATATTTAAATCATATTTAAATATTTTTCAACTCTCCATTATCATTTAATTCATAATTAAATGACTATATGTTTAAGCAAAACCTATTACTACTCCCTAAACCGGATTTGAACGTTTTCAAATTCTCTCATCACCCTATTCTAAGGTTTAGTCCGATATGAGCTAATAAGGGGACTTAATAGACCTACAGATCATGAGCTCCAACAATTTAAAATTAATTGGCTACTCTTTAACTTAGCTAATTGACATTAGGCGGGACATTCCACTATAGCCTAGTAATTGTACTCTCCTCATTGTAGATATATTTTTGTCTTGTTATATTAGTAAGTCGATCCTTCACAAGTTGTTCGTAATTACAGTTGGGTCAAAATTACCATTTTACCCCTGTAATTACATCTTATTCCTTAAGTCTCACTGATTCTTTAATGATCAATTGGTTTGTGGTCCAAGCAACAAACAGAGTCTCTCTCGGGCCAATGAGTAGGTGGGACCCCTTATTCAAGACTCGGAGTCAGTACTTAACGGAACAACTTCTCTACTAACCTAAAATTAGGTAGGAGTGAGTTCCATCTCGTAAGACTATGTCCCCAGCTATACCTGGTCTTATCCCTAAAATGGTAGGCTTATTGAGGCAGCGAACTCGGGCCACTCTCACCCATGCAGGTTAAAGCATAATCCCAAATAAACATGAGTTCATAGTTAGCTTAGGATTAAAATCGAGTTACCTAAATCATCATGTTGAAATAATCAGTTTAACAGTAAACAACGTTATAAAGTAAAAGTGATTATTTTATGGTCCGATCTTATGCAAACTCATTGCCAATTCTCATGTCTCTACATGAACGATATAGGATCACATCGTTTACATCAAATACAAAGTGGGTTACATCCATAGTGTCCCCAAGATAAGGTATCTAGCCTTATCCCTAACAATAGACCATTTTGGCTATTACCTAAACTTGATCAACTTTTATGTCTACACATAAAGTCTAAGCATTCAAACTGTAGTAAGAGGTTTTTGGTTTATTGGATTTAATAAATGCAATTCACATATTCAATAACATCTTTACTAAATAAATCTCGATAACAAATTTATTGAGAATAAGTTCCAAAGTTTACAAACCACGAGTTTTAGAACATAAAACTCAACATTCAATTGTTTTAATTAATGAAGTAATGTTTCTTAGCATGCTGGAATAATACCTTTTTTAGTATAACATGTGCGATAGGAGAATTTTCTTAAAAAAACAGTATATATTAATTATTGTTCAACTATATATTTTTTTTGCTACACATAAATACATTTTTATAGTTGTATCAATTTAAACGTTCATAATTGTATCAATGTACACCTTCCTTCAGACTCATTCGAAAAATTATATCTTGCTAAACATATAATTGTTTCAATTAAATTTCTAAATTGGAATCAATTTAGATGATTCATTAAATGCATGTTTGGGAGTGATTTTAAAATTGTCAAAATTACTTTTGTCATTTTTAAACTCACTCGAAAATACATTTTAAATCATTCAAATTGATTTAGTTTTCAATTTTACACTTTTATACAATTCTCATATCATCAAAATTAGTTTTGAAGGATTAAAAACATGTTGTCATAGTAATTTTGAAAATGACAAAAGTGATTTTAGCCATTTTAAAATTACTCCCAAACATACTCTAAGATTATACTTGAAAATCATCTATGCATTCAATTCCTAAATGTATTTAGACTTCTTCAAATGTCAAATTAATAAAATAGATTATAATTGATGCATGAATAATTTTCAAACGAATTTTTAATTTAGAGTCTCACTTGATTAACCTAGGAGAGTTTAGGAGCTAATTGATAAAAATTATAAATCTCACATGCTATTTATCTAAATAAAATGCAATGAAAGATATAACTTGATACACTTACAAAAATTCAAGGTTTAAATTCATGCGGAATAGATAGACTTCTATTTAAATGTAACTACCAATGGAATACTTCATTTATTTTACTTTAGTTTAAATTTAATTTGCAGTTTGGAATTGATATAAATTCACAAGCCGTATTGGAAAGTAAACGGTTTATTATACGAATTTCAATGCGGAAGTTGGGGTTAGAATTTTTGTTAAACTCACTCAACAACAATAATAAAGAAAAAAAAGTTAGATGGAGTTTGGCTAAATCCATTTCTCATATATAACTCCAATTGCACTCAATTAAATGTTGATATATATCAATATTTTTTTGAAAAAATAAAGTCGATCTTATTTTGGTCTTGAATTTTGAATAGTATTCTATTTTGGTCCCTAAACTTTTAAAAATGATCGTTTTATAGTCCTTAAACTTTGAATACTGTTTTATTTTTGTTCCTAAACTTTTAAAAATGATCGTTTTATAGTCCGTGAACTTTTTAAAAATGCTTATTTTAGCCTATGTTATATTAAGATTTTGTTAACTCTTTAACAAAATGGCAAGATGACTTAGTGTTTTTGGATGACTAGCTATCAAATAAGTTAGCTAAACTAAAAAATCTAGAGTTTCATTTTGAGCAAGGTGGCAAAGCGGAAGAATTTAAAAGACATTTTTAGTTCAAAACTTTGGTCATTCAATATTTTGACTTGTTGGTTGTTGCCATTTTACTTTACCTTCATCTTGTAATAATTGGGACTAAAATAAATACTTTTTAAAAATTTGGGGACTAAAGCAAACGTTTGTTAAAGTTTAGGGACTAAAATAGAACGAGACTAAAAGTTTAGGGACTAACCTAGAATTTAAACAAAAAAATAATTATTTATTGTTATTATTATTTTTTTTGTTAGAAAATGGGTTGTATAAAATTTAGGTGCAGCAAAGGATTACTCATAAATAATTGCAATCGGCTAATAGCACTTTTATATCACTTGCACTTGAATTTATTTTTTGGTTTTTATTTTTAAAATCAAAACTTATAAACATCTTTCACCCACAAGTTATAAATTTTTATATATTGTTCGAGTTAAATTTTTAGAGGCAAATTAAGTTTTGAAAATCAAACAACGTAGTTTTCAAAAATTTGTTCATGAAAAATCTAACATAAATTTTAAGAATAGATAACTAAAATTGAAATAGTTATCAAACAGAATTCTAACTATTGAATTTTAATGAAAATTGAAAATCAAAACCACTACACCAGTGTTACAAGTGAAA
>QLSR01001484.1:1139073-1157219 GCA_031780015.1 Citrullus colocynthis
AAAAAAAAAAAAAAAAAAAAAAAAAAAGTGTGTAAAGTTGATGGTACTGGGTGTAATTTAACCAAATTTATATCCCCAAGAAAGATAGATGGTCAATTTTAGGTCTGAACTCAATTGTTGGTCTTTCATAAAAATTTTAAGTCTCTTCTTCATATGCTCAAATGTCACTAGGCCCAAACCAACGCATAGAACTTCATCAAATTTCTAGTTTAATGTTTAAATTGTAACTTTCTTTCTCGATTATTATTATATTTTAAATCTTAAATTCATTTTACTTATTCAACTCAATTTTCTAATGTCAAATAAATTTGTAGAATAATAACTTCTAGTTAGGTGGTCACCATGAATTGAACTTATGACCTTTTGGCTATTTATTAAGACTATGTCTCTTCTTTTGCCACTATGTCAATCCATAGTAGTCTAATGAATACATAAATTAAAGTAGAAATCTTACAAATATATACAAAATCAAGTCTTACTACACACGGTTAATTTCAATATAATATAAAATAATCAATATAATCACATCATGGTATCTTGGGGAAGGGCAAAACCCTCTAGTGGAAGAGGAATCAGATTCAATCGAAGTCATCAAACTTTTGAATGGTGAAATTTCTAACTTATCTATGATTTATTTATTTATTTTTGTTGAGGAGGCTCTTTTTCTTACTCTTATAAATGTTTGCTCATTTTTGTAAAATTCTTAGAGAGAAGAACAAAATTGCTGATACTCTAGCAACGTTAGCTTCTTCATATGGGTCTTTTTTTTTTTTTTTTTTGCAAGAGATATTTTCTTCCTTTACATTATTTCTCATCTTCGAGAGAGAGATTGATGATTGATTGTCGAACATTAATATAAATATATTATTGTTTGTTATACTTGAGATCTCATCCACATAAATGTAAAATGAAAAAGAGAGAGAGTGTGTGTCTTTTACTTTCCACATCTTCAAAAATTGCTTGGTATTGGTAACATGCCTTTACTTTGTGAAAACCCAAAAGACAGTTTCCCAATATTCCCACAAGAAACAAACTCTTTGTGAGGTGAGACAAAATCTTGCATAGCAAAAAAACCCTTTATCTTTTACTTTTTCCCTAACCTTACTTTTGCTTTTCAGTTCCTCTCTCAAAGAAACACTTAAGGGTGTACTCATATGATAAAAGACAAATAAAACAAATTACACAAACAATTTCTTTCATTATAACACACCCCTTTTGCTCTATACTAATAATATTTGATTTTGGACTAGAGAATTAAAACCTCACCTATTTTACAAATTCATGAGCATTTTTTTTTCCCTACTTTCACTAGTCATTTTAAATTAATATTTTAAAAAAAAATCATTTATATCATTTCTAGATATAGAAACAGTTCGATTTGAAGAACTGAACCGAATCACATATAATTAAAAATACTTCAGTTCAATTTGGTTTTAAATTCGGTTTTCGAATTTGAAACTGAACCGAATCAAATAATTTGGTTTCAAAATTTTTCAAAACCAGACCAAAATGTATTTTTCGGTTTCATTTAGTTTTCGATTCGGTCTTTGCAGTTTGAATGACCACCCCAATCATTTCTACTCCTTTATATATTCTCTCCCTCTTTAGAGTGTCACATTATACTTTACGAGGGAGGAAGGACCTAAAGTTTTATGGTTTTTTTAGGGTCAATGCATATTTTGGTAATCATTGGTAATAATATACCAATTTGTTATAGCCATATGATTATGGCAAAAAAGCCCAACCTTTTTTTAAAGCTGCCCAAGGAGTCAAGGACCATATAACATGATTACTATAAATGGCAAATTCGATTTCACATGTGTTTTAATTCATTTTATGAGCTTGATTTAATTGATAAAGTCAAATTGAATTTACAAATATTTAATCAATTTTAATTTTTATATAAATAGATTAATAAGTGCATGTTAAGAGTGTGTTTCGATGGTGGTCTAAACATATAAATTTGAAAGCGATGAATTAATGAAAAATAAAATTATATTTCATGTCTTTAGTTTTTTTTTATGTGTTTACTAATAAATTTAAGAATGGGATGTCAAACTCGTTCAAAATATATTTAGAAATATATTTATAAACTTGTAGTTACTAAATAAATATTATTTTTTATCTCATTAATTAATTTTTTTAAATGTATAATTAATTAATCATCATGTTTTATATTATAACTTCTGTATAGTCATTTTTTTACAAAGGAAAATTTTGTGCGGTCATTATTTTAACACCATAATTTATAATATATAATGTATATAACATGATATAATACATTCACTAAACTATTTATCTTTTTTACTAGGAATTCTCAATAACACGTATATTAACAAAAAGTCAAAAACATATTGAAATATTGTTTTATCAATGTGAAGACTTTTTATGTATTCCTCAATTTAAATCAAATTGAAAAATCTGTAAACGATGTTATTTAATTTGTGAGCATCATGAAAAAAGAGTGGATCCGTGGCGCAATGGTAGCGCGTCTGACTCCAGATCAGAAGGTTGCGTGTTCGATTCACGTCGGGTTCAAATACCATTTTTAATTTTTTAATACAAAATAATAATAATTGAATTGCAATTAATTTTATGGTTTACGACAAAACAAAAACATATATGAAATACTCTCAAATTCTCAATCTCAACCAAAACAGCCTTAAATATTTTGCATTTGGACAATGATAAAATAAGGCTCCAGCCAAATTTTAATTACATCACTTACCAAATTTTCATTTAATATTTAACATGCCTACCCTTTCTTTTTTTTTTTTTTTTGGAAAAATCCAACAAAGATTTATCTCTTTGCTAATAATAAAGTTTGATGCTTAAATGTCTTTATTTTCAAACCATTGAATATGATTCTACTGTAAAATCTAGTTGGCATTTTTTAATTCATTTTTTTACTTTATATTTGATAAAAGAGACAAATAGACATGAGACATTTAAACTTATATCTATTGGTTTTTTATTTTATTTTTAAGAATTATATTTTAATTTGTATTGTCATAGCATTAATGATTCATAATAGTATTCTTGTAGGTGTGTGCCCTTGCTTTGATAGGTTTTTCCTAACAAACCTACTAAGCTTACCTAATTCTGAATTATAGGTTCATTAATCAATGAAAGATTTATTATTTAAAAAAAAATTCTACCTTGTTCATGGTGAAGCAATAAAAGGAGGAGGTATTGCCATCAAGGTCGCCTTTGACGCAAAAAGTTATATAGAAAAGTTAAATATTTAAAAAATGCCAAACTAATTATTATATTAATTTATTTCAAAACTTTTCCATATGTATCCATTATCATTTTTTTTACATAGACTTGTAATTTTATTACGTAAACCCTATTTTCATAATTGAGTTAAGATTTTGTTTTGGAAATCATTTATGCATCAATTCTAATCACTCATTTTGTGTTTTAGTACAATAATTACAGAGATGAGGATCAAACTCTCAACCTTAAGGACGAATGTCATGTCAATAATCGTCAATTTTGTTAATCTAACAGTTGAAGAAGTCTGGATACACGTAAGAATCGATGCATTTGACATTTTTTCTTAAATTCTTAATAAAAGGTGTAAATTGATTCATTTATTAATTATAAATCTCATACTTATGAAAGTTCAAGGTTTAAATTGATATAGTTATTAGTTAAGAGCTTTGAATGATACCATCCTAAAAGTTTAAGGGTACAATTTTTGTTAAAGAAGGGAAAAAAAAAGTTAAAGGATAAGTGTGAAAGCAAACCCTAAATCTCTACAAGCCCAATTTTGAGTACCGAACCGGTCAAAGAGAGCGCTTCTGGACCTGCCTCAAAGGCCCAATGTTTTAGAATTGGAGTGTCCATATTTTCGGCCCAAAATCAAGTTTTCATTTCATCAGCCCAGCCCAACGCTCTGAGAAAATTACTCTTTCAGCCTCCACCAAGTTTTGAAAATACCTTCCGTCATCCAATACTCAAAATATACATTTTTTAGCATTTAAGAATGGAAAAAAAAGGTTTATGAAATATATTTTTAATTTTTTAAAAATATTAATATTTATGATAAAAATATTTTAGAAAAAATAGATCATTTTTAAAAAATTGTTTTTTCCGATATAAAATCTGTATGGTTATTTAAAATAATCATAAAAAAAATGTTTTTTAAACCTACTTTTTAAAATTAAATAACTGCCTAGATTTTGAAAACAAACTTATTCTCAAACACTTGCTAATCAATCTATATTTCTAGACAACCATGAACCAAAACCCACATATTCTTTAAAATTTGCAAGTAATTATTTTTTAGTACAATGGCAAGTGGGAGCCTCCGATTCTTATACAAGTAACACATGCTAATACCGCCTCACTTTGACGTCAGTAATTTTCTCTCAATTTTAATAAATACGACAGATTGCAACAATATCCCTAAAGTATGGTGATACTTAAAGTTACACCTGTCAAACTAAAATTGAATCCCTAAACTTGTACCATTATGAAAATTAGACCGTCAAGCTTACACTAATGGTAGAAATTTGATCCACAAAGTATAAAAGTTAACTCTCAAACTTATACAAATATTACAATTTATACAATAATGTAAGTTTGAAAGTTCAATATGATCTAGTTTTTATATTTATATAAGTTTGAAGGCTCCATTTTTAAAATTAAAAGTTTAAAGTATAATTGTAACTATCATCCTACCTTGAGACAATTTTGCAATTTGGTCTTAATAATATTATAATATTAATTGCCCAGAATCTTATTTATAATATAACGAAGGCATGATCCTCAATGTCAAAATGTTGCGAGGCTGTCCCTCAGCCACCGCGGCAAGATTATTGACTCTTCTTCAAGAAAATGAACTTAATTAAACCATACGTTATATATTCTCCGATCTCCATTTTCCGATTATCCTCGATTCCCGGCGACAGCTGAGTGAAATTCCGGGAGGTTTACGGTCATGGAAACCAGGCTCTCCGCCGCTCTCGGCCTTCCCTCGACGGATGCCGTTTGTTATCCTTCTCTTTTTGAATTCCCCACTCTTTTCTCCAACTTCGATTCACTTCTCGCCGGAAATAGAGCCCCCAAAGATCGGAATCACTTCCAATACTCTCCTCTTCCGTTTTCTTCATTATCCTTATCCACGGAGGAGCAAGTTTTCACCCCCAAATCCCCCAACTGGGTCAAACCCGTCTCGAAAAGCACCCCGAAAATCCAATCCCTTATGAAGAATTTGTCCGTCCTCGAACGCGCAGTCGTCGGCGCCGCTGGCGGCGCCATGGCCGGCGCCTTCACTTACGTATGTCTTCTTCCACTTGACACCATTAAAACCAGGCTTCAGGCAAAAGGGGCTTCGCAGATTTACAAGAACACATTCGACGCTGTCGTCAAGACCTTTCAATCCAGAGGGATTCTCGGGTTTTACAGCGGCGTTTCGGCAGTAATCGTCGGCTCGGCGGCTTCTTCGGCCGTTTATTTTGGAACCTGTGAATTTGGGAAGTCGATTTTGTCGAAATTTGATTACCCTTCTCTGCTTATACCTCCAACTGCTGGGGCTATGGGAAATATCATCTCTTCGGCTGTAATGGTGCCGAAGGAGTTAATTACTCAGAGAATGCAGGTTGGGGCTAAAGGGAGGTCTTGGGAGGTTTTGATTCAGATTTTGGAGAAAGACGGTATAATGGGACTTTATGCTGGATATTTTGCTACATTGCTTCGGAATTTACCAGCTGGGGTTTTGAGTTACTCTTCGTTTGAGTATTTGAAAGCTGCTGTTCTAAGCAAGACGAAGAGTAACAAACTAGAACCGCTTCAGAGTGTTTGTTGTGGAGCACTGGCAGGTGCTATATCAGCTACTCTTACAACACCTCTTGATGTAGTGAAGACACGGTTGATGACTCAAGTTCATGGGGAGGCTGCAAACAAAGTTTCAGCTGCAATGTACAGTGGAGTGTCAGCTACAATTAGGCAAATAATGCAGGAAGAGGGGTGGATTGGATTAACCCGTGGGATGGGTCCTAGAGTTCTTCACAGTGCCTGCTTTGCAGCGATTGGCTACTTCGCTTTCGAGACTGCGAAACTTGCCATTTTGGATCATTATCTTAGACAGAAGGAGGCTTCGGAATTGGCTTCTGCTTCAACTTGATTGGCATTGTATCTCAGGTGACCACAAAACCGTCTTTACCCTTTCGAGTGTTTATTTTTGATGTGAAGTTTGTAATGTTTTCATTTAGGATAGAGGAACTGAGGATTGCTCATCTATGCTTGAAAACCTGATTTGACTAAGTATGCATAATATAATCACAATCAATCACGCTTCCATCTTTTTTCCTTTCTCGAAGCACTTGGAGCGGTTGTAGTTGTAGAAAGGATGATTCAATCCTCCATTTTTTGTTGATCTTAAACGGGTATCTTCTAGGGATTTTGCTCAATCCCCTTGAAGATCAATATTTCAGCATTTAGCAGTAAACTACTACTTGGATTCAACAGGGTATACATCCTGATCCAGCTAGGAAATGTCCGGCTTAAACTTCTGCTCCTCACACTGTTATATCCTCTATAAAACAAATGTGGTTTCTTTCTTAAACTAAAACCAGTCTTTGTGCTTTGAGATATGTTGCTAGGGCCCTGAATAGGCTCCAAAGGAACTGTTCCTTGTGAGCCACCTGCCAATAGGCAATAAGTATGTATCTGATTCATTCTCGATGATTGTATGCCATAGTCTTCTTTTGGATATCTTTTAGTTAGAATGGCCTTTCTGTATTTGATGCATGAATTAGAAATCCATTAGCTCTACGAAGTCAGTCGTATACTCCAAGTTGAGTATCTTTAGTTATGTTAAGGGAAGAGAATTGAAACCTGTTTGAAATCTTATGTGAAAGTAGTGGGGTAGAGAATTTAATGGATTGCCTATCTTTCATGTTCTAAGCAAGAATCTTAGTGGTAGGTTTTATTTTCTTCATTTAACTGTCTCTGATAGCCTGAATTTCTGGAAGAGTTGAAGTCGCTAATGGAAACTATTTTGGATAACGTCATAACAAATTGCCTTATTTTACTTTCTGAGTCATGACTGAAAACAGTGGTGAGTGTAAAGTGTAAAAGCCAAAACTTTGCTGCAGTAGACATAGAGCTATACTAGAAGGATAGCCCTTGACGACCGTTATGTTCCCAGGCAAGAAAACCTTTGTATTGTAATAATATTACTTGGTCATCAACAGTTTTGGGACTCCAAATTTTCTGTTCTCAATGGAAGTATAGGTCGTACTTGGTTCCATGTGTGCCAATTCACTATAGAAATGTAATCATGTACATTCTTACAACTGCAGGAACAAACATTTGAAGCCCTTCAGGAGAGTTGAGATTGCTAAGAAAAGCTTTGAATCAACTTCTTGAAGGCTGTTGCGTGAGGTAGGCGATAGGTGCTTTTACGAGGTTTACTGCCCATGGCGGTGAATTTTACCTCCAATGTGTATGCTAAAGTAATTTTCCCTTTCATCATTGTCGGCTTAGTTCGACTTATATAATTGGACTAGAGTTTCAACTTTGAATCTTGGCTGATAATAAATATTTTTTTGTATTCATTTGCTAGGAAGTTGAATTGATTCAGAGAACAGTTTGGTTTACAGCAGAATGTGATTTATGTTGAATAATAGTATTTTGTTCTCTCTCACGGAGTTCCAAGTTTAATAAACGTTTCTATGATTTGACCCTTAAAAAATAGTCTGATCAGATCTCAGATTGTGATTTTCTCTTGCAGTGACTGAATGGCTTTAATTAATAGGTGCATTGTCTTCGTGGATATCACCAAATTGTTCAGTCATAATTTGTCACGTGAAACTCTTTTTTTTTTCAAATATTTTAATTATTATTTTGTATTTGTGATTAGGTGGAATGGATAGAGATGAGTGCATCCAAGAATATATATTGGAGTTGAACTTTTAAGTTTTTTGTTAAGATTGATTAAGGTTCTATTCATTTATATATTTGCAGGTTCTATTTGATAACCGTACTTTTTGAAAATTATGTTTGTTTTTTCACCATTTGTTTTGCTAAAACTTTTCAGATTTCTTAAAAACATAGATGCATTTTAAGTCAAATTAAAAGAAAAATCAAGTTTATTTTATTTTATCGTATTAAAAGAAAAATCAAGTTTATTTTATTTTATCGTATTATTTTAATAAACTTTTAAAACGTAGTTAATCATGGGGGAAAAACTATAGGAGAAGTAGTATTTGTAGTTTTCATTTTAAAAGACAGAACACTTGGATGATTATAAAAAAATGGCCTTCATAATTCATTAAGTTTACCTTTTTTTTAATTGTAAAAGAAGTTTAATAATTATTTTCTACAACGGAACTTGAGTTAATTATTTTTTACCATAAAATTTAAGTTTTTTTTAATGTTGATCGTGAACAAATGTAATTGTGTAAATCATGGTGCTGCACAGTTAAAGAAATTTAGTCGTGATCGATATAAGGTAATCAATATTTCTTTCTTTCTGAGAGTATTTTGGAAACAAGTGAAGTGTAGAATTGAAATTTCACAAAACTAAATGGTTATATTTGAAAATTTGAAGAGATATTTTTGCATAATTAGCTTAAAATTGAAGGAAATAGAAGTTGTGTTGCTGAAAAATGTAATGGTGAAGCCAAGTACCATGTGA
This sequence comes from Citrullus colocynthis, assembly GCA_031780015.1. Classification (NCBI taxonomy): domain Eukaryota; kingdom Viridiplantae; phylum Streptophyta; class Magnoliopsida; order Cucurbitales; family Cucurbitaceae; genus Citrullus; species Citrullus colocynthis. Next base: position 1,147,724 of record QLSR01001484.1, read on the forward strand.
TGATTTCCCGCTCTCTGTTTTTCTCTCACAGCCCAACGGCCAAACAGGGGAAGCTCAGTGGCGGCCGGCGGGCAGTTGTCGATCTCCACTCACTTCTTTCTATTCATCAAACCTCTCCGCAAGCTTCGAACTCCAAACCCAATTCCTCTTCTTCCATTTTAGAATGTTGATGAACTCATCTTCTTCTCCGATCATCTTTTTCTTCTTGATTCTCTCCCACTTCCCCCTTCTTTCTCTTTCTTTCTCTCCGAATCAAAACATTACCCTCTCCGGCGATGCCCATCTCAGAAACAACGCCATTTTCCTCACTCAAGAACTCAATTGCCTTCCCTTTTCTTCTAATTCCTCTTCCTCTTCTGGCTTCGGCACCGCCTTCTACATAAACCCTATTCGCTTTCTTGATTCCTCCACCAACTCCACCGCTTCTTTCTCCTCTCGCTTCTCCCTCTCCATCCTCCCCACCCCACTTTGCCCTTTCGCCGACGGAATCGCTTTCCTCATCACCTCCGATTCCAAATCTTTCAGCCGTTCTTATGGCTATATGGGCCTCCCCGACCCCCCTCTTAATTCCCATTACTCGTTCGTCGCTGTCGAATTCGACACCAATTTCGACCCTAATCTCGGTGACATTAACGACAACCATCTCGGCCTCGATGTCAATTCAGCTACCTCTTTGACCTCTGTGGATTTTGGGTCCAGAGGCATTGTTCTCAAAAATGGCAGACAGATTACTGCTTGGATTGAGTACAGAGATGACTCGAAAACGATCCAGGTTTGGGTTGGTTATTCTCAAACAAGGCCTGTAAATCCTCTTCTAGTTGCGCAGATTGACCTTTCTAAGCAATTTAAAGAGTTTATGTATGTGGGATTCTCTGCTTCTAATGGACAGGGCTCTGCTCTTTACATTGTTGATAGATGGAGATTCAGAACTTTTGGGTTGATTCCTTCATTGAGTCCTGTTGATACTATTAATGAAGGAAATTGTTTTATGTGTTCGTCAGAGGATTCGAATTCTAGTAGTAGTCGCTTTGTTGATGCTCGTAAAAGGAGGAAGAAGATTGGAGAGATGAATCTTGGATTGGGAGGTTTGGCTGCATTTGTCTGTTCTATTACTGCAATTTTTGGGTTGGTTAGTTTTGTTTTGATAAAGAAGTTGAGAGGAAGAATGTGTAGAGGCAGAGCAATCCACAGAACTTGTCAAGTTGAGATGAACAGAGTTCCAACAAGATTGTCTCTTGGGGAGATAAAGTTAGCTACAATGGGTTTTAATCAAAATAGAGTTGTTGGGGAAGGTGGTTCTGCAACTGTTTACAAAGGGTCTCTTGCATCAGGTGGAGAAGTGGCTGTTAAACGTTTCGAGCGAGGCACGGCGAACAACCGTCTATGCAATCCTTTCACGACAGAGTTTGCAACGATGGTGGGATGCTTACGACACAAAAATTTGGTTCAGCTACATGGATGGTGTTGTGAAGCAAATGAATTGGTGCTTGTTTATGAGTATTTAGCCAATGGAAGCCTTGCCAAACTTCTTCACAACACATCCCCCAATTCACAATTTGTTCTTCCTTGGAAGAAGAGGTTTTCCGTAGTTCTTGGGGTTGCTTCTGCATTGACATATCTCCATGAAGAGTGTGAAAGCCAAATTATCCATAGAGATGTCAAGACTTGCAACATTATGCTTGATGCAGACTTCAACGCGAAACTCGGGGATTTTGGTCTAGCAGAAGTGTACGAACACAGTTCGATCACAAGGGAAGCAACCATACCGGCTGGAACAATGGGCTATCTTGCACCTGAATACGTTTATTCCGGTGTTCCCACCGTGAAAACTGATGTTTACAGCTTCGGTATGGTGATGCTCGAAGTTGCGTCAGGAAGGAGGCCTGTAAATGAAGACGGGACAGTGCTTGTCGATTGGATTTGGGATTTATGGGAAGTGGGGAAACTGATTGAAGCATCTGATTCAAGGTTGATGGGAAACTACAATATAGTAGAAATGGAGAGAATGCTAATGGTAGGACTTTTTTGTGTACATCCAAATCATGAAAAGAGACCAACTGTGAAAGAAGCTGCAAGAATTCTTAAAGGGGAAGCACCACTCCCAGTACTGCCATCAAGGAAACCAAGGGTCAACATTAGGCCTGTTTTTCCTGATGATTCTGAAGACATAGAGAATCCTTGTGCCGATTATCTCGCCTTCGACGAATCGGCATGGATGACCCCCAAGAGTCAGTTTAGTTAGCTGAAGTGTAAACTGGACGACACGGTGCCACGGAGAGATCGCGAAAACTGACTTCAAATGTTGGAAATGAAGAAGCAGTCACCTAAAAGGAATTGAAACCACAGAGGTTTGTTGTATAAGGTTTTTGTTTCTGTGGTCAAAGTTTAAGGATAATGTCTTAAAAAGGGAATTTGTTTGGTATAAGAATGTGTTACATTAAACAAGGCAATGATAGTTTCATATGAATAAGAATTCAAAGAAGAATCTGATGTTAGATGGTTGTAGGCCCCAAAACTGAATTTATTCCTGAAATATTCAAACAGATTGAGACTCTCCCAAAAATCACACCATTATAAATGGTCAAACTCAAGTTACACCAATGCCCTTCTCTTTCTTCTCTCTTCTGTCTTTGCATTATTTATTTGTTTTCACATGAATAAAGTCATTTTTATAGGAAAAATACTTCTTTAATCTAATTTGAGTTTAGTTTCGATTTGATCTTTAAGTTTCAAAATGTTTTATATTTAGTCTTTGAATTTTGAGTTTGTCTTCAATTTAGTCCCATTTTATTCTTGAAATTTGAGTTTTGTTTTGATTTGGTTTCCAAGTTTTAAGATTTACACTTCTAACTCTAAATTTTCACTAAATACTCACTTTCGATCTCTATCAATTAATTTAAATAATTATAATTAATTAAATTCTACTATTTTTCATGGGTAATTATTCTAAATGACAAAATTTTTGTAAATATTTTGAGATATAGCAAAATGTTATTGTCTCAGTGATAGACATTGATGAACTAGTATCAGCTATCACTGTCTAGATGGTTGTAGATAGTGACAGACATTGATAGATAATAGTAGTTTATTAGTGTATACACTGATAAACAGTGACATTTTGTTATATTTGTAAATAAGTTGACTCATTTTGTTATATTCGAAAATAGCCATTTTTCATCACCACTAAAATTAAATTAAAAAACTTCACTTCACAATAATTTTAAATTAATTAATAGACATTAACACCAATATGACTAAAAGTGAGCATTTAATAAAAAAAATTAAGGGTAAAAGTATAAATCTTGAAATTTAGGAGATCAAATTAAAACAAAACTTAAATCTCAATGGTAAAATTGTAATATTTTGAAACATAAGGACCACGTTGAAACCAAACTCATAACTTAAAGACTTAAATGTATAATATTTTGAAACTTAAAACTAAATGGAAACTAGACTCTAAATGAACCTAGGGACCGTGAAATGTATTTTTTCCTTTTTTTTTTTTTAATTTTTAATGTAAATAATTTTGGGTAACATACCAACGCGTCATGACTGCGTCTCCATGACTTAGTTCTTCAAGGTGGATTAAATTTTGAATTATTTTCTTCAAAAGTCTCTGTTTTTCAAGTCAACCATTTTTGCAATTTGTAGGGAGACACCTTTTTTTTTTTTTTTTTTTTTTTGGATTTTCTGAGTTTATATTTTATAAGTAATTTAAAAAAAGAGGTTTTGAAAATATTTAACTACTCCCACTTTAAACCATTCAAAAAAGAAATGGCAAATCTAATTGTATCATTATGCTTAACTTTATAGACTTTGCATCATATAAAAGAAATAATAGAAATGTGGATGGTGATCTTGTGGCTGTCTTTTTCAACTGCAATACTTTTCACCTTTTCACCTAAAAAGGTTTTTCGTTTTCTAGAAACAAAAACTTGGCTGTTTTCTAATCTTCCACGAGGGTTATTGTTAGTAAAATCTTCGCAAATTTAATTGGACTAACAAAATGATTTCTGGAAATTCATTTCTTTAATAAATTAACATGTAATTTTTTTAATTGGATTTTGGTGGGTTGTTCCATCTATACTTGGATGATATAATTAATTCATGGATTATTAATTGGTTGATGTTTGTTTTCTATTTTTAAATGCTTGTGGATAAATTAAAATGTTTTTTTTTTTGGTATATTCAAATACTATTTTGAAAACAAACCATAGTTTATATGACAAAAAGATGGGCGCTCTTTTGACTTTGTTTTTTTTAATTGTTTTTTGTTTGGCCCTCTATTTAGAGATTGTTTTTTCTTTTTCTATGTTATTTTTTTAAGAAATAAAATTATATTTTTCAGGAAATTATTATATTTTCTCATTTAAGCCCAATTTGTTTATTTAGCAAGAACAAAAATGATAAAGTATTTGAAATGGGAATCAATCTAAAACTAATGATAATCACACACTTTTTATATTATTTACTTGCATAAAGAATAATATAATTAGACACATTATATTTACTCCATATTCTTTTCATATATCTAACCAATTAAAAACACATTATCTAATAAAAGATGTTTGTACAATGAAGAACCATTTATTTTTTTATTTAAAATCTTTAAATTTTATCTTAACAGCCATTTAAAAAGATCATCCAATAACAACCCCTTAAAAGTAAACAATTAAAAAAAAGTTAATCAGAATTTTTAATCAAATGACCAATTATTAGTAAAAAATAATAATCATGAAAGTGAACTTAGTTTCACATAAAATATCTGTTAAGGACAAAAAGTTTATTACTCAAATCTCTAGCATCCCCGGTTATTCTAAAAACATTGCCCATTTCATATAAAATGGATAAAAATTGGAACTTGGATTTGATAATAATGGAGGATCATTAATCATTCTCAAATTATTAATATTTGGAACAAAGGATTTAAGAAAAGGGTATGGCGCTGCGGGCTCTTCCCAACCGCCATAATCGTAAATACTCAGATCTTCTTCTGGCGACGGTAGCAGCGGCCGCGATGTGAAAGCGTTTGGAGAAACCGGCGGCAGAGAAATGGGCTCGGTGACAGGCTCCCCACAGGCACAGATTCTTCCCGACGATTGGAAGATGTAGAACTAGAAGGGTGGTCGGAGATGGATTCGCCGCCATCGCCGGTGAGGAGTTGTTGGACTATGTATCCAAAATCTGAGGAATCATGTTCTTCGTCCACTTCAATCGTCTTCGTCGGCGGCCGGGCTTTGGCGGCTTCTTCATCTTTCGCTTTCAGGACTTTGGTGAACTCATCATGTTCAAATCTTTCTTTCTTGCAGTTTTCAACTTCTTTTATTTTTGAACTCCTTCAATAATTATGATATTTTTCTTGAAAAAAAAAATACAACTTTCTTAGTACATTTGGCCTAATTATCGTAGGTTTAAGGATTGGGTTTAGTTTTTATTTGAATTTTTACTCGTAAATAAGTTTTGTGTTTAGTTGGATTGGAAAACACTATTAGTCTCTAAATTTTCATGAAAGTAACAATGTTTAGTTGTTGAACTTTAGTTGGTTTGTAACGATTTAATTAATTCCACGTAACAATTTAATTTTTAAGATCGGAAGTTCTCATTTAATTTAATTTCATATAACAAAGTATCTAACTCATATCCTTCTAGGGTTGTAGAGATATCAAGTTTCCAAATTAAAAAATCATCATCATTCAATTTAACAATTGAAATTGAGCAAAATTTGGAATGGAATGCTCTATTTCTCCAGCTGCCATGAATGAGTGATCAGAAAAAAAAAATTCCGAATCAGAGAAGAAATCTTTGACCGGAAGACTTGGAATCGAATTAAGCTTTTTTTTCGTTAGCCATTGAGCTCTGGTACCATCACAAAATACTCAAAAGAGAAATATAAGAATTTGAACATGCAAGAGAAAACCCCTCAAACTTCAATACTCATCAAGGGTTTATAATATTTCTAGAAAATGATAAAATGAAAAATACATGGATATTAGAAAAGGGCCTAATAATGGGATTTCAAAAAACAAATAATAACAACCTTTACTTTTATTTATTTTTTAATACAATAAGTGAGAGTATGAAAGTTTGAGCTTTTAGATGCGAAGAAGTATCAATGCCAAATTATTATCATTAAACTATGTTAAATGACTATTGGCCGTTAATGCTAATTAACTTTCCATTAATTAATAAAAATAATTATGATGTGGAATTAAAAATTAATGAAAACTAAACCAATTAGCTAATTTGATTATAATTAATTTAATTTTTTTAATTAATTAATAGAAAATTAATACATTGCATTACTAGAACTTTAGGGTAAGAATGTAAAATCTTGAAACTAAAGATCAAATTATGTAAAATTTTGAGCTTGGTCCAATAATAATTGACACGTACTTCGATTTTGAGATCGAAATAATCTAAATCATCATATCTTGTTGTAATATAGAGAAAAAAAAAACTAAACTCAAAATTGAATCTAAAGGGTAGAGATGTAATAATTGAAACTTATATGAATCAAATAGAAATCAATACTCAAAATTCAGAGACCAAAATGATATTATTCTTATATTCTTGTTTTTATTCCTGGCATTATGCTGCATATAGATTCAAATTACATGATAAATTTACAATTTTCTATTCTCAACATAGTTTTGTTCAATTGGTTATGACAACTATAATTGATTAAAAGGTCGGAAGTTCAACTTGTCACTGTAACATATTGTTGTTGAACTAAAAAAAGAAGAAGCCGAAATGAGTAAACATAACTCAATAATTGACAGAAAGTTTGTACTATAGACCTTGTAGTTAGAAGTTTGATTCTCCCACTACATATTGTCAAAATAAAAAATAACTATGAAAATGATGATATAACATAAGCGATGGAAATTTACATAAAAGATTAAGGTGAATATCGAGAAAAATATGTATTTAATCTTTTTTGTTTTCCACCATGCTTTTGCCTTTATGAATAAAAAAATCTTTAAATACATAACACTTATCAATTAGCAACACTTGAGCGCATTTTAAGGTACACATTTATTTTTATGTCACTCTGCTTTTATCATACACACAAGAAGAATTAATATATTTGAAAAAGAGAGTAAAACGGTATTGTCATGTAGCAAATTATGATTAGACGATATGATGAGATGCCTAAACGTAGGTGAATATATATTTTTTTTAATCAATCCCAATTTAGTGTTAATACGATGCTAACATGGCAAAAGAAGAAGAAAAGGAAATGGTTATATCCAAGTCTTATTATATTTTTGCCACATCGGATGGATTAGATACTCTCTCATGCTGACTTGGTATGAATATTTTCAAATAACTTTTAGGGTTTTTTTTCACTTTTTTTCCCCCCTCTTTATAAGATAAACAAAAAATAGGTTTTGAAGATATTAACTACTCCCACTTGAGACCATATACTAAAAAGGGGGGCAACTCTCATTGAATAATTATACCTTTTTTTTTTTTTTTTTTTTTTCTGTTTCTTTATCTTTTTGTAGTACATTGTATCCTTATACTTAACATTATAGCCTTTGCATCATAAAGAAATATTAAAAATGTGGATATGGTCTTATGGGTGAAATAATCTTCAACTTTTAAAATCCACTTTTTAAAAATCATGTTCTACAATAACACTTGGGTGCTTAATAATCTTCCATAAGGCTTGGAAAAACCTACACACAAATCCAACTTGAGAACTAATAATTTGTGGAATCCATGGCAAGTTATTAAATCTATTTATGTTGCTAATTGTCTGGATATATATCTATAAAGTTTCAGAGGCCAGTTAAAATGTTTTTGTATTCAAATGCTACCTTTGAAAACAAACCATGCTTTGTGTTTCTAATTGTTTTTTACATATTTCAAAAAAAAGAAAAAACAATTATTATAATATGTTTATTTAAAGTGTTTCTAATTGTTTTTTAAATATTTCAAAAAAAAGAAAAAACAATTATTATAATATGTTTATTTAAACAGTTAAGAATTTAAACAAGTTTCTAGGAAAGCTAAATGGGAGGAAAATATTTATAAAAAAATAAAAAATAAAATGGTTAATAAATGAGGCCTTACTGTAGACAGTTAATTCTAATAGGAGCTTATTAATTAAGTCATAGACTTGGTTGGAGATTGATGTAGCTTTAAAATAATTCCTATCAAATTTTACTTTTTTTACTTTCTTAAAATGAAAAATATTGTTTGATAGATTTTAATTTTAAATTAAAAAAATTAGTTAGGGTGTTAGATAAATTAAAACCAACTCGTGTTATTCAATTATATGAATCAGGCTTATTATTTTAATTATTTTATATTAATAATTAATTTATAATTTATTATAATATATATTTTACAGAATTTTATATGATTTGAATTTTTAATATAAGTTATTTGATAAAAGTTTAAGAGAAATAATAATTATAAAAAATAACTGAATTAAAAATTGAAATATATTTGTGAAAATATATTAATATGGAAGGATATTATTATAATATATAAACCAACTACTATTTAAAAAGTGATTTTATTAATTAATAATACTATTTAAAAAGTGATTTTATTAATTAATAATTTAATTTACCAAATAATAGAGTTGGTTAAGATTTCCTTACAATCACTCCCTACAATTGCAAATTGCAAATGCAATCTTACAATCTCAAAATGAAGGATTATTAAACTAAAAAAAAAAATAACACAATTTAAAGATAGTTTCAACTATCACTTAACCAAATTTTGAAGTTTAGAAATCTAGTTATTTCAATTTCAAGTTCAAACTTCTCTCTAAGCTATTTTGAGATGTGCAAGAAGTGTAATTAAATTAATTTTTTTTTTTGTTAACTAAAATTGAAATAAAACAATACAACACTAACGTTTTTGGGTAATTAAAAATTAACATTTAAAGGACTGAATTTTGAATTTAATCCACGTGTATTGATTTGGTATCACATTTACTCATAAGTGATGCGTGTACTGATTAAACAACCATTATAGATAATCAATTTCAATATAGTTTGTTTAATAACTATATTATCTTATTTGAAAATATCAAATAGCAACTCATCAAATTATAAGCAACGAACCAACTAAATAGAAGTTAAAAGCATATTCGTAATAAAGGTATCTCAATCAATTTTTTCCAATCAAAGGACCATTATTATAAGATAGAAGAAAGAACAAAAATCTAAAATTCTTCTGATTATCTCGTGAACATATAATAATGACAGAAAATAAGATTGAATACATTTGTTGGGAAGAGTTGTTGAAGGTTATATTATTATAAGTATTTCTTAAACAAAAATTTGGAAGAGTCAAGAGGGTCCGTATTGATACAATTACCAAAATTCTCAAGTATAAACTGACATTTTCTCTTATAATTATATTGCATCAATAATGGTTAAATGCGATAACAAAAGAACATCGTCAAAGAATCTTTACTACACATGTCCAAATTTGAGGTTTTCTTAAAAAAAAAAAAAAAAAAAAAAAAAAAAAA
>QLSR01001484.1:1158062-1170459 GCA_031780015.1 Citrullus colocynthis
AAAAAAAAAAAAAAAAAAAAAAAAAAAAAAGCGTAAAAGAGAAAGAAAAATGGAATTAATTGTTGTGGGGAAAATGATTGGGTGGGAAGAACAGAGGAGGCAGAGGAGTGTTGAAACTGGGCGGAATTTCCGTATTCAGCGTACGAAATGGCGACGGAGGAACTCTGAAATTGGGAGATGGTGGCGGTGGCAGCGGCGGAGATGGTGGCGGTGGTGAATTAACAATAGGGTTTGATGATAATGCCGCCGGCTCTGCCCATTCTTCTAGTAAATCAAAAATGCAGAGTTCTTGGTCAGACGAAGGCGGCGGTGGCGGCGGAGGAGGAGACGGCGACGAAGTAAAAGCATCGGGAGAAAAAAGTGGGGGAAGAGAAGTGGGAGTCGGGGACAGAATCCCTTGTGGGCGGGCCTGCGGCTGAGGATCGTCGTCGTCACAAGTACAGGGGTGTTTGGGTGGCGGACGATTGGGGTCGCCGGTGAGGAGTTGGACGATGTAGGCGAAGTCTGCCGGGGTTTTTACTTTAATGATCCGCTCCTTCTGGTACTCGTACCTTATGACCGGCGACCGCGCCGCCGTTTTCGGCGGCAATGGCGGCTTCTTGATCTTTTGGGAATCGGTGGAGATTTGGTGTACTTCTTTTCGTCCCTGCTCCCTCGTCGGAGAACTCCAAGAACTACTCATCATTAATGTTTTCCCCTTCCAATGATTTTTTTCACAAATTTGGCCCTCCCTTTCTTTTTTATAACTTCTTTAATTTTAACAATACCAATATACTTTTATAGTCTCCTTAATTATTATATTTAGGTTTCATGCTATATTATGTAACAAACTTCAATACTTGATTATACTTCAACTACATCCACCACATACTCCCTCCCTTTTATTTTATTTGAATCTTCCTGGTACCTTTGTTGTACTAAAAAAACTTATCAGCCCCAGAAAACACATAAATTATCGCTTAAGAGTAATAAATTTTCATAGGTTCAAATCTCTCCGTCGTAAATTATTGTACCTCGTTCAAATAAAACATTAAAATATCATGTTGGCCATTGTGAGAACTTGGAACTTGTCTAGTTATAGGGATTAATGTTTTCAAAGTTTATTTAGGATAGTTGCAATGTGTAACACTTTTAACTTATGGCTAATAATTTAAGAATGAAAACTATAACAAAATCTAGCAATATTGCTGACTCCCGAGAGTTGACCTAAATTTTTTATATCTACAAAGTTTTTTGCATTGTAATATATTTGCTAACACTAATTGGAGTGTGATTACTATATTTGCAACTTTTCCATTAATTTACGGTGGAAAGATGAATAAATAACTAAAAGTTTTTCTTTTAAGAAGAAAACCAACACAGTACATGAATTAAAATTGGATATTTAGAAATATAAAGACTAAAATTGATGCCTAAATTATAGAGAGACCACAATGATATTTTAGCCAATAGAAAATCTCCAACTATATATTAACTTTATGTTTTGATTTTTCATGAAATGGCCATAAAATCTTACTCAATCTACAAATTCACTTTCACACTTTAGTGTGAATATCTTAATGTTAATTGATATATATTTTTTCTATGAGATGAGAGGTTCAAATCTCCCACATTCTTATTTGTTCTATATAAATAAACAAACACTCTAACATTCATCAAATTTACAAATTTTAAATTTATATTTAATTATTATTTTAATATTTAGTGAGGATAAAGATTTAATTGTTACATACTGATACTACATTGTTACAAAATTGAAAGTATAATATCTAACTTATTATAAAAAAAATGTATAAAGAATAAATTGTTACTTGAATTTTCTTTTAAGCTAAAATTTTTTGGACTCGAGTGCCTTGAAGTTGGAAGTCACATTCCCTCCTTTTGGTTTCATGCCCACACAATGATGGTTATATTACTGATAAGTTCAAAGTTTTGGTATCAATTTCAACCAAAAGGATAATTTTAAATGGTTAGTCATTTTTACTTGATCACCACCTTTCTCATATGGGTTGCAGAATAGAATTAATAATTAGTTGTTAATATCTGTTGGTCTATCTGAATCGAAAGGAGTAACACTGCACTTTTAACACCGATCTTGCAGCACTTCACAAACTTGGGAGAACTCCCGTATTCTAGCTAGACTTTGGACTCACATAACGAGGCTCTCCAAAAAAAACTATAGTCCATCTGCCATTATAACCAATCGATGTGCTTTCATATAATTAATATTTCCTATCTTTTATTATTGGGTTTCTCTCGAGCTCCTATTGTTCTGAACATTATTTTGATTCATATATTAATTTGGGACATGATGAGAGTGCTAATAATGTGTCGATATAGTTAAGATATTATGGAAGCAACTATTGGTCCTTCATTATCTAGTATCTTTCTCTTAAAAAAATAGTTATTTGTTAATATTATATAAAATGTTGATAAGACAAATGAATAGTACTACTACTGATAATTCATAGCTTCATCATCAAGAAGTTCTACGAATTTGTTTGCTAATTCCAACTATTTTTATATGTTTTTTTCTTAATGATTTTATGTTTTTTTTTTCAAGGGGAATGCCCATCAATTCTTGAAATTAATTTCTTTGAAATTTCAATAATAATCATAGATAATAAAGAGTAAAGGAGTGATATTGACATCTAACTCATTTGAGGTATATGGTTAGAATATATGGATATTATTCTTGATTGAAAGAGGAAAAATGAAAATCATTAATAAAGAAAATTATGTAAAAAAATGGTAATATATAATTAAATATTGGTGCAGTAGAATATATAATAGGTTAGTTCTTAGATATAAAAAAATGAACTAAAATATTTATAAATATAGCAAAATTTTACTGTTTTATCTCAATAGATTGTAGTCTATCTCGCAGATAAACAGTGATATTTTACTATTATTAGTAAATATTTTCAATAATTTTATCATTTAAAATAATTTTCTTATAATATACCATTTTTTTTAAAAGAATAAAATAGCAATAAAAACCAGAAAAGTAGTATATTATTTTGAATTTTGGCACATGTTATGTGTGCAGTTCGATTAATTGTTATTTTAAAGATTTTTATTTAAAATTTAAGTATTCATCAAATTGATTTTTAAATTGTCAAAATAAGTCTAACTCCACTAATAAATTAACTCTTGAATTTAATCATTGTTTTAGTTATTATCGAACTTAGATATTAATTATTATGCATAAAGCTAAAGTTGGGTCTTACATAGATAAACCAAATCAATGACAATAATAATTAATAAACACAAATCTATAAATAAAGAAATCATAACTTTTATGAGCTACTTGCCAAAATGTTTTTTTTTTTTTTTTTTTGTAGGTTTCATAAAGGTGAAATTTAAATTTAAATAATATGAACCCTTTTTTAAGATTGGGATTATAATAAATAAGAGTTGATACATTTTTTTATCCTTTAAAAAACTACAAGTGGTAGGAATGCTTTCCAGAAAAAAGAAAAAAAAAAATCCCAAAGGCCAAAAGTAGCTAATCTTCAATAATTCTCACAACTCATCTCAATTCATAAAAACCAATTGGTTTATGGAATATTAATTGTTAAGTTTGAATTCTCCCTGTAGTTGTTTAATTTTTGTATAAGAAAAAAGAAAAAAAGAAAAAAAGAAAAAAAAGAAGGCCCTTTATTACTACAAATAAAATGTTTAATATTATATAATTGTTTGTATAATGTCTGGAACAGAAAATGGAAACAGAGAAAGAGAAGAAATAAAAGTCAAATATTGTCTCTCTCTCTCTTTCTCTCTCTCTCTCTAAAGCACACATCAAATTGTCAAATACTAAAAAGAAAAGGTGTTAAAAGCTATTATTATCAGAGTCTATAGAATGTATGGAAAATTGTAATGATGAAAATTTCCATCTTCTTGTATTTGTGAATTGATATGAAGTACATGTGTGACAAAAAATGGGTACCCAAAAAAAAAAATATATATAAATATATATATATGACGCTCCTAAATTATATAACTAATGTCCCATCTCAAAGTNAGGGCTAAAGTCTTGGAAAAAGTGTGCAAAAGGGCTGAGATCAGTGGCGGCTTGTGGCGGCGGAGTGAAAATATTTGGCGAAATCGGAGGCAGCAACCCCGGCGTTGGCGATAATATCCCATGGCCTACCCTCTCCATTCCTTGATCTGTACTATTCGCAATCATCGGCATCGACATAGTCGTATGCGATGGATGGTCGAGGGCATCATTGGAGGACGAAGAGGGTTGGCAGCCGGTGAGGCGTTGGACCAAGTCCTTGAACTCGGTAGGATCGATGTGGATGATCTTGGGGGAGACGGTGTAAATGATGACGGGCCGGTGCGGTGGCGGGAGTGGCGGCTTTTTGATCTTGTGGGAGTCTTTGGTGATTTTGAGGGCGGCGGGGCGGGGGCCTTGGAGTTGAACCTCTTTTCTTTCAGGCATATTTGATAATAGAGTATTAGTTGTTAAAAGATAAAGAAAAGGGAGACATCAGAATTGAAACCTATATTAAGGTACAAAATTTTGAGAAGTTGAGTATATAATATATCCATATATATTTATATTTATAAATATATGTGCTAAGGGTTTCTTGGTGGTTTAGAAGTTTGAATTTGTCTTTATAATAAAATAAAATAAAATAAAAGAACCCCATTCTTTCAGTGTTGAAAGCGTCCAACCCAAGTCTTCAATACCGTATATCATTATTATGTCTTTTCCACGTCGGATTTTATTTCCTTGCTGACCTGGTATACTATATGTCTTTACATTTAATTTATATGTTATATTTTTTCCAATTTCAATTGTCATATTTATATCTCTATCACTTTATTTTACTTCTTTTACAAGGTTTCACATATCTATATTTTCTAAGAGTGTTTGTAAGTTAGATTGGGTTAAAGTAATCTTTAGATTGAACTTAATTGTTTTAAGGTAAATATAAGTTTCTTCAACTTAAATAACTTTTATGATTAAATAAAGAACTCAATTCAACTAGTTGTTGGGTTCATTATTTAAATTATTTTTTTCGTATATTAAATTAAAATTAGCAACTCAAAAAATTATTTGTAGGAGTACTTGTTGGAGAGTACATAATCCAAAAATTCATAAAATAAAAAAAATTAAGATTAATATATGTATATATAATTGTAGCTAAGTAAAGAAAAACATAGTTCAAGTGTTTAAAAGTTATTATGGATGAAATAGAAAATTTGATGTTATGTTTCAGGTTGAATGATCTTGGCTAACAAATATTTAGCGTGGTTAAGAAGCTTTTGTGTTGGATTCAAATAAATTTGTATGATTTTGTGACTTTTCTTCTACTTTCTTGAAAAGAAACAAAAATTGTCCTATGGATTTCTTTTTCTAAAATTTTTATAAAGTAAGACAATTAAAATTTCAATTTTTTTTTTTTTTTCAAAAAAAAAAAAAAAATTGCCTTTGGGTTTTTTTTTTTTAAATTTTTTTAAAATAAAAAAATTTAAATTTTTTTATTTTAAAAAAATTTAAAAAAAAAAAACCCAAAGGCAATTTTTTTTTTTTTTTCAAAAAAAAAAAAAAAATTGCCTTTGGGTTTTTTTTTTTTAAATTTTTTTAAAATAAAAAAATTTAAATTTTTTTATTTTAAAAAAATTTAAAAAAAAAAAACCCAAAGGCAATTTTTTTTTTTTTTTCAAAAAAAAAAAAAAAATTGCCTTTGGGTTTTTTTTTTTTAAATTTTTTTAAAATAAAAAAATTTAAATTTTTTTATTTTTAAAAAATATAAAAAAAAAAAACAAAAAAAAAAATTTTATTTTTTTTAAAAAACTTGGTATTGCTATTGATATTGACACTTAATTCCTTAGATTTGATGTATGGCTAGATTGACAAAAGGAGAAAAAAAGAAATTAAAGCAAATTATTCACAATAATGTAAGTGAATAGTAAAGTAAAGTAAATATCGTGAATTTCATTTCTTAATATATATATTCTTTTATTGTTTTGAATTTTCCACATGTGTCTATGTAAGTTTCATTAATGCTAATTAGTTTTGATCTTGTGTTTAATATATCTATTAATTTTAATCTTTTTAATATACCAAAGATATATTAGTTACAAAATAAAGAATTTATTGACCTATTAAACACTTCTAAAGTTCAAATTTTATCAAAAGATCACATTTATCAATGACAACTTATATTAAATGTGAATTGTCAAAATGAACATAACTCAACTGATCACATATATTATGTATTAACAAATGAGAAGTCTATAGTTAGAATCTCCCACTGTGTTATACTAAAAGAAATAACAATAATCAAATCTTAATTTAATCATAATGTTTTTTTAATATTTATGAGCGTCTTGATCAACTTACACACATCTCAACTAATCTCACGGGGCAGCTCACCTGACTTTTACCAACTAATCTCACATGTAAATTATTACACATAAAGCTAAAGTTGGGTCTAATATATGTAAGTAAATCAATGACACGAATTATTATTAATAATGGTAATAAAAAATAAATTATATTTCAACTGTCCAATAATTCCTTTCCATAAAAACTAAATTCAAATATATCTATATAAACACTTCCACAAATTGGAATTATACATAAAAGTTGATACTGTCATTTTCCTTTAAAAATTTACAAGCTGTGGGACTACTTTGCAGAAATAAATAAATGAATAAAATTAAAATTAGAAAATAGAAACAGTGACCTAAAACTAATCTTCAATTTAAAAAGTCAACAGGATAAACAGTCTCTCTCAATAAATAAAGAGTAATTAATTTAAAGAATTTAATTTTAGAACCTAGAAACAAAAATAATCTCTCAATTTATTATTATTATTCTTTTAAAAAAAGAATACGATGCTAATATCGATGAATTTGTAAATTTTCTCGAAACGAAATAGAAAAAGAAGAAATATAAAAGTCAAACGTCTCTCTCTAAAACACATGGGATTGTCAATTATTAAAAAAAAAAAAAAATGAGGTTAAAAATAAATTGTCAAAATGGATGAATTTAATATAGTAAGTAACACGTTCAGACATTATTTGTCCACTTTATTGATTTCGGCTAATTTATTTTATTACACGATTTGTTGGGAATTCCATTAGAATTTGTCAAATAAGTTTTCGAATTAATTTCAATTTTAGTAACTTTTGACATGGTTTAGAAAAAGGTCATCAATAAATTTAAATGAATCTATATGAATTTATAAATTTAATTTTAGTGTTTGTTCTTTTTCTAGATGGAAGACTATGAATTCCTATTATCTTAAAAAATATAGGTATCTTCAATATGCTTAGAGATTGAATAGGTCACAAACAAGAAGAGTGCATTTTTTCCCCCTCTAATCAAATACAAGAGTCACTTTCTTTTCATATATTTTGTAGTCTCAATTTGTTTTTTCATTTTAATATATATATTTATTTCTTATCAACTCGAACATACCTCAAAAATACTATAATTTGTTTCAAAAGTTTGATATTTGAGATCTACTAATTTATTTTTTTTTAATTATATACATAGAGACACAAGTACATAAATCTCTACTTAAAAACTAGTTTATTATTCATGTTTCATAGCACTACCATTATTCTCCTACTCACACGCTTTCAACGTTAAATAAAATACTTCGATTGAAGTTATTAGTTTGCGCCACATTTATGATAATATTATTTGATTTTTGAAAATAAAAATTAACTTACAAACACTACTTCTAAACTTTTAGATTTCTTTTGTTTGGTTAATTACCTTATAAAATATTTTCATAATCGAAATCCAAACTAAACAATTAAAAAAATAGTTTTTAAAATTTTGTTTTTATTAAAAATTCAAAAGCTACCTTAGGAGAAAATAAAAAAAGTTTCTTAAAAAGAAAAAAAAAATACTCGGTTGGTTGAATAATTGCGTTTGGTCTCTAATGTTTTAAATTGTCATCTCAGTTCGTGAATTTTTGAGAAGAGATTTAGTAAATTTATTAAACTTAAATATAAGATTGATTAAATATATGATATGAGAAGATGAGTTAGAAAAAATATATATATTTTAAAAATATTTTCCACTTCCTTCTCTTCTTTCTCTCCTTCTTTCTTCCTCTTCTCTCCTCCATCTCCATCTGGTTAGAACCGATTTATACTAAACGAACGAGGCAAACAAATGCATCATTCCCCCCATATCGAGTCTCATGCCGACCAAATCACCCTCCTCCTCAGTCGCACGGGTCTTCTCTTGTATGTGGATCCACCGCTACTAGCTCTCTATTGGAGTTGTTCTCTTTGGGCTATGATTTGCATGGGATAAAGTAATGATGAAACCCTGACCAATGTACGTTGCAGCTCGTACTGTTTGTTGACTATAATTCATGAACCCAGTCACCATAGGGAACATATTGTAATATCTCTAAAGAATTTTATGTTTGTTTCTTTCTCTTGTTTGAGCAAGTTGTGAATATAGAATATGGTATTCCTTTACCGTGAAAATAGTTGAAAAGAAGTTGTTAATAATAGATTACCGAGAGATATAGATAAAAGAAATTTCCATCCGAGATTTAATAGTTGATCTATTCATAGTCGAGATAAAGCCCATCTTGTTGCTATAGAAATGAACAAGAAAAAATAAATTTTCGCTAATGCAAAGACCGGTGTCTCCCCCCACCGTGGGCTTGCCAAATTTTTCACCTACTCAAAATGAGGGAAAGATCTGAGAAAGAAGCGGCTGTTTTGTTCATAACCTCATGTTAGTCGTTACTTTGACTCTTTTGTTTAGTATAAACCGGTTCAGAGTGGTTAGACATGGAGAAGAGAGAACAAGAGAGAAAAGGAAGAAAAAAGAGTGAAGTGAAAAACATTAAAAATATATATATATATATATATATATATTTTTCTAAGTCACGTTGCCACACCATATATCTAAATTCAATAAATTTATTAGTTGGGGATAACCTATTTGAAAAGCTTTGACACTAAAAATAACTCATTTGAAATCTTTCTAGAAAAAGAATGAAAGAAAGAAAGAAAGAAAACCATGATATCGCTACAAAAGATTTGCCTTTTCCCTCCATGATTAGTCAGAAGAGAATTAACAACTAAACGAAAGACGTGCAAGATCAGTTTGCAATAATCAATTAATTAATTATTTTTATAATTATTAATTAATTTACTTAATGGTTAATAAAGTGAGGAGCATATTTAATTAATAAAAATCTAATAATACTATATTCTAATTCCACACGTTTCCTTTCCAAATCTCTAACTTGCAATCTACATGCCATTTCTCTTCTACTATAGTTTTAAACTAACTTGTGCTTGTTTTATAGGCTTATTTGATAACGTTTTCATTTTATATATTCTGTTTTTTTTTTTCTCTTTTTTAAGAAACAAACTTTTTTTTATACCTATTCTTATTTCTTGTTTCTAAATTTTAAAAAATATTTCTAAAAAATGAGTTAAAATTGAAAAACAACAAAAAGTAATTTCTCCTATTTTTGTTTCTATTTCTATTTTATCATTTCTATTTAATCGTTTTCATAAATAATCATTTTTAGCTTCTTATGTATGGGTATTAAATGCCTATGGTACCTAACTTCCTTTTGCCAGTCATGAGTTCGAATCCCACTTGAAGCATTTTTGTTTTTGACATTTTCGATTTTTATTTTTATTTTTTTATTACATTTCTTTATTTTTATTAATTTTGTTATTAACAAAAATAATTCTCTTATATTTATATTTTATTTTAATGTTGAATTTTAAAATTTTCTAATATTTAGTTTTATATATTATTGTAATTTTCAATAATATATTAATTTTCTTATATTTCAAATTTCAACACCGAGATGGACACTTTTATTTTTCTTGTTTTTTTCTTTTACATTTGTTTCCATTTTTTATATTTTATTTTATTTTTTATTAATTTTTTTTTGCAAAAATAATTATGCAATATTTATGTTTTATTTTAATTTTGAATTTTAAAATTCTCAAATATTTAGATTTATATATCGTTTTAATTTTCAATATGTATATTAATTTCTTTTATATCGTTTTAATTTTCAATATGCGTGTTTATATATTTATTTTAGTTCTAATATTTTTAGTATATCTAAAACCGAGTAGAATTTTACAATATATAAATTTTGCTGACTAAGACATTTATTTAACTTAACTTCAATATTTTACAACCACGACATTTACATAATTATATAATTAAGTTAGATTTGACTCGACATTAAGACAAATGGCTCGAGTTAAAGATGACAGTGCCGATCAAATTTGGAACATATAAAGGATATGATACAACTTTGTTATTATATTTAGTTGTCATTGAGACTTCTATTAGATGACATAAACTTTTGATAATATCTTCTTTGATGTTTAATGTAGGACATATATTTTTTTTCTAATATTATATTATTAAAAAAAAGAAAAAAGAAAAAAAAAAGAAACAAGAAATAATTATCAAACAAATTTCTGTTTATGTTTCCTTTTTTCAAAAAACAGGAAACAAGAATAATTATTAAACATAGTCTTATTTCTTGTTTTCAAAAAAGAAGAAACAGGAAATAAGAAATAGGGAACGAAAAATAGAGAACGAGAAATAAGAATATTATCGAACGGATGTTTCTTCTTGAAATCTTTTCTAAAAATAACTTAGCATCCTAATTTATACCTTTTTCTTCTTGTTTTATTAATATATAATGAAAGTAGGATCAAGTTTGAAGAGTTTTATACCAAATAATATAAACACTCAAGTTTTATGAGATGTAAAATTTCATTACGTTGTAAATTACTAAAATAATTTTCATTAGTGTAATATATAGATTTTATAACAGAAAAACTACATCAGAGGATCAAACCATCAAAATAATTTGTGGTCTTTTATCCATTTAACCATATTTAGATTGTCCATTAAATAAATATTTTAATTTCAAGTGTTTTAAAATCTCCATCATATACTCTCCAACCATTGTTTTTTACTACCACATATACCTCAATTAAAGAAATTTCTTATTAGCTAACATGAGCATAGCTCAATTCATATAAAATTTGAACTACAGACCTTGAGATCAGAAATTGTGTTAAGGATTAGTGCAACTTAATTTGCAAGTAATTAAATTAGTTTTAGTAGGTTTAATTTAGGATAGTGCCTGCTAAATTGGAGGAAAGTGACCTAATGACTTAGTGAGAATGATGGGGGAGAATTTCAAGGTTAGTGGTAGAGTTTTAAGGTTAGTGCATTAGTGGTTAATTTTTTATTTGCCTATAAATACTTGTAATGTAATTTTCACTTTAATGAATAAAGAAGTCAATTGAAACCAAGGATGAAAATATCTGTGGATATGTCGATATATCCGCAGATCGTAGGGTTGATATCGATATTAATTAAATATCCATAGATATCTCCAACATCTTTTGTTAATGCTAGTAAAACATAAAAATATCATCTATTTAGTCCAATATGAATAGTAATACCAATAACAATATCCATACCTTAGTTTGGGAATAAAAACAACTTAATTATTAATCTAAATAAATTTCATAAAAGTCTTGATTTACAAAAATATCTGTCGATATTAATATTTTGTAAATATATCCGTCAAATTGAAATGTCGATATCGATATCAACATCGATATTTTAATCCATGATTGAAACACTTGATACTTTGTTTAATATTTTTCAATTATTTCCTTATTTTGTTCTCTTCATTTGTTGTTTTTTATTACAAGATATCAAAGAGTTTAGGTTTTTTGTTTTGTGTTTGAGTTTAAATACTCGTTGAAGCTGAAAGGTGAAAATAATATTTGTGTAGACAATCTTATTGTTGATAATTATAAATATTTGGAGGCCATGTATGGAAGTTTTTCTTCAAGGAGATAATTTGTGAGATCTTGTTTCCCGTGATGGTCCAATTCTAGAAGATACTCTGGAGAATGCTGGGGCACGAAGGAAGTGGAAGGTCAAGTGTGGCAAAGCTTTATTTGCTCTTCAAACTTCTATTGGTAAGGAGTATATAAAGTAGAATACTCATGATGAGAAAATTCTCCAAAGAAAGTGTGGGAAACACTTGAAAGGTCATTCACTCACAAAAGAACACGATGAGATTGTAGTATTTGGAGAGTGAACACTTGCTAGTACAACTTAAAGTAATTTTTTTGATTGCAGAATATATTTCGAAAATTAAAACTTATATTCTGAAATTTCAAAAATGGACAAAGAGGAGCGTAGCCTGAATATATTAGTGATGTTTGTTCGCTTATTGGTAAACTGCTAAAGGAGTTTATAGTGTTTCTTTCTTAGATACAAGGTTGGGTAAATCAACCTTCTAGCCGAGTTAGAAAACTTGCTCTCATATCAAGAAACATTGATAAAACAAGTGCTTGCCAACAAAAAAAAAAAAAAAAAAAAAAAAAA
>QLSR01001484.1:1173582-1192350 GCA_031780015.1 Citrullus colocynthis
AAAAAAAAAAAAAAAAAAAAAAATTAGTTCCACCCACCTAATGGTCATTGTTTTTAGTTTTTTCTTTAATTACCTTTAGACTTTGTTTGTTCTCCTAACAATATCCAACAACACTAAATGAAACAATGATAATTGGCCCATCAATATTAAGGATGCAACGGATGGATGTGTTATATAGCTTCTTTCATCAAGTAATTGATCTATATATAATGTATGTGGTGAGAAGATACAAAATTTAGAATAATGTCTAAATTTTTGTAAGTGAAAACCTATATTTATCATTTGTTGAACGTTTTTCTTCTTTTCTCTTCTACCTTGCTCCTAAAAACGTTGTTATTTATTTGAAAATATGGGTTTAGGGTGTTATTTAATATTATTTGTTTGAGATTGATACAATTTTCAATTTTTCTAAATTAAAAACACGAGGAATATTAATAAGAAGAAAAAATCATAATTAGCTATATATTGATTCAATGTATCTAAACAGATGAAATACTCAATTATTCTTATTATATATGAGACATGCATGGAATAAAAAATTGTTTCTGATACATGAAGATCGAGTCCAATATTGATACAAGAGTTTTCTTTTAGATATAACGTGTTTAAAATTAGGTTTATTTTGTGTTAATTAAAATTAATCTCATTAAAAAAAATAATATATATATATATATATATATATATAAAGGTTTGACCTTCTCATAACGAATAACAGCATGGTTATAAAACAGGCTAATCTTTTACTTTTGGGCCAATCTTCTTATGGCTTTGGGCTTGAAACATAAGTAATAGAGAAATTGTGAGGATTGACCATCTGAAGGGCTATTTTTTTAAAAAAAAATATATGAAAAAAATTCTGCTGAAATATGGCTAAATTATTATAAATATTAAAAAATATGTGCAATTTAGATGCCCATACTTAGTGTCCAAGTGTCTAATAATCAAATATTTTTAGTGGCAATATATTTCCACCACTTGTCAAATTGTAGTGGCATTTAATTTGGTGGATGTTGGAAGGGCACACATCGGTGAAAAAATTCATTTTCAAATTTTCATAGAATTTTCTATTTTCATGTTTTGTTATTTTTCTTTTCTTTTATTATATTTATTTTATTATTATATTATATTTTCTCCATATTTGTACTT
This sequence comes from Citrullus colocynthis, assembly GCA_031780015.1. Classification (NCBI taxonomy): domain Eukaryota; kingdom Viridiplantae; phylum Streptophyta; class Magnoliopsida; order Cucurbitales; family Cucurbitaceae; genus Citrullus; species Citrullus colocynthis. Next base: position 1,174,729 of record QLSR01001484.1, read on the forward strand.
TTGTTGTGCTCCTCAATTTTACAACATACATGATTTTTTTTCATTTGCTAGTTTTCCCTTTATTTACACTTCTTAGAAAAATTGGGTGTGAACTTTATTTTTTTTCAAAAAAAAAAATGTTGTAGAATTGAGGAGCACAACGAAGCACAATAAGAATACGGATACGGAAAAAATATAATATAATAATAAATAAATATAATAAAATAACTAAATGTAAGGAATTATGTAAATAAAAAATATGGAAAATGGAAATATGGAGTGGAATTACATGGACATTAATAGCGTGTGATCTTGAGACACATAGACAACACATGATTTCTATTGTAAAAAATGATGTCCAATCTTCTTTCAAATCTCTCACGATTTATATTCGATTTTTTAAAATCTTTTTAATTTTCTGTTGTTATCTTTTTATGTTTTTTTTTAACTAAATTAAAAATTATGGATTATCTTTCTAGTTCTTAAACCAAAACATATATCTTTATTATTGAGCTCTACTTCACAACAAACAAACAAATATTTCACTCTCATAAATTTGAAGACTTACCAATTGAAGTAGAAGACAAGTACAGTCAAGAATTGAACTAGGAAATTGATTGAGATGAGTTTTGAATGAAGTAGATGGATGATGGCGACAATGACATCCTTAAGAAATCAAACATTGTCGGAGGAGCCAATCAAAGATGAAAAAAATACAAAAAAGAAAAAAGAAAAAAAAGAAAAAAAGAAAAAAAAAAAGGTTTCAATTTGAATAAAGGATTGGCGATTTTAATAAGAGATTGATTATATGGAAAACTTGTCAGCTTCAACAGTGGACGTTGGTTCCTAACTTTGTCAAATTGAAAGCATTGGTGTTTGGTTTTATACATGTCATGACCATTATCGTAGCATGATGATTATTGTGTTGAGGTTGAAGATTGTGAAGACGAAACCACAATTGTTTGATTGATGTCACAATTGTTTGATTGATGTCACTATTAATTATTATTTTGGACCTAGTTTATTTTTCCATGCTACTCTATACGATCCTATTTATATCGCTACATAAATCTTAATAATTTCTTGTTTTTAGCATTTGCAAACTCAATTAGACAAAGATTTTTTTTATGTTACACCATATTTGTTTAATCCAACCAAAATTTAAGTTGTACTGGATGTGTGGAAAAATGTGGAGATTAGGACAAATACTTTGAATATAACTTTATATGTTTATGAGATGTCAAATTTTGTGTTATCATTTATAAATATTTTAATCTTAATTTTGATGAAAATTCACTCCAGAGTAAAATTATTATTTATGAATTAATGTGTAATTACCTATTTCGACTTTTTTATATAGTTTTTTTAAACATTATTATTGTTGAGATATTATTGTAGATATTACTTTTTCAAAAATACAAGCTAGATTTATATGCTATTTTGTTAAATTTTGGGTTTAAATAGTGGTCAGATATCTTTTTTGAAATTTTAGTTTTGGTGTTGATTTCAAATTATCTAATTTTAGTAGCTTAGATTTTGTCTCTTGAATTTCATTTGTTTATCTGCTTTTTTTAATCTATAGAAAATACATGTAAGTTTTTTAATTTTATTTATGTTTTATCTTTATTTGAATCCTTGAATTAAATCAATTAGCCCATAATTATAATTCTCGTGTCAACATTTAGAATTTGGAGTAGCTTAGTCCTTTAGTAAATTCGATTTAATATTAAAATATTACGTTTTGCCATTTTTTAATAACAAAATCTTTTAGCAACAAAATTAACTTTTAGCCCAAATCAAACCCAAAACCCTTTTCAAGCCAAATTTCTCCCAAATTCCACCGTAACAACACTCAACAAGATTTAAATCACCTTTAATTTATCCAAGTAGGACTTTAATTAAAATCCAAAAATTAAATTTCAGCTAACAAAAGTTAACTATCCATTTAACTCGTAAACACATATATATACTATTTTAATTAATTGATTGTCATGTCAAATATCATTTAATAATTATGTAGTAGAGCCTATAATCGATAATATATTATAAGTGTACGACAAAATTTTCTGTCGCGATACCATATTTCAATTAAAGGTTTAAATGTTCGAATCTCCACTGTTATAATTAGACTTCTAGTTGAAGTCTATCCATATTATTATAATATACACCACCAATTTACATGTAGATTAGAAACACATACACAAACGCAAACCCAAACATTTATTTATTTATCTATATCAACACACATATGATATATATGTGTATATATTTATATATTATAAAAAGTATTATAATTAAAGAGGGATGATTTTGTAGAAGAGATTATAAAGTTTAATTATATCCTCCCCTTCCCGTGGGCTTGTTGCCATTGTAGCCACTTCTGCCATTGGGTTCATATTTGTTATATCCACTTCTGCCATCAGGTTCATATTTCTCTTCAAGAACCTTTCGTCCTGATTAAAACAAACATCAAATTAACCACTTTTATAAAATGAAGTAACTTTGAACTTTATATTAAGTCTTCACACATTCAATTGTAGCATCTAATAAAGTAACTTTCATTAATTTGTGTGTCTAGTAGATGTTTGACTTATATTTGACATTTTCTAAAGTTTGCTAAACTATTGAATAAAAAAAATAAAAAATTTTGGGGTGTTTGGAGCATTGAGTCGAATTATGAAGTTAAGAATTGATATGTTGGAGTTTTAAGAAATATGTATTTGGGGTACATAATTACAAGACGAAGTTTAATTTTTCGATAAATGTACGAATTTCAATGGTGGTGTTTACCATTGAAATTGAGTTGTTTTAACATGTTAGCATCAACTTAATGAATTATTATAAAAAAATAAAAATTTAATTTTGTGTCTAATAGATTCGTTAATTTTAAGATAGGTCGAGTATGTTTAAAAAAAATTAAAAGTATAAGAATTTATTTTATATTTTTAAGTTAGCTATTAAATACTTTTTAAAACTTTTAGGTTTATTAGCCACAATTATAAAAGTTTGTGGATTCAATTTATAATTTAACCACAAAGAAATCAAGATAAAAAATATAGAATAAAAGATAAAAATAAATTGGGAATATTGACATGACCTTCATTCAATTTAGTTATTTGACTACAAAAGTGGGATCAAACATTGTTAAATAATCCTATATATCTTATTAATCAAACTATTATATGAATTACTTAACTTGTTTTTGTTATATAATATGCCAAAAACTCCATTAAAAAAAAAAATACTTAATTTTAAACTGTTAAATTTAAATTGAGCCTAGAGTTTTTTTAAAGTTAAAAAATTAAACGACAATACAATCACTTAAAAAGTTTAGGGTGTAAATCATACTGACCAAGTTCAAATTGTTGTGGTAACATCAACTGATAGGGCAGAGCGGCCGCCACGTTGCCGGTGGATATGAAGAGGAAGAGGGCAAGGAACGCGGCCATGGCCATGACTCCGGCAGCTTTAGAGTTCGCCATTTTGAGACAAAAGGGAAGTTAAAATTTTGGAGCTAAAAAGTAATTGGCTTGAAAAACAATGGTAAGATTATACAAATTTTGGTGAGTAGTTATAGTGGAAGAAGGGTTATAAGTTAAGGGTATATTGGGTAATTGGCAAGGATAAGATTGGAAATTTAACAACAACGCCGGTCCACATTGCTCATTGAGCAAGTTTGACGAGTTGTAATTTTGGCACCAAATTTCAATGCTAATTAATGGGATAAAGACTTAAGAGTTTCAAATATTTGATAATTTATGTGCAAAATTCTACCTTATGATATCGATTTTAGTGTAAGACTACCTCAAATATAAACGTGGTTACGGTATGGAGTATTTCAATTTTAGTTCGTAATAATTTATTTTATATATTATTAAATTTATAATAATTTAGTCTCTCTAAATCTTAATAAATATTTTATTTATTTTAATTTATAATTTATAACAATATAGTTTCTTTAAATTTTAATAAATATTTTATTTATTTTAATTTATAATTTAATAATGATTTATAATTCCTATCGTAAAACTTTTTTGTTAATATTTAATCAAATTTGTTTTTCCATTATGGATTGAAAAACTGATTAGAATCAAATTTGAGGGTCTCATTCTACTTTTTCGCCATTCAATTTTTTTTCTTTTACATATATATATATATATATCACTATTTTTTATTTACATTATATAATTAAAATAAATATTACAAACTGTATATACCACTCTTTTTTTTTTTTTTTTTTTGTTACACTAGAGTTGTTATTATCTTTTTTTTTGTGCTAGAAATTTAAATTCAAATTAATCTTTATTTAATAAAAATCCTAAATTATTATATATTATTTTGTTGGCAAAAATAACAAATAAAAAGAATATAAAGTTTATTAATTTAAAAAGAAATCCAAATTGATAAAAATAAGTATGTTGTTAAAATTATATTAAATTTTAATTACAAATTAATAAATAGTCTTAAAGACACTTTTGGAACATTGTGTAAAATTAAGACATTTATGAGTAGAAATCTTACCAAACAAACACAGCTATCAAACTATTCTCAAATATCTATAAAAAAGAAAAAAAAAACTCCTACAAAACAAATATAGTTATTTAAAGATATTGGACATTGTCTATAATTTTAAACATCTATAATTTTGGACGCCTAAAGATTTTGGTTATTTACATTTCTAAAGAACACAAGGCAACTGAAAGCTTAGTTATTAGGTGATAAAAATTGATAAGATTTTAGAGGAGGGGGACTAAAATAAACAAACAAATAAGTCTAAACTATATGTAAACATGTGGTATGAAAAAAAAATTTGTAAACATGTGGTAATATAGAAGAAACTTACCCTCTTCATTTTTGACCAATTTATTTTCTAAATTCATTTATATCGTTTTTATTTATTCTGTAGACTCTAGTTTAATTAATCAATTATCAATATTTTCTTTTAAAATTTATAATTTTCCATTTTTTATTATTATTTTTATTTAAACTTTCTATTTGTTTGATGTTGTATGGTTCTTATTTCTATTCTTACATTTTTTTCAACAAAAGAATTAAAACGTCATATTTTATTTTTCTTATTATTTTTTATTACTTTGGACATGTTTGAAAGTATTTTGTAACTATTATTTTTTTTTCATATTTAAAATCATTTAAAAACGTGATTTTAATAATTCAAATCAATTTTAACCTTTTGAAATAATATTTAAAAAATGTAAATCAAAACCTTAAATTTGATTTTGAATAATATTCAAAGTCATTTACCCATTTAAAATTATTTTCAAACATTTTAGATTATATAAACATTTTAGTTTATTTTAACAAAGATATTAATAATTGTGATAGTGCCCAACAAATTGTGCTATCTAATTATTTTATTATTTTATTGTTTTAAAAAATATGATATTGTTATTGTTTATTTTTTTATGAATAATATGTGGAGTAGATGAATTGATCCGTCTTTGACGTCGAGGCTATGTTAAACAGTTAAATTAGTTTCTTTTATTATTTTGTTAATTTTGGTTATTTTTAGTGCTTTATGTGTATTTCTTCTCTCTTTATATTTGCTTGACACGTGCCTTTTGGGTTATTTAAATATCCTTGTATTCCTTCCCACGTACATATTGAATACAAAGTTGAAAAGTTTTTTGATTTTTAAATTTAAAAAATGGAAGAAGGGAAAGCAACTTGTAAGTTTTTTCTTTGCCCCATTTTATATTTGTTTCTTCTTGCTGAATGAGAAAATTTAAACCAATCATAAATTACTAATTCATTTATCAAATTAATAACGAAATTATAAATCACCAAATTTAGGACCAATTAAAAGCCAACATGTGCCCCAAATTGAAAGGGAAGACAAAAATATAATGGCAAATTTCAATAATGCCACGTGTCACAACCCTAGTAAATTACTAAAAACAATAGTTTTTTTCCAATTTTTCTTTTTGTGCCGTTGTCCCTCAGGCCATCATCTCCGGTTTTTAAGGAGGGGTTTTTCGGTTTTTTTTCCTTTAATATTGTCTGATAAATGTAGTTTCTTTTTTTCTTTTTTTGTTATGTTTATAAGACATGTCCATAATATGAAAAATGATTAATATTATATTTCAAATTCATAGCAAATAATTACTCGTTCAATAATGGAAAATATCTCATCAATCAATCAATTAAATTAGTAAAAGATAAGGAGAGATATACATAATTACCTCCTTGAATTTATTAATAACTTAAATTGTGCAAATCTCTTCTTAATATAGAAATATTTTGACGTTAAGGAGGATGTATTTTCAAAAAGAAATAAAAATTATTTTGATTAATTAATTTTGGAAGAGAGAATAAAAGATATTAGGGTAATCTAAAAACAGAAACAAAAACAATGCCAATTTTGTGAGTCTCTATTTCTATTTCTTTATTTGTTTTGTGTTTAACCAAAATATTATTGTTGTATTTGTTCAATTCCTTTTTTTATTGTAAAAGAAAAAAAAAAAAAAAGGGGGTTTGGCCCAAAAATTAAAAAAACTCAAAAATAAAATGAGTGGGGCCACGGGGTTTCACAACCCAATCCCTTCTCTTTTACACATATCAATGTGTTTAAGAAAAAATTTTTTTTTTTATTTAATATTAAATTGTAAGAATAGATAAAAGTTTTGAAATTGATTGTTTTTTTTTTTTTTTCTCTTTTTGTTTTTTTAAAAATTTCTTTTTTTTTTTTCAATTTAAGAAAAATTTTTTAAAATAAAGGTTATTTTTATTTTTTTTTTTAAAAAAATTAAATTTTTTTAAAAAAAAAAATAAACATAAAAATTAAATAGGAAAAAAAAAAAAATTATATGGCCACAAAAAAAAAAAAAAAAAAACTTTAAGAACATTCATATGTTTTACTTCTCACGTTAACTTTACGCATAAAAAGAGAGAATATTAAGAGAATCAAGTTTTAGAGATTGAACACATCCACATAAATCTACGCTTACTCAAGTTCAATTTTACGAACTCCGTTTCTCAAAAACCTTTATGTGAACACTCCTGTTATTCTCTATTTTCTTTTATTTTTTTTAAAGAACTAATAGCATATTATTTTTGCATTCGAAAAGAAAATTTAACCAAAAAAAATAAGTTATTGGTACAATTTGAAAATCATGTTTACCATTTTTGTTGGATTGGATAATTTAAACATCACTGCCAAAGAAGAAAGAACAAAGGCACATAAGTGCTAATTATTCTTATCTAAAGCAAGTGAATAAATTTGATACAATTCAGCGGTGAACCAAAATAATGTCGTTTTGGAGGTAACTAATTATATTTTAATTAACCATTAAAGTTTACTAATGACAAAAATATGTAGGGGTACCAAAAACTTCCTAATTAAGTTTAAACAACCTTAATACTGTCCATTTATATAACTCACAAACAAAGTAAACATAAAATTTTAACATTTTAAGGGTGTAATTATATCAAATCCCATAATGTAGGGTGGTTTGTGCCATTATTTCATAATTTTTTTTTATCTAATATGAAAGAGCACGAATAGATCAAAGATTTGAAATAGATTGTTTTTTTTTTTTTTTCATGAATTCAATAGCACGTGAGGATGGAGATTTGGATCTTTGACCTGTTAGTCTAAAGCATATGTTTTAACTAGTTGAGTTATTCTTCTAGTTGACAATATTGTTATCATTATTATTATTGTTATTATTTAGTTTAACAAAAGTTGGAAATGAAATCAAATCATGCACATTTAAAATGATAACATGTGTCTTCATTTTATGATGTGTGAAATAGAAAAAATTTTGTCACTACAAAAAGAAAGAGAGAGATTCACTATAATAAATAGACTTGAAGAGATGGGCACCAATTATTTAACATCATGTAAAAGAAATATAAATTACCAAAGTGAGCATAATTTAATGGACATCCGAGATGTACTTAAAAAAAATATATAAATTATATCTAAAAAAATAACTTTAAGCAATAAAATAGAATCAAGCAACAATCTTTTTATGATTTATATATATATAAAATATAGCACTTAGTTAAATAAATCTTAAAAAATTAAGATTTAAATGTCTTCTATTTTTAGATTAAAAAAAGTTGTAAGTGGAAGATTTAGACATAGATGATATATTTTTTTTTAATCGAAAGTGATAAACAAATCATCTCTATGTATTAAAAATTTCCAAAAATTAGGTCAAAGTCTCCAAAGATATCTCTCCTGCATCTAGTAATTCTACAAGGTGAATAGGAATATACAAAATTAGTAAGGTATAAAATTTGCAATTGAAGACTTATTTAATAATATTTTTTATTTATCAACTTGAATATGGTTTAGTATGTAAGTCACGAATTACGATAATTATTAAACTCAAACAAATAAATAATGGTTTATCTTTTACTAACTATATTTCTTTGAACAAAAATTTCTCTATTTCTTTAAACTACTCCTCAGTTTTTTTTTTTTTTTTTTTTTTTGGAAAAGAAAATTATGGGGTAAAGGTGTACTTTTCATAAAACCCTATTTCATTGTTTTAGCAAATTAAATAAGATTTTTTTTCCTCGTAAACAGAAAAGCTATAAGCATAAAATCAAATCATTAATGTGATGTTTGATTGTTTAAACGAGAAACATTTCTAAAATAAAATTCTAAATATTCTACGATTTACTTTCCGATGATAACTTCAATAATATTCAAATTCAACGATGGACGTTGGACCATTGTGTATGAACAGATGGCCCAAGTTTTTGAAAACAACAATTTTCCTCTTCCATTTCTTCTTTTGTTTGTTTTTTTTTCCTAAAAAAAAAAAAGAAAAAAATCAAGTTGTTTTCAATTGATACTGATTTATGAGCTCAACTCCTTTTTTTAAATATAGTAAAATGAACTAAATTATTTATAAATGTAGAAAAATTTTAGAAATAGATCACAATAGGAGTCTAACGCATTCAACAATATTTTTTCTATATTTATAAATAGTTTGATATTTTTTTATTTATAAAAATTTCCTAATTATAATATGATAAATAAAAGAAATTTTAAAAATAATGCTGATTATTCAAAACGCACTATTTATCTTATTGAAAAATAAAATGCTAAAATACTATAAAAGAAGTCTATAACTTTGATTTTCAATTCATTCAAATTAGAAATAATTTAAGCTTTGTATTTTGTATTTAATTCTAGTGTGAGCGATTGTTTTTTTTTTATTTATTAATTAATTGCAGTCAGAGAGAGAATTTTGTAGTTCTGTAATTTTGTACATAAATTATTGATGGGAAGATTTTCATTTTTTCTTTTTCCTATTGTGGTTTAAGTTGTCCCTAAAAATGCCAAATAACTTACAAGCTATAATATTATATACTACATATACCCATACATATTTCAAAGTTTGCTCCGTCCCTTTATCCTCTTGCTAATTAATCAATTAATCAAATAATCAAAGATTTAGATACAAATTTGAATTGTTATTCCTTCATTACACGAACTCATCTCAATTTAAGGTAATGTGAATCCACCCCTTCTCCTCAACTAGCTCAAAATATAAAAACAACAATGCTATTATTAGGCATTTTCAAAATAAAATGAAAAAACATATATATATTTTTTTTTAAAGAAAAAAAATGTAATTAATTTTTTGAAGGGTTGGTGGGTAGAAATTGATGTGATCATCTGTGCACATTTAACATGAGGAATATATGGGGATGGAAAATTGCAGAAAGTGTGTGTGTTTGTTTGGTAGGAGAAAATGAGAGAATTTTGTGAGAGAGAAATAAATAATAAGCATGTGGCTTGTGATAATAATAAGTAACGGATGACGATGAGGATTTGAGCCGTAGAAGCTATATATATTTATATATGGTTTTTAGCTCCAAATATATATTATTTTCTTCTTATAATTTCACATTTATATATTTTATGAAAATGATGCAAAACCCACCACGTGATTCCCAATGTTTTCTTCTAACTCCATTCCTACGGATCACTCCAACTCATGAGATACATGAACAGCTCGGATGCTAAAGGATAAAAACACCCCAACGAATTGAATTCAAACCATGTTTTTCTATACTCACTAAAATCCTCTATTTAATTTCAGTTTTGATTAGATTTCAATTATCTTTTGATCGAAGACCAATAGATTATAAAGGTAAGAAGACCAATAATCTTGTATTTTCCATATGACGCTCAATAGTGCCATCGTAATGATGCTTAACTTTGTATACCCACTTGCATCCAATAGAGTGTTGATCTCACGTACTATTATTCTCCATAGCAGTTAATTCAAATTGTATAGCTTGCTGCCAATGAGGAATTGTGCCTTGATGGTAAAATTGAGGCTCATAGGAGGTAAAAATCTATAGGAAAAAAATTCGATAATCAGTAGACAAGTGATAATAAGACAAGCAACTGTGTAAATGATATTTTGTAGGAGTGACAACACTTGAGATCATGACTTCTCGTCAACATGTATCTAGATCTTCTACTGAAGCTGAATATAGGGATTTTGCTACTACCACTTGTGAACTTGTTTGGATTTCACAATTACTTATTGAGTTACAAGTTCTTTTAACTCTTCATGCTCTAATTTTTTGTGATAATGATGTTGCTATTCATATTACTACTAACCCTATATTTTATGAGAGAACGAAGCATATAGAGACTATGCGATCTCAACCGCAACTTGCAAATGTTTTCACGAAAAGCTCTTTCATTCAAAGTTTTTATTCCCTTATTATCCAAGATGGGTGTGATTAACATCCACTCACCATCTTGAAGTGGAGCATTAAGGGTACCTTCCATACGAGGGTAGTCTTGTAATTTCCTTTTATTTAGGTTTTATCCCATTTATTGCTTATTGTGCTTCAGGGAGAAAATAATGAAATCAAGGAAGCAGATTAATTGACCGAATATGATGAAATTAGTATTTTATTTTTATTTTGATTATAGTTTTATTATGACACGGTAGAAATTAGGACCCTTCTATTAATTATAGAGAAAAAAAAAAAAAAAAAGACCAATTCGGTTTCAATCTCAATCAAAAAGAATAGATTTGGATTTACTTTGTTTTTAAAAAATTCAAGATAAAAAAAACTAGTCTTTTTCATGAGAAGATTTATATATTACTTAGTAAGTTTGGTTGATCATTTCCACCTCAATGTTATAAGTATACAACAACCCTAATGTTGGGTCTAGGGTTTTGATTAAGTGTACTAAACTCCATGTAGTGTGGAACATAATGAACCGGAAAAATCTAAGCGAGATGAGCAACCAATGTAGAATTGTCACAAGAGTATCATTTATGATAGCCTAAGTTCTCTTTTGAAATGTAAGTGATGTAAGAGATTGAGAGAGAAAAGTTTTCTTCTTGCATAAAAATTGTGTTCTTTCAAAAATAAAAATGGTGTCCTTTGCCGTTATTAAAATTACAAGATTTACACATCGATGACAGTTACTCAAACTTAAACTTATTTTCTTCCTTGATCATTAAATTTAAATTTAATTTAATAATTAAGTAATATTAAAATTAAAATTAATCTGTCATCTTGCATTTAGAGCATATCATTGACCCCAATTGGCTTAATACTAAAGTTCCCCAAAACAAAAATGTAAACCCAAGAGGTTTATATGCAAAATTCAAATAATGAAGAAGTTTAATTTGAGTCTCATGGAAGAACTCTATCATTACCAAATGTCGATTATATTCCTTGATCTCTCTTGATGTAGTTTACATTATCATTTTTTTCCTTTTAAATTTTATTTCTAAAATGGTTATTAGTATTTAGTATTTAACATAAATTTACAGATAACTCTACATTTGATGTTAAATTTGATCCATATGAGTTCAAATATAAGTCTAGCTAAATACAATATCTATGTGTATGAACTTGTTAAATGTAAGAAAATAGAGACAGAAAAGGAAGATCAACAATCTTACTATGAGAACCAAACATGATTTTAAATGATAGATCGGAAGGGGATTTAAACCGCCTTAAAATGCATATAACTCATATTTAATGGGGTGAAATCAAATTTTTGTTTTTCGAACTATTTGTGTGAGAGAATTATTCCTTATCATTGGATAAAAATTTCATAAATAGTCTCAATTATAAAGATTATTTATGAAAGTTTTTTCAAATCATAAACATTAAATTCTAATCAGTAAACTAAATAGATTGAATTTTAATTGAGACCGAATTTAAAACTTAACCCAACAATTTTTATACATAAAGCAAGCGTATCATATGTAGAGCAATTAAAATTAAATAAACAGATGTGAACACGAATTAAATATAAAAAATAAGTCCCTCGGTTTCTATAGCACACCCATCCGCTACATGTCACTTCCTTAATAATTATGGAAGGGGATTCCTTAGTATATTTCATAATTCAGTATTTAAAGAAAATATTAAATCTAATCTCTATTTTACTTTAATATTTATAAAATCGAGGATTAATCTATAATAAATTTGGAAGTCAACCTCAATAACAGCCCCACTTAGAAAAATTATTTGACTATAATTAATTTGAAAGAGAGATTAAAAGAAAAAAAAAAGAGTATGACCGAGAGAGTCCGCAACGCTCAACCTAGGGTTAAATAATTTAATTAAAAAAAGAAAAGTAAAAAAGCTACACAATTAAGAAGATTAAAGGCATTTAATTTAATGTCTATGTAATTTAAGTAACTAGTACATACGAAGATACGCCACGTAACCCGTTTCATCACGTGCATTGCAACATGCTTTAGCTTGCATGTAATTAATTAATTAAATAAATAAATAATGCGTATTCCTCACATTTCTCCTTAAATCCACAACTGGAAGCACACTACATCACTCCCGCGCGCCGACCATCTTTCCCTCCAAATTACCATTCTATCCTTCTTTTAAATATTTGTACAACCCACGAGTTGGGGAAATAAATATTTTCATAATTATTATAAAATTAAAAAGAAATTCCTGCCGTCAAAATTATGCTATCTAACAAATATATTCTAAAAGTAAATAATAAATAATAAACCACATATAAATTCACCTTTATTGATTCTAAAAATAAATAAATAAATTCACCTTTATTATATAACTTAACAAACTTTGTCAAAACTATTTAAGTAACAAACTTTAGAAGAAATTGTAGACTATTAATTTCATTTTCTTTTGAAGGGAGAATCTAGTAATCAAAATAATTACTTGATGGAAAAACATAAAAGGAAAACGAATATTATAAAGGCTTTTATATATATATATATATATCGCCTTTTTTTTTATCATGGTTGGTGTGATTTATGAACTCATTTATGATCCATGACTTATATTGATACATTGTCTAATCAAAATTCAATTTCAAATAGTTCCCTTTTACATGATACATAAGGATACAATAATATATAATTAAGATACCAAAAATTAGTTGTATTAATTGAGATTGATGCACAAGTTTGTATTTTGGGTAAATAAAAAAATGAATATTAATTATACTTCTGTTCTCAAATTTAAATCGGAGTATCAAGTAGAAGCATATTTCATTTATAAATCTTATAGAAGCTTTTAAAATTGTATCATCTAAATTAGATAATACTTACATGACAATCCACTTTTATCTCTAAAACTTTCTATAATGATAGAATTTAAACGTAGAGATTAGACTGCATGTTAAAATTATTCTTCGAATAATTGATATTCACATGATTTAATTGAATATTTAACTATATCACACCAACGTTCTAACTCTTCTAGTCCAAACTTGAATTTATTCTTAATAAATTATATGAATAAAAATTATTTACAAATTCCAGCTGGTTTTATTTAGAGGGCAGAGGATATTGGAGTCATTTTGTACACAAATTTTCAACGACGAGCAAGTAAGGTTTGACTAATCAACATCAATCACCTTCAATAATATACTGCACCGAATGAAAAGAAGCCACGTGGGACCTTCATGCCACGGCCATTCCGCCTGTTATACAGCTTCAATCTCATGAACTTTGCTCATACACCATCTTTTGACCTTCCATGTATTATCTGCTCTCGCAATTGTTGTACCAAAAGTCGGTATATATCTTTTAATAATCATAATTAAAAAAAAGATAAAATTATATATTTTTTAATAATCATAATTAAAAAAAAAAAATTTTAACTTCCAAACTTATGAATATAATTTTTATTTAATTTCTAGATTTCAAAATATTTCATGTTTGGTTTTTGTTTAATTCACTATTTTAAAATGTTACAATTTTATATTTTAATTTGAATTTTATTCTTTTAGACTTTAATGTTGATGTCTATTAATTAGTTTAAAATAATTCTAAAGTAAAAATTTGAATTTAATTTTAATAGTAATAAAATAGTGAAACTTGATTAATTATAATTCTTTTAGTTCTCTTATATTAAATAATAAATATTAATTAAAAATAATTACATAGTAAAAATTAAAGTTAAAAAAGTGTAAATCCTAAAACTTGGAGACTAAATTGAGACAAAATTCAAATTTCTAGATAAAATTGTAACATGATCAAATAGAAACTAGACTTAAAACACATAGACCAAAAAATATTTTGCCCAAAAATTTGCATGTCTCCTAATAATTACTTAGGCCACGTTTACCGGACCATAATGAAAATTGGTGTAATCGTAATAAGATTCTACCGACAAATTAATTGTAATGGACTTGAATTATAAATGTAATTAAATTGCTTTTGATCACATTTATTTACAATTATAAAAATGTCATATTTTACTGTTATTGTTACCGTTACTGTTACTATTTGACCCTAACGATAACAGTAAATGTGTATAATAAATATGATAGATTCATAATTTTATAATATTTATAATAGTAATGATAAATATAGTTGGTCCTACGTAATTCTCAACCACAATGAGATTGAGCATCTTCCTTTTTCTCAATTAGATTATGCATTTTGATTACAAATTTTGAGACAGGCTCCACAATTTATTGCGATTATGGAATACAGCTGAATGACAACAAATGTAATCAACTAAGACCTACTTTTTATATTTTCATCGATGGACTAGGTTTAACAGCGAGTAAATATGACCTTAATTGTAGTTCATAGTTAAAACTAGGAGCTATGTTGCGACAATTTTATTGAATAATTTTTTAATTCAATACGCACGCTCACACCCTTCCTTGGTCCTAACGACTCTCCAACCGCCCACGTTTCTCTTCACACCCACCTTCACTCTACATAATTCCCTTCTTCTCCCCCATTTTTCACATCCCCTCTTCTCTCTTTCTCTCTGCTCTGCTTCTCATCATGTTCTCTGCAGCAATGTCTGACCACCACCAGCAACTCTCCCACGCGCCGCCTCATCTCCCTCCTCCTCCGCCGCCATTCGCCTCCCATCTCGAACGAAAATGGAAGCCCCATCTCGAAACAGCCCCAAATTGCCCCCGCTGCGCCTCCGCCAACACCAAATTCTGTTATTACAACAACTACAGCCTCTCCCAACCCAGATACTTTTGTAAATCCTGCCGCCGCTACTGGACCAAAGGCGGCTCCCTCCGCAACGTCCCCATAGGCGGTGGCTGCCGCAAGAGCCGCCGTGCCAAATCCTCAAGATCCTCCGCCGTCTCCCGTCCTACAAAACCCGACGTTTCTACCCAAATCACCGACTCCTCCCCCAATGGTTCCGATATCGATCTCGCCGCTGTTTTCGCCCGATTTTTGAACAGTCCCCCATGTAGTGAACCCCAGGCGTTGACCAGCTCGCCGGAATCGGTTGACCCATTGGAGAATTCCGAGATCTTCTTCGAAGGTCTCTCAGATTTGCTATTCGACGAAGAAAATCAAGGCCAAGAAGAAAAACAGGGGATCCCCAGAAATTATGAGAATCTTCCATATGGGTTAGAAACAGAGTTGGGCATTGATGAAGAACTATGGCCATCGCATCAAATGCAAGAACAACTTCAAGAATTGGACTCATTTTCTTGCAATTACAATGCGAATCATTTTCGGGTCTCGGATCAATTCTGTCAAGTGGGGGATAATTGGAGTTCATTCGACTTTGCAGCCGTAAATAATGTCGAATATTTCTAATATATCATTACATTTATATACATTTTTCATATTCTTCTGTGAAAGAGATATATATATATATATACTAAGAAATTTCCATGGTAGAAATTACATGGGATTCGAAACTGTTACATTGAAAACTATATGTTAAAATAAAACGTAGTGTAAGTGGAGAGCTATTTGTGATTTATGGCAATGGCTCATCAAATACGAATTTTCATTAAATTTTGAAGATCTTGTTGTTGTGTATTATTTAGTTGAAGAATTATTGCTTGGCTTGTGTATTCTCCGGGATTGTAACCCTGAAACTATAGAAGGGAAAGAAAAAGTCAAAGTTTGAATTGGCAAGAAATCTGAGAAGTGAAAAGGATTTTTTTATTTTAACACACAGCTTAGCGAAGACGAAGAGTGGGAAAAAAGAAAAATAAATTATTTGATTTACAAATTTATTATATTATAATTATTTTCAAATATAATATGATTTGAATTGCAATTAAATTGTGTGATAAAAGTTTTTTTATATCTAAAAATCATTGTTATAAGAAATTAAACCAATTAAAATTTAATATGAAACAAAATGGTTAGGGAAGACACCACCTGTACCTAATAACTTCTAAAGTTGCAACAAATTTGTAAGTGATTATTAACACATAATTTGTTTTATCAAACCTTTGCGATTAAGATTTTCATATAATGATGATGATGATATCTCCAGCAAAGAATCTGATCCATGTTAATTCTCCATTTAGAATCTTCGCCCCTATGTTGGTTCCATGAACATCTCTAACTGTACACATATTTAAGTTTGAAGTATATGTAACTTGAAACTTTTGAAATTTAGCGTAAAAATTGATATAAAAAGCCATATTTATTGGGAAATTTTGAATTCCCCCGTGACTCGCGAGCCCCGTCTAGCTAGAAGACGTTAAACCAAGCGCTTATTGGGAGGCAACTCAATTTTATTGCTTTCTTTACTTTTCTTTTTATTTTATTTTCAATGAATCTTTGAGTCACTTATATGCTTTTATCTCTCAGAATCTTGGTTTATCACATAAAGTACTTCTTACACCAAGCCTGTTTGGTGGCTTCTCGCTTGCTCCCAGGATTGTTCTTTATTTGTTAGATGCTCTTATGCATTAGGGACAATGCATGATTTTAAGTTTGGGGTGGGAGGTGACTCTCGTACTTTTGTGCATTTTCTTAGCTTGCTATGCATGTTTGTAAAGGTTTTAATGATCATATGCATGTCAATTTTGAAAAATTTTGAAAATTTTGGAGCTTTTAATGTTAATGAGAATGTATTTTTAGTTGTGCGCCTTGATGTTGATTGCCCATGATGAGATTCAAATTTGTATGATAGATGACTTATTGTGGAAATAGAATAGCATTATCTTGAGTTAAATTCATTTAAGTCCCTCTTAAAATCTCTCATATTCTTGAGCACATAACCACTGTAGTTCAGAATCTTTAACTGAAAAAAGGATTAAGTTGGGTGTATTTGGTTGTCACTCTAAAAGGCCTCATCGGTTAGAGTGGAAATGCATGATAGTTTGTAATCTTAGACTAAGGAAAAACTGTCCATGTACCTAATTCTCTTTTTTTTTTTTTTTTTTTTTTTTTT
>QLSR01001484.1:1192814-1213198 GCA_031780015.1 Citrullus colocynthis
TTTTTTTTTTCGTTTCTTTGTTGATTGGTTTGTTGTTTGTGTTCTTAATTCAGGGCTTCACTAACTCAAGCTTACTCTTCCATTTGGGTAAGTTTCGTCTTTTCATTCTCACTTCAATGTCACTTCTCTAGTTTTCAGGGGAGGGAGTGTTCTTTAGTATATAAAAAGAACAAATGGTTGAAATGAATAGATAGAGAAAAAGTATGAAGATTGGCATCTTAAAAAGTGGTCAAGTAGTCATTATTTTTGTATACATACCCTACATTTTAATAAAACCAACAAAAATTGAAAAAGAGAGAGAGTAAAAGAGTGGGTTTGTTGATATGATAGTGAATTGATTTTGATTTTGTAATTAGTAGAATAGTATATATGTCACTTTGTATGCACTCTGTGTGACGAGCTAAGGTTGGAACTGTCACGTGCGCACCTTTTGTCTTTGTTTTGAGCTGAGAAGTCACGCTTAGGCGTCTTTTTAGAAATTTTGAGATGCAAACTGTCCATGTACCTAATTCTCATTTTTTTTTTTTTACTTGGTTGTGCATATCGAAAGCATGCTACGTAGGTGACTTAACTTGTGTAATTTCTGGAATAGTATGTCTGTCACTTTGTATGCACTCTGTATGACGAGCTGAGGTTGGAACTATCACTTACGCACTTTTTGTCTTTGTTTTGAGCTGAGAAGCCACGCTTAGGCATCCTTTTAGAAACTTTGACGTGCAAACTGTCCATGTACCCAATTCTCATTTCTTTTTACTTGGTTGTGCTATCAAAAGCATGCTACATAGGTAACTTAACTTGTTGAATTAGATTGCCATTTATACCTTTCTATGATAGAAATGATCTTTACGAAACTACGAACTAACCACCTTAGATAAACGACTATAGATAGACTTGATAAAAGTTATTGTCTAATAATTATGATCTTATCATCAGGTTTTTTTTTTTAGGGAGGGGACATTAACAAGTTCTTAATTCCCTAATATTATGTGATGGACAAATCATGGATGGTCAAAAGTAGATTATCTAGAGAATACAAGGTGGGAGTTGAAACTTTCATTGAATTTGGTTTGCGTCATGGTAATGGTTCCAATTCCATTCGATGCCCATGTTTAAAATGTGGAAATCATATATCTAAGGATGTTTCGATAGTTAGGGATCATGTCAATGGAATTGATCAAAGTTATAAGTTATGGTTTTGGCATGGGGAAGATTTAGCCACACACAATGTTAACAACAATTCAGATCATGTGTTAAATGAAAACTATGAGGATCAGTACGATTTGTTTAACGTAATTGATATGGTTCAAACTGCTCATGATCAACTTCCTGGTGCGCCAAATATCTTTGACACTATGTTTGACGATGCTAAAAAGCCATTATACCCGGGATGTAAAAGATTTACGAAGTTGTCAGCACTTGTGAGATTGTATAACCTAAAGGTTAGATTTGGGTGGAGTAATTCAAGCTTTTCTGAATTGCTATCTATAATAAGTGAATTCTTACCTGAAAAGAATGCGATGCCAATTTCTATGTATGAAGCTAAAAAAACATTAGGTGCCCTGGGTTTGAGTTACCAAAAAATAGATGCATGTCTAAATGATTGTTGCTTATATGGGAATGAGTATGCAAAAAGCACCCAATGTCCTACATGTAATCTATCGAGAGGAAGGTTCTTAAGAACTCAACAGAAGAGAAAAAAGGAGTGCCTACTAAACAGTTGTGGTACTTTCCAATAGTTTTAAGGTTCATAAGGATGTTCAAGAGCGCTGAACATGCAAAAAATTTGTGTTGGCATGCTACAGATAGGAAGGTAGACGGTATTATGCGACACCCAGCTGATTCTCCATCATGGAGGTTAATAGATCACCCATGGCCAGCTTTTGGCAAGAAATCTTCGTTTGGGTTTACCACTGACTGAGTCAACCCATATGGAGATCTAAGTACTAAATACAGTTGTTGGCCAGTCATTATTACAGTGTACAACCTCCCGCCATGGTTGTGTATGAGGAGGAAGTTTTTAATGTTGTCAATGTTGATATCAGGGCCAAAACAACCAGGATATGATATTAATGTGTATCTAGCTCCATTGATTGAGGATTTGAAGCTTTTGTGGGAAGTTGGAGTTGAATGTTTTGATGCATACAGAAAAGAGACTTTCACTTTGCGAGCAGTCTTACTGTGGATTATTAATGATTTTTCTGTGTATGGAAATTTATGTCGTTGTACTGTGAAAGGGTATAAGGCTTGTCCAGTATGTGGAGAGGATACCAAGTCAACCAGGCTACATCATGGGGAAAAAAAATGAATACATGGGCCATAGAAAATTTTTGCCAAGACATCACCCGTACAGAAGACAAAAAAAGGCCTTCGATGGTAAGCAAGAGAATGGAAGTCCTCCACATCCAATGTTAGGTGTGGAAATTTACAATAAATTGAAGGACATAAGTTTTCCTATTGGAAAGAAGTGTGGCAAGAAATCGAATGACAAAACTTCAGATAGCTACTGGAAAAGAAGACATGCATTTTTTGAACTGTCTTAGTGGAAAGTGTTGCATGTTAGACATTGTCTTGATGTAATGCACATCGAAAAGAATGTGTGCATGAATATCATAGGTATCTTACTCGAGGTTTCAAGAAAAAATAAAGATGGAATGAGTATTAGACTTGACTTAGTTGAAATGAACCTTCGACCTGAATTAGCTTCTATACGTAGGGGGGAGTAAAATGTACATTCCTGCAGCGTGTTATACATTATCGAAAGAAGAAAAGTATCGTTTTTGTAAGACTTTATCTGAAATAAAGGTTCCCGAAGTTTATTCCTCTAATATTAGAAGTCTGGTCTTGTTAGAAGATTTGAAACTTAATGGCTTGAAATCACATGACTGTCATGTTTTAATGCAACAATTCCTTCCAATTGCATTACGTTCAGTGCTACCTAAGAATGTGAGGTATGCTATTACTAGATTATGTTTCTTCTTCAATGCAATATGCTCCAAGAGTGTGCGGGTACCAAAGTTAGATAAGTTGCAAGATGATGTAGTTGTTACATTATGTCTACTTGAGAAGTATTTCCCACCTTTTTTCTTCACAATAATGTTGCGTCTCACTGTTCACCTTGTAAGAGAAGTGAAACTTTGTGGGCCCATCTACCTACGATGGATGTATCCATTTGAATGGTATATGAATGTGTTGAAAAGTTATGTAGGAAATAGAAGTCGACCTGAAGGTTGCATTGCGGAAGCACACATATGTGAGGAGTCTGTTGAATTTTGTTATGAATTCCTATATGGGTTAGATTCAGTTGGGCTTGGTTCATTCAAGACACGAGAAGAAACACGTATTGATAGACCTTTATCAGCTGGATGTCATGTTAGACCCAATGTGCATGAACTAAAGCAAGAACATCTCTACGTGCTTAAGAACACAGAAGAAGTACAACCGTATAGAATGTAAGTATATTACAATTCTCTAATTATCTACTTGTTAAATGTATTGTCACCTAAAATCTAGTACATTTTATAGACAACATCTCGAGCATTTGAAGGTTCAAAATCCAAGGAAAGCAAATAATGAAAAATGGTTACAAAATGAACACAATCGATCGTTTGCTAGTTGGATATGCGATGAGGTATTGAATTTTCATTTCCCATTTTTTTCTATATCCATTTAATATAGTCACACACTAAATGAAATGTCTGTCCGTAATAATAGGTGATGCAGGAAATACATGATGGAAAACCAGTTTCTTCAACCGTGCGTTGGTTGGCACATGGCCCCAACCCAGGATTGATGACATTTGAGGGTTATAGGATTAATGGGTGTAGTTATACCACAAAATCTCGCGACAATGGTCGCACTGTCCAAAATAGTGTGGTTACATTAGTTGCCACAACAATGTAAGTGTACAGTGCAAAAAATAAGAATCTGATTGTTTCAGAAATGTCTTTTTATGGGGTTATTCAAGAGATATGGGAAATTAACTACAATACATTTAAGATTCCATTATTTAAGTGTGACTGGGTTGAAAATTAAAATGGGGTGCGAATTGACGATCTTGGATTTACCTTGGTGAAACTCAATCGTATAGGACATACTTCGGATCCATTCATCTTAGCCACTCAAGCAAGGCAAGTTTTTTATATAGAGGATCCTAATGACGCACAATGGTCAATTGTTATCACACCACCTCAAAAAGATTTTGCCGAAACATGTTATGGTGACGAGCTTAGAGATACTTCTTTGCATTGTCCTTCAGTTTCAAAATGGACATCACCAACTGATACAGATGAAACTGAGATTCCATATGTAAGAGATGATTGTGAAGGCACATGGGTTGACACTTGAAAGTTTGTAAAGTATGTACATCTAAATAACACGATTGTTTTCAATTCTTATTTGTTTTCCTTTAGTGTTGATAGATTTTCTTGTTTATCTCGTAGGTTATTGTTAATGAAAGAGGAGATCGCTCCAACGAATATGCTTCTTTAATTTTCAGTGGGAAACGTGTCACTTATTATTACTGGACCTTTTACGTAATGTACTATTGTAAACAAATAGTTACCTTTGCCTTTGCAGTCATATTATTAACTGTTATTTAATGTTCTGTTGTAATCATATTATTGACCATTATTTAATGTACTGTTGTAATCATATTATTAACTATTATTTAATGTACTGTTATAATCATATTATTAAGTATTATTTAATGTACCGTTGTAATCATATTATTAACTGTCAATTTTCTTTACATTTACAAAAATACTAGTGAACAGATGGACGATACGATTGATGATACACAGGACGAGCAGTTGGATCGTTTGATGGATGATACATTTGATGATGCACAAGCAATGACTTAGATGATATAGTTGACGATGAACATGATAGTGATGCAGATCCCCTAGTTATAGATGGCGAAATTAAGAGAAAGAAAACTAGAGGACCTATTGGAATGCATGAGATCACTCGTGCGTGCAGTGAAGGTCATAGGAGAGTGGTGCAATACAATGAGAATGGTCAGCCATTTGGGTGCAATGCAATAAAAATGAAAAGTTTCATAGGAACGTCCGTCCGATCCCATGTTCCAATTACATACAATAGTTGGAAAGCAGTGCCATTCGAGATAAAAGAAAAGATTTGGGACCTCATTCAGGTGTACACATAGGCCACAAATGGTATTTAGATTTTGTTTGCTTTCATTAACATATAACATTTGGTGTGGATTCGTAGGGTGGATTTGTTGTTGACCCTAGATCGAAGAAGAATCTCATGCAAACTGCGGGCATCTGTTTCCACCAATTTAAATATGCTTTGACTACGAAGTATATAAGGCCATTTAAGGATGATCTGGAGAAATTAAAATGTCTCCTGATTGAGTATTCCCAAATTGAACAAGAACATTGGGATGCGTTTGTCAGTTTTCGGCTTAAGGAAGAGTTCCAAGTAAGTATTGTTGTTTGAAACATTGAAACTTTGTATTCACTTACATTGAAGATGCAAATTATCAATATGACATTTTATTATGTAATTTTATTAAGGTGGTCAGTAGTGAGAACCAAGAAAAGAGGAAAAAACATATGTATCACCATCGAATGTCAAGGAAGGGGTATGCTAATCTTTCGGAAGAGTTGGTTAGATGCTAATTCACTAGTATTTATTTTTTTATACGACCTATGTATTACATTTGAATCCAAATTCATGTGTGATGGTTTGTTATTGGTGCAGAAGGAGTTGCTACTAAATGAAGATCTAACTAAGCGATGCGTTTTATGGAAAAGGGTTCGGATAGATCGAGATGGAAAAATTCCAAACAAACAAACACAAGAAGTGGTGGATCGTATAGTAAGTATTTGTTGACTACCTATATTTGTTTGCATTGTGCCTAAATATTGATTTTTTTCAATAGAATGAAATGTTGGTCACTTATAATGTCGAAAGTGACAACACATCTACAGGTGGAGATATCCTATCACAAGCGTTGGGGAGCAAAGATCCTCTAGGAGTGGTTAGAGGATTGGGTAAGTTTATCATGCCCAGTAAATATCTTCATACACCAAAACAAGTGAAGAAGGAAGACAAAGTTACATTTGATGCGAATGAGAAGGTGAAGATGACTGCACGTATAAAAGAGTTGAAAAAAGAACTTATAAAACAAAAAAGGATAACCAAATATTCAAACAAGGATGGTTCTTCAGAAGATACTAAAGAACGAGATGGTGAACCTGTTTCCAACAATGAAAAGGTCAAATGTGGCATCTATTCATCCTATTTGGTGTGTTAGTGTAGATGTTAAATATTTGATGTGATTGCCTTTTTTTACAGGTGAAGAAAGGATTATTCGACCAAAATAAGACTTCACAAGGAGGAAAAAAGGATGGTTCTCCAAGTGATATTGAAGAAATGGGTGAAGCAGAAAAGAAGAATGAGCAGGTTAATGTGTTTCAATTCATCTTCTAAGTAGTTTTTCATAATCTTCACAATAACAATTCATCCGATACTGAAATGTTTTAATCTAGGCGAAGGCAAAATTGTTGAAACATACAAGGAGTTCTCAACATGTTGAAGTGAAAGATGAAAAAGAAAAGGTTTTATGTCTATCTTATAGCTCTTTACTTGGTTGTAATATGCATTGACAATAATATATGTAATCTTGACTTATTTATTCCCTACAGGTGGATGAACGTAAACAACATAACTTAAGCCAATCTGTCGTCCCAAATCCGATTAAGGTAAGTTTTTCACGGTAATTTAGTATATATTCTACATAATATACGTTAGTAAACATTAACAGTTACATGTCAACTTACCCATGGTAGGACGGAACTTCCTGTTTGTTGGCAATCGGATCTAAAAATAATGTCGTCGGAGCGGGGACTATATCTGACTATGACGTTAATAGTGATAAAGTGAAGGTTTCACTTGACGTAGTTGTGCATGGAGATTGTTCTGTCCCAATACCAACAAAGGGAGAAGAAAATATGTTATCTCAAGAAGTAGGCTCACACTTGCTATGGCCACGGGATCTTGTAATAATTGACAATGAAAAGGTAACATTTTCCTCCTTGTTGGTTTTTATTTTATATAAGTAATTTATTCTAATGCTACACCATTTGTTAATAGGAGGAGGGAAAAAATTCAAATAAAAGTTTAGGAGTTCTATCAATGACACCCATTCAAAGTTCACCAGTTGCTTTACGCTGTTTACTCCGTGAACTTGAATATATTGGATCATCAATTCAAATCATTGTACTGATGGAAGTATTTGGAATCCAATGCAAGTGTTGCATTTTGGTTGAGGTTTTATGAGATTTTTGTCATATGCGCCCAATATGCACTCCTTGTCTTGATGCATATATGATGTAAGTAATCTTAATATATCATGGTTTAGTATTAAAATATATATATTGAGTACTGTATAAAGTTTAATTAATATTATAGGTACTTATACAAACTAAGGGAGAAATCGAAGACTTTGAGTTTGTATAAGTTTTTAGATGTTGGTTCCATCTCAATGTCAACCAACAAAGAATCTCGAGCTCAATTGTTGTTCTCGAGAATGACAGGATTGGATAATCAACTTCTCATCTTCCCTTACAATTCTGGGTATGTTGGATGGTGATGCATTATAAAATATTTTGTGCACTGTATAATTTTTTTTATGATTCTTTAAATTTGTAGGAATCATTGGACTTTGATCATTATTGATCATTCAAAAAGTAGCATATTCTGGATGGACCCTTTAAAAAGTCGACTCGACTAAGATATCATCAATGTGATAGGCATGTACGTATGTTATAGCTAGCATTTCACAAGTTTAACTAATATGAATAGATAAAGAAACATGTTACATTTAAAGTCATTTGTAGGTCTTTCAAGATTGTTGACCCCAAGAAGAAAAAGCTCAATTGGAAATCAATTAAGGTATGTTATTTCATACATAACATAGTTTATTCAATAAACATTTACAAAATTGACTTAACATGTGTTTTGCATTTTATACAAACAGTGCCCTAAGCAATCGGGTGTGATCGAATGTGGATATTATGTCATGCGATACATGTGTGAGATAATATTATCAAGAACCACATCAATTTTAGATATAGTACGTATACAAATTCATACAAATTTAAGTTACGTATTTAGTTCTTCGAGTTTATTTGGATTTATTTGTTTATAGATGAAGGGTGCGCCACCTACATACTCACAAGATGACATTGACGTGGTACGAATTGAGTGGGCAGCATATGTGGGATCGCACATGTTCTTCGCATAGGATTTGTGCAAGTAACAGTTGTTGGAGTATGGAGAAAACAAACTTTTTTTTTGTGGATGGAGTACTTATATTTTGTTACTCAATATAGAATGGAATGCATTTGCAAAATACTTTTTATGGAGTTGAAGCATGAATTAAACTGATATGGGTATGATTGTCAAATGTCATCGTTTTTTTTTTTTTGGAGGTATTGTAGAACTGTGATGTGTTTGATTTGTTATATAACTCCATTACTAATTTTATATTAACGTTGGTTTTTTTTGTTTGGAAAAGGTCGGCATGACACATGATATTGTCTATGGTTGGGTAACATGACAAATGATTTTTTGCCATCGCAGCGGAGAAAAAACTTTAAAAAATGATTGTTAGCAAAAAGGTAAAATGGGGGTGTTAGAAATGTATTAATTGTTTGATTTCTAATATGTTGAATTTCTGATTAAACTTTATAATTTTGGTTGACTCTTACTCTTTTATATTTATCTTTTTTGTAGTTCGTATTTCAATATTTTGAGAACAATGTTATGTGGAAGAAGTAGGTCGGAGGAAGAAGTTTTGAAGTTGCAGTATTTTTTGGTGCCTAAGAGGTATATATCATATAACTTAGAATTACATGTTTCTTTGAATTGGTTTATGTTGTTAAGACCTCAGTTCAAATGATGGCTCACATTACTAGATTTAGGTAGGCTTCTAATAGTTAGTAGAATCATTTCCAAATAGTTATTGGCATTAATTGACTTTGGAAGTGTCTATGTTGTGGATAGTAACCTAATAGTTATTAGAATCCTTTCTAAATTGTTCTTGGCATTGATTGACGTTGGAAGTGTCTATGTTGTGGATAGTAAGACTAATGTGAGTATTTAAATTATACATTTGTTTTGCTCCTACTGTATTATGTTTCATTTGTCCCCCCCCCCCTCCTCCTCCCCCTCCTAAATGAAGTCGTTTTTCAATTAACCCTTATTCTTTCTAGTATAGTAGTGTATAAGTTAAATTTAGAGGTTATTCATGTTATTAAGGTTGAAAAGTGAGATTATAATGTGATTTTGAGCCTATTTATGTGGCTATATTATGATTCTATGCCTAATTTTTGTTTGAAAGTGTTCATCGAAGCTTACTTGTATGACTAAAGTGGGGTCTTCAGTAAAAATGTACATAACATGTTATTGTCACAGTATAATCAACATATATAACATGCATATTGTTATTATTGTTAACCTTTATATATTGAGTCAAATTCTAAAATGAATGTTTTTTTTTTTTGTAAGGTTCCTGGACAATGTAATTGAAGCAAGGAAACCCACCAACCAAGATATATAAATAGGTGTTGTATATAATTTTTTGGTGAAATGCCAAGATTTAGTTGTAAATACTGAATTTGTAAATGATGTACCTAGAATTTGATTACTAGTGTTGTTATTAGTTTCCTTGTATAAACGATAGAAACTAATTATTATATATGAAAGTTACTTTTTATGTTTGTGTACATATTGAAGGAAACATAGGTGTAATAACGTGTATCATGGTAATGGTTTCTTTCATATCTGACAAAAGTCATGGGATGTAATTTTATGACAGTAGAATATTATCATCTATTAGACTTTTATGACTACAAATAAGTGACAATGTATGTAATCCAATGACCTTTAAAAAATGTCATAATTAAGGTATTATTGACACGTGAAATGTGTCATTATTAGTTGTTCGATGACAGAATTTCGATGTCAAGATAACACTTTATTTCACAGAAAAAAGTCAACATTTTCATTATTCAATGATTGTAGAAAATTGTCACTAAATACAGTTTCATGACTTATAATGAATGTCAATATATATTATTTGTTGACTGTGTGTAAAAGTCATGAAACTATCATAGATGACTGATTTCTCAAGTGTCATCTATATACTTTAGATGATGGGCAATTAAATAACTAAAAAAAAAAAGTCAAGAAATGTCGTAATGACTGTTTTTTAGAGTCATAGAAGCCTATTTTTGTTGCAGTGATTGCAAATAAAAGTGTAAGTAAATAAAATAAACGGCCTAGCCTAGGAGATAGGATCCACCCACTTGTTCGATTGATCATAGGAACTCTCAACAGTATTGATTTTAACTACTTGTCTACGCCTAGCCCAATTGATTAGAAATGCTAACCAACAATTCTAATTATCTAATTATCCAATAAAATTAGATGAAATGCATACTAATAACTTGAATTAACCGCATTACGCTCTATGGATTACGCTAGGGTAAATTTCCAATAGGAACACCTAATTAGAAATCTCACATGGTTTTCCCTAGGTTGATTCATCGATTCATAGTTCTAAAAGATAATCTAACCTATTGCTTCTGAATGATTAACATGTAATTATATATCACGTATTATACACTAATCAAAAGTATCCAATCATACAATCAAGAAGAATTTGTCAGACAATCTAAAATAATATGAATGTTGATCTATTAAATTAAAAAGAAACCAAAGAACAAGAAATATAAATTAGTTTTATGAAAAACAAAGCCCCACAATCAATACAAATGGGGTTTTCCCTACTCCTAAGCTATGAAACGAACCTTAGCAATCTGTCGGGGCAATATTTCCAAAACCCGTCACCATTTAACTTGATTACAGAGAGAATACAGAAAGAACTCTAAAATCTAATGTTGTAGATGGATAGAGGACAATAAAATGAAGAAAACGAGTAGTCACTCGTCCAAAACGGTCACCTGAATAAAAAAATATGACACAAAAATCAAAGTGTTGTTTTTATAACAGAGTGACAACACTACGACACTACTTGACAGCCCCGCAGCCCTATCAAAATCAGCTGCTGCTGGTTTTAGCACTGCGATAAGGTTATTTAGGGGCATTTCGGTCTTTTTAGCTTCCATTTGACCTAATTGCTTCATTGGGGCTCCAAATTGGTTCATTTTAACTCTATTTTCTTCCTAACTATTAGTTCTATCTTTGAAAAGCTCGATACCTACGAAATAACATTTTTAACACATTAAATAGTACAACGATCCTGAGTTAAGCTCAGAAAAATAGCACATTTCAACTGCTATCAAGAATCTGATGCACAAGTGTTGCTGAAGGTTATCCATAACAATAATATTTCTTCTTCTCCTTATGATGCTATTTTTTAGGAGATAAGAGCGCTTTACTGTTTAAAATGTGTCTTAGAAAGTTCAAATTTTTTTTAGAGGTA
This sequence comes from Citrullus colocynthis, assembly GCA_031780015.1. Taxonomy (NCBI): domain Eukaryota; kingdom Viridiplantae; phylum Streptophyta; class Magnoliopsida; order Cucurbitales; family Cucurbitaceae; genus Citrullus; species Citrullus colocynthis. The sequence goes on from QLSR01001484.1 coordinate 1,204,291, forward strand.
TTGATCAATAAGTTGGTCCATAATACTACTAGATGGGCTTTAAAGCATGAGAAGTCGTTGGTTTGGAAGGATAACCTTCCAATTTGGCATTATGGTCTTTTAGTTTTGATGTTAAATGTTGCAGCCCATCGAGCTTTTTATGATTTATTAATACATCTTTTCTTTCAAAAAAAAAAAAAAAAAAAAAAGAACAACAGTTTCCTAGGCGACAAAATTTTTCTTTGTTTTCTTTCTGTTATATAGTTGGAGTGATATGCAAAAAGTTGAATAATGTAGCTCAAGATGCATCAATGTAGTGCTCCTTTTTAATATTGATAGTGAATTATGTTTAATATGGACAAGAAATTAGGAATTTTCAAGAAAGATAAAACTTTTGTTATAGATGTTGTTGATGTTAAAAAATGGATTAACTATAAATTTATATTTTGGAGAAAAATAGTTCAAGTGTCTTGCAAGACAAGGAAAATTGAACATCAATGTGGTACTCACAAACTACGACGCTCAAGTCAATATTAGATTTGTGAGTAACTTGACAGTAGAGAACATTAGAGTATTTTGGGCATACCTTCAACCAATAAGTTTGGTTGTTTATAGAGGCTACTAATGCATAATAGACGTTTGGGCTCATAAATGTCCCTCTTAAATTCTAAAATTGTGAGCCATTTCTCATTACAGAGTTATGTTACCATCACTCAAGGTTGTAACCGATGCTCAAGTGCATTACGTACTCAACTCCTCAATAGTTCCTTTATGGATCATCTGTTAAGAATATGTACAGTTCCAAAATTAATGATCACTCTAAGCTCTTCCGAGGTTCTTCATGAGTCCTATTAGATACTCCATAGGTCCTGCAAAGGTCCTCAAAGGTTCTCCATGTGACTTTTAGGTCTTCTATGGGTCTTGCAGAGGTCTTTATGGGTCATCCAGAGGTCCTCCATGTGTCGCTGACATGTGCAAGTATATGCGTCGAATTATAATATAGTAAAACGGTCGTGAGATTAAGTATCGTCCTTAGGGAATTAGTAATTTAGTTTTTGTAGCTATTAGGAAATCATCTTAATCTTATTTAGGGACTCTCATCGTGATGGTGATATTGTAAACATAGAACGAAAAAAAAAAAGAAGCAATAAATTAGTCGAATAGGGATAAACAATAAACCAAGAATGTCTGTGGGGTTTCAATTTCATTCAATAAATGTGTGGAAACAAATATTTTTCATTTTATCAATTTTAATTTAATCATTAACTTAGGCCTAATAGTTTATTATCAAGGTCTCATCTCTCTAGCTCAACCTTTCTAAAACCTAATAAATGTTGATCTTATTTTCAAGGAATCAATTATTTTAAGTGCAACATTAAGACTTTTCATTATTAACCTTTAATGTTTTCCTTTCATTCTTCTACACAATTAAACACTAGTCTAACATGCTAGTTCAAGTCTAAAAGCCTTTTTCTCAAGCAAGATTAATGATACATGTCATGAAATGCATGTTTTTAAGGCTTATTTTAATATCTTTTCTTATCGAGAGTAGTCTTGGCATATTAAAATCGCCAAGTTATGTTTCAAATGGATAAAATGAATGAATATGAGATCTTTAGTTGCTAAAAGTGTAATCCTATCATTTGTGCCTGTTTTGGGAGCTTTTACATTGGTTTTTGGCTATTTTGCAGAAACTATCTTCTATGCACCCACATCGCCTAAATGTGATGTGCCTGCATCAAAATCCTAAATTCCAAAAATGTCGACCAGTTGTCTACATACTCGATTTACCCAATCTCCAATTGTTTTTCAGTGCCAAAGTTGACTAGGTAGCTTTAGATTCGTGGATTTTGGCCCTTTCTACCAACCTTGATGGGAAACCTTCTCCTCAAGGACATGCTCTTTCCTCACAAAATACAGTCATTCCTAGAAGATTTCTCACCCAAAATCTCAAACCCACTTCAAGAAACGGGAGCTCTCTTGGAGAAATTAGAGCTAAGACCCCCACCCCACAAAAATGTGTGTAGTGAGTAAAGATTGAACCTTCGAAAGGACAATCCAATCCTAGGAAGTTAAAGAGAGTGAGAGACATGTTCTAAGAGAGTGTTTCTTGTATTTCTAGCATCTACGTTCATTTCTTCTTTTGTTAATAATCTATTTCATTCATATTCATCTTGTAATTATGACTTTGGAATTAATGAAAGTATTTTATTCATTCTTTAATATGAGCTAAATTCACTAAGGGGTTCAACTATGTGAATGCCCTAGGTATTGATGGCTTGATCATGTGCTTAAGTATCATACGATGCTTGCTTGCTCTTTTTTCTTGTTGATTTTAAGGCTTAATAATGTCAAGTTGAATTGGCCACTTAATATAGCATTCTAGCGGAGTTCTAATGTTGAGAAGGTTAGGATGTAAACGGAGTTCACAAGAGAATATGGGGTAATAGCCTAGTTATAGCATGTCACCGTAGGTATAAGGGACACCATAGGATAAAGAATAAGGAGCAGAAATTAATCTAAGTAACAGCTAACGATAGGCACATAGGCTTAGTTCTTTAGGCACCTAAAGAAACTTGATACAAGACTGAATAGGTGAAGATTTTTTCCATGAGTTAGGCAATGCGCTGGTTTGATACGACCTCATCACTTGAGTCAAAATGAACTTAAGCGGTAAAATAGTTGAAACTCTACTTCCATCATTGATTATCTTTATCTTTTTAAGCTTTATCCATGTCAACTCATAACAATTTCATCTTGGTTACTTTGGCTACTTGACTGCATTGCTTCAAAACAAATCTAATTAGATTGCTAGTCTTGTGGGATTCGACTTTTGGAATACTCCGAGATTATTACTCTATCGATAGTGTATGCTTGCACTAGACCATATTTACGACTATTTTCAACTCATACACGGTTGGTCAATCAATTAAAAACTTTGAATCAATCAAATGGTGATCAAGCATTCAATTGGAAACGCAAAACATAATAAAAAGCGAATGATATAAAAATAATCAAACTAGTTTAAAACATCCACAAACATTATTGAAATCAATCTAACCCTAGAACTACAAGAAAACTAGTCACTTATATTTAAAAAAAATCCATCATAAACATGATGTACAGAATACTAATGGGAAGAAAAAGAGAAAAGTACAAGATTTAGACATTGATCTCGATATGTCACGGGCACTACATCAACTTCTTCATCTACATCAATCTTCGATCAATCCCGACATTAAGCTCTAGAAACCTCTCTAAACAGTAGTCTTTCAACCTCTTAGGAAAAGCCCTAGATGAACTCTAATTGACCTCCTTTTAGCCTCCTCTTGCAAAAAGCACTTGCGCTGTAAGAGTGCCTTGCAACGTCACCATGCAATAGGATAGTGTCGTGTTGCTACCCAATTTTTAGCTTTCGAGTTTAGAGCACCGAGCATAGTGCCCTGCAAAGCTGCAACACAGCATAAGGTCCTTTTTTAGTCTCTTTTCATCTCTCATCAACCCTTAGGTCAAACTTTGACCTTCCTAAGGATATTCTTGTTAATTTTTGCTATGGTTAACCTGTTTCCATCCAATGTCTCAATTCCTTACAATTTCAGTAAAGAAAATCATCGGCTTACATAATTACAAATAAAACTAATTAACCAAATTCTAAGCCTAAGAAAACACTTTTTGAGGGTTTTTCAGTCCTCTATGTGATTTCTAGTCCTCCAATGATTCCTAGAAAGGTCCATTGTAGGTCCTTCATGGGTTACAAAGGTCTTTTAAGATCTTCCATGTGACTAAGTCCTCCATGGGTCTTGCAGAGGTCCTCTATGGGTCCTTCAAGCTACCTCTAAGCCTCCTTCTTAAGTTCTCTAAGCTAGCCATAGGATCTTCATGGGTTCTCTGAGCTCACTTTAGGCTCTCTCATGGGTTCTCTAAGCTCCCTTTAGACTCTCCATGGACCCTTTGCCAATCCACCTGGCCCATCTCCTAAAGTTATGGTTGTTTATTGGTTAGACATGGTCCTTGTTGGACTTGGTCTGCCATCTTGTGCCTCTATCTTTATTCATAAGTCTCCCTAGACTCTTTATCTCAACCTATTTTGGTAAATTTACCCATGACATATACTCTTTCAATGCGGTGGTGCCATTATGATTTTCAACATGTAAAGCTGCACAAAAAAAAAAAAAAAAAAGGTTTATAAATATAAAAACGGTCTAAATTAAATCCAATTCAATATATTTTTTAAAATAAGTCAAAATGTTTATTATTTATATTATACTTACTATTTTATATTTCATGAATATTTTCTTACCATATAACGAGAATATCGATTTGTTGTTTATGTTTATATTTGTTGATAAACTAAACATGTGAAAACATGTACACATGAAATTTAAATAAAATTGTATGGATGGAAAGTCCTCGAATTTCCTAAAATTGGGGATGAAGATTAAGATCTCCTAAGAGATGGGAAACGAGAGAAGGGCATATCCCGACCTGGTTCTACTACTCCAATTATAGGATCCCAAGATGGTAGAGAAAGTCAAAAGTGTGATGTCAACAAATCACATGACCATCATTGAAAAATATTATAATTCTTTATTCATTTTTATATTCGAAGAAGAAGATCATAATTAAATCTGAAATATATATTAATGTCACCAATATTTGGTTACGTTTCCCTCTATACTTATTTTTGTGGCTCATATCCATTCCATACACACACATTCCCCAATTCCCCCCCCCCCCCTCATTCGATGCATTTCGGCTTTTCCACATCTAATATTTTATACAAAATTAATTATTCGGAGAGATTCTCAACAATATAACTAACAATTTTGCATCTTATTTATTGAAGAAGCATACTGTAAAATTGTTTTTAATTCATTAAAACACAGTCATTTTTCAACTACAATTTACTTTACTCCTTCTCAACCATTTTAATTGCCTAATTAACTAACATATTCAAATCCTCTCTAACTCACATATTAAAATTTTGGAACTTATCACGCTACTTGAATCTGATTGTGCTTTCAATTTCATTAATTTTCATTGCAACTTTAGCTAATTCGTAGTATTAGTTTAACAAAACAAAACAATAAGAAAATCCTTTATTAGTTCATTAATTTTAATAAAATAAAATTTTGCCAAAAAAATATATTTGACAAACCACACAAATTAACCATTTCAATAACATTCTTGAAATTTAGGATTTTGAAACTTAATTCAAATATTGTTTTTCTCTAAAGAAATTATCAATTAGATATTGTATAAATGTTCTATAATTCATTAAATGCACGAGAGAACTTCTTTTTACTGGTACATGGAGTGAGAACTTAATTATTGTGTGGTTAAATTAAAATACTTGTGAAAGTTTAATGTTAAAATTGCAATATTTGTTTATGTTTATGGTTAAAATTGATGAAATTGAAATTTTAGGGTCCAAATTAACACAACTTGACAAGTTTAGAGTCAAAATTAATTCATTACTATTATTATATAGTGTTAAAAAGTAACCTAGTAGCTTTTTTATTAAAAGGTAGAGACCACACGAATAACAATTACAGACCAATTGGAGTGAACTATTAACCAGTGAAATGATAATTGATATCTTATCTATTGAGTTATGTTTGGAATAACAACCACCAATTACAATTTTAGACATCCCGATGGTCTCGCCAACAAACCTGTGTGTTTAGGAAATTTTAAGTTCTATAAGCTTAGCTCCATTAAAAAATATATATATATATAAAGACAAAAAAAACAAACCTCTCGAAGAAAAATGTCCACAAAAAATTGAAAAACTATAAATCTCATAAATATTGCATCTTCTTTAGAGGAGATTGATGGATCTATTGGTTGGAATGACCTAAGTATGGTACTGACCTACCGGCACTCGTAGATGTAAATTTATATGGTGATTCTCGACTATTTTATATTTTGTTTATTATCTGTTTGTCTAATTGCATAACACTATCCTACATAGAAAAATTGGAGTACATATCCAAAATCATGTGCAAAACTAAAAGATAGTATAAATAAATTAAATAAATAAAACGTCTGATTTTTTTAGCCAAAGTATGGACCCTTAACTTGAATTCATTAATAATAAAAAAGAAAGCAAGAATTAGAAATCAAGGAATTCAAGACATGAAGCCCAACAGCTCTTAAAGACCCAAACCCAATTGTTTTGACACAGTCACTTTTCAGCCCAACCTAAAAAGAAGAAAGAAAAGAAGGTAATACAAATACTAGGTTTTTGGTTAACATACAAATACTATTATTTCATCTTTTTATTTATTTATTTTTTTTTCGTGGAATTACAAACTTGGACAAATTCAAATATTCAATTAAGTCTCTAAAATTTAAATGATAATTTATGTAGTTATTGTTATTTAAATTATTAATGATGATGTAATATGTCTATTAAATAAATGTTAATTGATCCGACATCATAATGACAGACGAATAAAATAAAGTAAACCATTGAATAAAATAGAGTATTAACCATTAATAAAAAGTTTCCATATATATATATATATAGACATTTTCAAGTTCCATATAATTGTATTTATCATGTTCAAGAAATTACTTATGAACCATAAGAGATATCACTTTCATTTCATAGAGTTAACATCAATCCAAGTGAGTATTAATTGTGTTCACGCTTCCAAAACATTATTATAAATGTTTAAATTAGTGGAGAATTACAGTACAATTAATTAAATTTAGTAATAGTTATTTTTTTGCTGCCCAATTTGGTAGGGCTTGTGAAAGCAACATTATTATTATTATTATTATTATTATTATTATTATTATTATTATTATTATTATTAATGGCAATGAGTAGCATTTTCGGAACAAGTAATTAAGTGCATACAACATTAATAAAAAATTACAAATATATCAAAATTAATCGATAATTATTAGTGATAGATTATGTATCACTACTAAACTTCTAGAGCTGAACCTAAAATTTTCTCTATCTACAATTTTTTTTTTATGCTACTAATATTTTAGTGTACGATTGCTATATTTACAATTATAACTTAAAAAACAATTAAAAACTTATAACGGCCTGTATTTAGGTAGATAAGCTATTTTTATATGAGATATTTTATTTATGGTTTTAATGAAGTCTAGATTTATGAAATCTATATGTTTATATTTTATTATTGGTTTTAATGAAGTTAGGTTTATGGTTTTCATTATGTAGGGGTATTTTTGTCTTTTTAAGTTGTTTGACCGATAATGATGAATAGAAATTCAGCCTTTGAATTTTTTATTTCAAAATTAGTCATAACTTTTTGAATTGCATGTCAATAACATTAAGATGAGATCATCTTATTTTATGAAGTGTTTGAATCTTGAGTCTGTGTCTATTGAAATCAATTTTAATTGATTTTGGAGTTTTAGTGTTTGAAAATTAAGGTTCACATATCCAAAAGATTCCTAACTCCAATTCAATAGAATTTTCGTATCATTTAATATAGTGCCTACCTAGACACTCAAGATGGAATATATTCTCTGAATATTATGTTTATTTAATTGGGTTTAGCAATTTCAATATTTAGATTTTTGCTTTTTGTTTGTGTTCTCTTATGAAAGGAAAAGAAATTAAATTGAGGAGTTAGTTTTTGATAATAAAAAAAGAATTAAGGGAAAAAGATGGAAGAATGAGGAGAAGAATAGTTAAAAAAAAGAAGCTGCTGAATTCTCTTAAATTTCAAGGAGGTAAAGTTCATATGAATGATTTTTTTCATACTATGGATTGATGCTATAAAGGACCTAATGAGGAGATTGTCAAAATTCTTATCAATCGACACAATATTCGACTTTGTAAAAGATTAGAAAAAATGTTGTGTTCTCATCAAGATAGAAATGCAACTCCAGAGGGGATCTTCTAAGTTACATTAAATCTAAGTCTAGTATCAATTCCATCACATTAGTAGAAAAAGTTAGTTTACCAATCATATTTGAGCATTTTGATTAGGTAAAAAGAAGTAGAAAGAAACTTGTCAATGTTGCTTTGCAAGGAAAAGCATCCAAGAGAAGTCCAAGAAAAGTAACAATAATTTTCTTCTTATAACTTTGAAACTGCTTTACAAGGCTTTGGTTTGGGGATTTGAGGATAAATCCTTCAAAAGGAGGAGAGAATGATATGAATCGTTTAGAGCATCAAATTAATATTATTTTATTTAATAATTTTGATGTAATTTTCTTATTTTTCAATTTTTTTTTTCTTTTTATGACATATATTAAGTAGGAGTATTTTTGTTCTTCAATATTGAAAAAATAAGTGGATCTAACACAAAATACATGTCACACCCCCTCCCAAATTATCCTTTTTGACCCAGAACAAGATGTGAGGCTCACTGCCCATCCATACATGTCTAACCTTTAAAAAAAAAATTGATTTTTCATGCACGCTTAAGTTCTTTGTTTGCCCATATTAGGTCTTGCATGCTTAGAATTGTATTGCTTAGTTTCTATTTTTGTTGTGACCTTGATAGGCCCCACTGATTTGATAGTGTCTTTTATGATGGGTTGTAATGTAATACTAAGGAGTAAAAACAATTATATGCATGTTGAAAAAAAAATCTGCAAAAAAAGAATATTGTGCTAAAAAGAAATATCATGGAAAAGAAAGAAAAAAAATAAACTTGTAATAATATGCATGACTAGGGGTAGAAAGAGTTGTCTTTGCTGTGACTAGTTAGGACACTTGCGAGAAAAGAGTGAGTATAGTTCCCTATTGTAACAACCCCAAATCGTTGGGGTAAATCCTCTTAGTAAACAAGTTTAAATTATTATGTGTGAAAAAAAAAGATAATAATAATAAAAATATAGTTATCCTTATATATTCATGCCTTTATTTAAGCTAAGTTGGAATTTAGAAATTTGAGCTAAGGAAGAATTTGGAATTTAGAAAAAAAAAAAA
>QLSR01001484.1:1219830-1278549 GCA_031780015.1 Citrullus colocynthis
TTTTTTTTTTTTTTTTTTTTTTTTTTTTGCACTTGATGGTCTATGCATGAGCCAACATTGGAGGAAAAAAAAAACTGAGAGCAATTTAATGTCGTTCTAGGATCCTAAAGGCTTAATTAGAAAGGCATTGAACTCACTCTTGGATGAATAGGTCTAGAATTAGTTTTAAATTGTGTTTCATTGATTGATTATGAATTGGTCTCATTGTGAATGCAAGTCGAATCTTAGTTGATTGTTGAGACTTAAGTAACAAACCTTGCATGATTGAGTGAGCATTAATTTGTGTGACTGTGTGCATTATTCTACCTTCCTCGAGGATGATCAAGAATTAAGTTGGGGGTGTTTGGTAGCATCAAAATGTGTTATCTTCCTCAGCTTAACTTGGATTGTTGTACTATTTAATGTGTTAAAAATATTATTTTGTAGGTTTTGAGCACTTAACAGGGAGAGTGGGGCGTTACCAATGAATTGGAGCTAAAATGGACCGAAATAGAGTTCTCTTGCATTAACTGAGAAAGAGGACTCCAAAAAGACCAAATTGCCTCTGAAGCAACAACGTAGTGGCGCCACCTAGGCACCGCCACAGTGCTTTTTCCCGAGAGCAATTATGTTGGTGAATAACAACAGCATCTCAGTGCTTCGAAGTTTGCCGCACGCTTATGTACGACAGTGCCACAACACTTCGATCATTTTATATGTTAACGTGAGTAGGATAGGCTTGGATGGAGGCTTGAATGCACAATTGTTTAGTTAGTTTGAAGACTCGAATCAATATATCGACCCTGATCCTGAATTAGTTGCATCACCCTGTGATGATGAAGATATGGTGGTTGATAATCAATATAGGGATTTTAGAACAGAAACAGACAATGAATTTGAGGAGTTGGACTTTGATGGTCGTGAGCATGCTATACCTTCAGATACATTCATTGATCTAGATATGAATATAATAGATAGCATTAGAGAACATGACGCAATTGTAGCCCCTATGGTTGTTGACAATACCCAATTGTATAAGGGTATGATTTGTCAAGACAAAGAAATGCTAACATTTGGACAAGGGTTTTGTTATTTGAGTGTCACGCACATATGAGGCTGTGGAATCAATACCGAGGATTTGGAAAATTCGGTGTAAGAAGTGGAAGGATGGTTGCAAATGGCAACTCCGTGCAACGAAGAAAAAATCTCATAATTTGTTTGAGATTACTAAGTATGTTGAGCAACATACATGTTTTTACTCTAAACTTAGTCAAAGTCATGTGCAATTAGATTCTTCAATGATTGCACTAGAGTTTTGTGAAGTTGTGAGGGAAAACCCGTCCATCAGTGTGGCACAACTACAATCCGACGTAAAACCAAAATTTGGATACCATATTCCTTACCATAGGGTGTGGGAGTGTAAATGAAAGACGTTGGCTAAAGGGTTTGGTGATTGGGATGAATCATACAAATCGTTGCCCAAGTGGTTGTATATTGTCAAGCATACCAATCCCGACATGCGTGTGGAGTGGAGAATAAAGGGGACACCTACTCAAGGACATGTCATCCTTACTTCTGTATTTTAGGCATTTGGTCATTGTATAGAAGCATTTAATAGATGTTGGTCAATTATTCAAATAGATGGTACTCACTTGTGTGGAAAATATCGAGGAAAATTATTAATTGCTACATCAGTCGATTCGAATGGACATTTTTTCCCTCTTGCATTTTTCATTGTATATGAGGAGTTTGCTGACACATGGGGATAGTTTTTAAAACACTTGAGATAAACTGTTACACAGGAAGTGTTGTGTTTGATTTCAGACCGACATGGTGGCATCATCTCAGTAGTTAACAATCCAAAAAATGGTTGGACAGGACCAAAATGTCACCATAGATTTTGCTTACGACATATTTGTTGGGTTTTATGCCCTAAAACTCGTAGATTGTAAATGTAATAATTTGACTGTAATTAAATCATTAATAAAGAGTTATTGATATGTTACTTCAATAAGCGTTATTGATTGTTTTTGTTTGTTTTGTCTTAATAACCCTAAATCCAATAAAGTAACATCATGGGTTGTTTTATAAGTCCTGAACTGTATGTGGGGACATATGGAGATCAATATTCAAGATACAGTCTAAAGAGTCTATAGTATAGGGATAAAGCTAGGTACCTTATCCTGGTGACACTATAAATACGGCCCACTTTGTATTTGATACAAATGCAATGATCTAATGCGTTCATGTAGGTGGCATGCAAGTGGGGGTATCCTATGCAATGAGTTTGCATAAGACCGAACCACGAAATAGTAATCACTAGATACAACTCTATTGACTAGTTAGGTTTCTATTTCAATAGGATGACCTAGGCAACTTAGTCTTAATCCTAAGTATATTATGAACTCCTGTCCACGAGAGATTGTCCTTTGATTTGTATGGGTGAGAGTGGTCGTTTGCTGACTCAATATGCCTACCATCTTGGAGACAGGACCGAGTGGGGAATTGGTGACATAATTATACAAGATGGAATTCACTCATTCTCGTTTTTAGGATAAGTAGATAAGTGTTCCCTTAAGTGGTGTCTCCGAAACTTAAACAAAGGGCCCTTGATAACTTGTAGAAATACAAGTTATTATAGTCACTATTAAAATTAATTAGAGTAACTTTAGAGCTAAACGCATGATTTTGATAGTTGAATTATGTAAAATGTATCACCATGCATTTGCACTATTTACAAAAGATAATACCTGAAAAAATTATGAACTTTTCTGTTCTTAACGCAGGATTAAAAAGAAAAGAAGCACAAATAACCCAAGTACTAGAGACGAAGCTGCTGCGAGAACAAATGGAAACTCATGCGTCGAGACTATGCGTTGAGACCATGCGTTGAGAAAAAGTAGATACGGACGCCTGGGCAAAAGCTGTCATGTTATTATGCAAAAGGATAACATGTTATCAGATCATGGCAGAACTAATGGGCCAACAAGGTGAAAAGACTACGCAGCAGGGCAGGGAATTTAATGCAAAGGTGTCAGGTCATCATGAGTTTCAACTTTTTAACGCCTATAAATAGCCCAAAGTTTCTCCAATCAAGAGGAGGAGAAAGAAAGGAGAGAGAGAAACGAGTTCAAGAGGCGAAAACCCTGCACAAATCACCCTCCACCATAACTAGCCTCCATTTCGAGCTCTTCTGAGAGAAGGATTCTGAGAACTTTCAGAATCATCTCCCAATGAGTGAGAATCTTCACCCTATGAACTTTATGTATCAAATAGCAACCATCTCAAGCCTCCATGAAGCAACACGTTGCTAGTGGTGGCTTAATGTCTTCCATTTCTATTTTATCTCCATTTCCCTCCTTTTTACTTATGTTTTGTTAATAACATTTGAGAGATTGGTTTATTTTCTTAATACGAGTTTGATTGACGATTATCTTCCATCCATTTCCATATTAAATATCTTACACCTGTTGTTTGAATGCTAAATGAGTTAGATGTTAGAGTTAGTTTTTCTTAAGCAATATGAAGTATGTTACATCCTGATTAATGCATATCATTAGCTTGCATAGCTTTGTCTGACAAACAAATGTAGTAAGCATGACTGTCTAGTTTGAGAGAGTAGATAGTTAATCTTTAGCATTTATCAAGACTAGATAAGGTGCAGAGATGTAGTTCATCTTTTGCCAATGCAAACTTACCATGCGTCTTAGAGATAAGATTAATGTGGCGTCGAAATATCGAGAGATGGATTCTCAAACTCAGTTTGTAGGTATGTACTTATACTTAGATATGCTTAAGTAATAACTAGCTCCTGCGTTAACTCTACTTTTATCGCATGGTTCCATTCATTCTCAACGCATGCTATCTGACACTAAACGACATTTGACTAACCATCGCCGCGTCCACCTCATTGTTAGTTGTAGGAAATTTTATTCATTCTTTATGTATAGTTTTCGATACATACAACCAACTCATGCACATATTACATGTATAGTTCACCGCATAGCCATGCATATATTCTCTACGCCTAGTTATTACAAATCCCTGCGTTCGACCCTGAACTCACCAGGAAACCTATAAGAACTTATACTTGGGCTTTTATAGGAAAACTTGTTTAATCATGATCATACTTCTCGACACATCTTTGTACGGAAATTATCATATCTATTTTTGTGCAATAAACTAAGAAACTCAATTTAAATCGAAAATAGAATTCCAACAACAGCCCTACCCTCTCACTGGCCCAAGAGGGGTTTTTGTTTAATGGTTGGACCATAAACAGGTTGTTCATTAGAGGAACACTAGTACTTAAGGATTTAAAAGTAACTTAGGGGTAAAACGGTAATTTGACCCAACTAGTATTATGAACACTTGTGAATGACTAATTTGCTATTATTGGTCTATATCTATGGACACAAATATATCTGCAGTGAGAAGAGTGCAGCTGTAGGTCTTTAGTGGATTGTACCCGTAGTTAACGAATATTGATTAATGTGGTTAATGAGTTTACCGATTAATCTCATATCGTTGGAGCTTTTGATCTGTAGGTTCATAAGGTCCCCTTGCTAGCTCACTACGGACAAACAAGGATCAACTATGTTTAAAGAAAAATTTGAAATGTTCAAATATATGAAGAAAAATATTAATTGTATTGAATACAATTAATTGCATGATTTATTATAAATTTTATTTGAATCTGATTCAAATGATAACTTTTTGATATGGAGAATTAATTTATTTGAATATGATTCAAATAATTAATTATTTATTTGGATAAAATCTATATAAAGAAATAGAGGGAAAATTAATTAATTAATTTGAATTAGATTCAAATAATTAATTATTTAATTTGGATGAGATCCAAATTAAAGATTATGCAGAAAATAGATAGAGGGAGAATTAATTAATTGATTTGAATTGGATTCAAATAACTAATTATTTAATTTAGATGAGATCCAAATTAAAGATTTCGGAAATATATATATATAAGATCTAAATATTTTAAACCATTTAATATGAGATATTATTTGGGTAGATATTTATTAATATTGGATATTATTAAATATTTGATTTAAAATCTCTGCAGAGGTTATCCTAATAGGATTAAGAGTAACCCATGGAGTCATATATCAATAGGGTCTTTGGGAGCCTTCATAGAACACACCCTCTCTAAGAGAATAATCTCTAGATTACTCTAAAAATCTTTCCTCTACTAGTTCTCCCAATTTTCTTAGAAAAATTCTAAGAAAATTCTTCTTCTCATTCTTTCAAAGAAGTAGTTTCCATAAGCCGGATCATTGCCAGAGTCATAGCGAGGAAGATCTCTTGGAAAAGGAAGACTACAAGGAGAAGATTATTGGTTCGAGACAATCACACGCTTCTGCCGGAATTCAATTCCCTACAATATTGTCAGTAATTTTAGTAAAAAATACAAATTCAATACGTTAAAGAATTTTGTATATCGTGCTGGATGTCAGTTCCAAGTTTGCAAGTTTAGTAAAGAAGCAGAAGACATTAAAAAAATAAATCGGAGTTGTATGAATTTTTTTGACAACATTGGTATTGAGCAATTGACTCAAGCGCACAATGCAGGGTTTAAGTATGGGTGGATGATGACAAATCTATTTGAGTGCATCAATGGAGTCCTCAAAGGAGCTCGAATGTTGCCGATAAATGCTTTCACTTAAATAACATTTTACAAATGTGTAAATTATTTTGAAAAAAGAAGAGAAAAAATAAGAGCTGCTTTAGAGCTTCGAGATAAATACACTCGGTAATAATTTTTTTTTAGTAAACAATTTTTTTCAAATATTTGTAATACTGAATGAGTAAATATTGAATTTGTCATGAGATATGCGCGAGCCTACATACTACAGATGATGAGTAATCGAGTCACTTCGTGCACCTAGTGTTCCTTCCATTATTAGCCAATCTCCATGAAGTGCGACAGTATTCTTGTGGTGGACCGTATTTGGCATGGCTGTATAGACAGCTATGTAAAGCAACAAAACATAATGTACATGAAATCGCTAGGCCTTTGATACTTCTACAAATATGGGCTTCGAAACGATTTCCAACAATGATTCCACAGTTCCAACATGTTAATGCATTAATTAGTTGAACGAGTCTACGGTTCTTGATATGTTATTTTAATTTAATTTAACTAATATTTTTTATATAACTAATATAGTTAACTTAAAATCTTAAATATTAATTTAATAATATAGGTGGAGAGACCGATTTTGTATAACTAGGTCAGCTGCACATATAGTGAGTCAATAGATACATGTTTGATCTGCTTCAACCTATCCAGATACGTGAATACTAAACCCAATTGAATTTTTTATACATATTTTTTTATGTACTTATCTTTAATATTTTTAATATAATACGTTATGTTTTAGATTATTTGGGAGCCTTACAAAGCTATCATGACACTTTGTCCAATTTCTATACGAACGATCAAGAAATAAAGGGAATGATAAGCCCATTCATATGTTTTCACATTGGTTAGTGGCATCTTCCCGACAGGGTGATTAGACAGTTTGGTTTCAAACCGGATGTCCCGTCAGGATGCAATACTAAACCCCTACTACATGACATAAATCTGAGAACTATAGACTGGTCTGAAAAGGTTGCACATTTGGTAGTATGTGGTACTATCGTAGAAAGTTTATTGCAATTGGCGTTTCAATTGGGCAATTCGATAGAGATGCAAATGAAGATTACATCTTTTAGTATAATAATATCACGAGATGCTACATTACTCATTCGAAAGCAGCTTTGGGTCATTTGGTATATAATCAAATATTGTCTAATTATTTTTAATTTAAGGGCTCTTTTCAAATATAGCAAAAGGAACCAAAATATTGACAAATATAGCAAAATTCCACTATTTTGGGATATATCACAGATAGACTATGTATTTTTCTATTAGTTGTAAATATTTTAAGCAGTTTTGTCATTTAAGATAATTTTCCTTAATTTAAATTTATTTTAAATATTGTCTAACTTTTTTGTAATTCATAGAGATTGAGCAACAGTAACCTTCGTGATGTTGCAGATGATCCAAATTAGGTAATTACTACATGTAGTAAATAACGCGAGTTACGTGGAGAAGTTATACTACATGTACGATATACTTATTGCACCTCTACTAGTTCCTAGGCATAGGGGACATGCTTGACAAAAGAAGATGAGTTTGATGCGGTTGACCATAATGTGGAAGAATTGCCTCCTATGACACAGACGCAGAGCCAGACTGCTAGTCCGGCAATGATGCAGTCAGCCTTTGGTTCAGGATATTATGATTCAAAAGCTGGTCTATCGTCTTCATACATGCGTATGCATGGGCGCGGTTATGGAGAGCATAATGAATATCTATACTATGAAGTGCCTGCAGAGGTACTAGAGCCACCAGTGCAAGCTAGAGTTCAAAATAAACGACGACAACCAACTCGAGATCGGCGACGTCCGCTTTTCAGACAAATTGAATTTTTTTAAAATTATTTTTAGTGAAAGAAAAACAGTAAATATACTCCTGAATAGATCATTGCATTTTTTTGAAATACTCAAAGTTGGCGATGACTTGTCAACTCAATCGAGATCGATCACTTTCAAGTGAAAGATGTTTTCAATTCCCTCCTGAAATCGAATTGGAAAGAAGAAAAAAGTTTCGCTAGTAAGATCCATATAAAAACAAGTGCGTCTCACTGTCACGGGAATAGTCGAGATCTATTTCAACATTCTATTTCTTTGCGTATAGGAAATGTGCTAAGGTGGATTGAACTAATGAGTCCACTATGGGGTCATATATAGTCAAAGCATCTAGATCACAATTCTGTATAGTCCATTTACTATAGAAGTTCCCAAGGAATTCATTAGAGGAATGTTTCCAATAAAAATTGTTTGTTCTTGCATATCCCTACGGGTTTTCCAAATTAATCCTGTGGGTACGTATAATTCAGAAGAATATGTGAGTGATTCATATACAGCATCTCTTTCTTTTATCAATGGTTCTACCAATTTATATGTTTCCACAAATAATTGAAATTCAATTTCTTGATCTGTATCTTCAATTTTTGGAAACTTAGAAAGTTATTCTGTTAAGCCATGATCAATGAACCTACAAAAACCTTCAAATTGTATCTGATTAAACCCAGGTATTGTAGACATTCTCTTATTTCCACCCCACAAGCATTTTTTTTTATTTCCCATTTATAAAAAAAAATTTCATTATTTGCTTATCCATCATAAAATGGATCGATCTAGTAATGATGGAATTTCTATTATGTTTACTGAATCACATGAAATTTTACCTAACTTCATGGGTGTAATATATGTAATGCATGAAATACATATGAACGTAGGAATAAAGAGACTTTGATACTCAAATTGGAATTTGCAACAACTACAAATCAAATACAAAGGAATTGGTAAATTCTATTTAGACTTATGGAGTTTTGTATAAAATATCTATATCAAAACAAAAGGGAGTCAATTTCTACCATTATTATGATATTCCAATCCGATTGGGTACTATAAATAGATTCGGGATTTGATCTGTAGAAACAATATAGAATTTTTTGGTATTTTTTTAACAACATGGAATTTTTTCGTAGATTCCACTGTTAAAAAAAATTCGCTTGGCATAGAAGAGAGATATTTTACCTATACCTATATTTTTTTTAGTAGGATTCATAGAATTCTATTGATGTATAACGACTTGTATTTATTAAGAAACATGTGCAGATAGATATATAGTTATATATATATATATATATATATATATATCGTCTCCTTCCTTACAGTTCTCTGGGGGACATCACATGTCATACTCTATCAAAATTTTCTATTTTCTATTTTCTATTTAATGAAAAAAAATGTAAAAATAGAATTCCGACCATTTCCTCTAAACATCTTATGTGGATAAGATACCCTAGATAATAGTAATCGTTTATGTTCGGGGGTTTACATATACTCATACTCGCTATTATAATTTTAATTAAAAGGGATTTTTTTAGGATTATGGAAACAAATCAATACGGATAGATTAGTAATCATTAGTTATGTATCAATTTTGATTTATTTAGGTAAGGTATCCATTTTGGGATTGTTTTCTTATATCATTAGAGAAACCAAATTTTCAATTTCAATCCAAGAATCATTTATGAATTCACAGTCAATAGTTAAAGTTAACGGTTTCTATTTGTCCTGAATTTTGGCTTTTGTGATTGAGAAAATCCACATTCTTTTCTTTCAATAGAAAAAGAAAACAAAGTTTTGTTAGATATTGTGTGTTGTAAGATAATCTAAGAAATTATCTTATACGTTTTCTTTTTGAATTGATATGTTTTCATTGAGACTTCTAATGAAGTCTCTATTATTATTCATTTTTCATGGATTTGCAAAGATAAAAAAATTTTAGAATTATTTTAGAATGAAAATTGAAGTTTTTGTTTTTCATGAAAAAAATATTAAAACGTGTTAAAATAAAGCCTTGATAATCTAAAAACTTATTTTCTTTTTCGAGGAAGTATGATTGTTATCCTTAAATTTTGATTCATTATTGGTCATATATATTCTTTTAAAAAAACCAAATATACTTATTATTTTTACATTTTGATTCAACGTTGATATGTCGAACTGTTTACACAACAATAACAAATATTTGTATTGTTTTAAAAATTAAATTGTGATTATGTGGGCCTCAATCATACTATTTTTAGTTTTTGATTCTTAAAAATTAAGCTTATTTACTCTCCTCAATCTCTTACAATAGAACTCTTTTGGATTGCTTTTTTAATTGGAATATTAACAAGTTTTAATAATTTTTTTTTAAAATTTTATTTTTTTTTTTTTTTTAAAAAACCAAGAAGCAAATTTTCTCTCTCACATATATAAAATTTATTTTTTTTTTTTAGGAAATTATAAAGGATATAAAAACTTTTAATTTTTTTTTTTTTATTTTTTATTTTTTTGTTCTTTTTAGAAGCAACAGATTATTATATATGGGAGTGTTTTCTTTTTAACTATAACAAATATTTGTAAACTTTGTGTAATTTAAAATTAAAATTATTTGATATCTTCGTTGAAAGAAAAAAATTTCTAAAATCTTTTTATTCATATACAATTATATATGCTTTTATTTTTCTTTTACTGTAGGAATTAAACTTGAGCATAACTTTTTATATTATGGTTTTTTTTTTAATCTTTTTAAATTGGTATAAAAATTTTATTTTGCAATTGACTTCTTAATTATTCTGAAGTATGTTGTATAATTTTTTTTTTAATTTAATAATGTAATAAGATAAACTAGATTATGGGAAAGCAAAAAGTTCATTTAAACTTAGTTTGTGAGTTGTCTTTGATGCAACCTACTTATACTTAATTATTTATTAACAATAAGTTTGTTCTCTTAACGAAGCCTAATTTGGGTTTGTCCATATAAATCATAGTATCTAGGTTTTGCCCTCAAATATAATTAAATGAATGAGGAAGGTTTACCATTTAAAAAAAAAAAAAAAAAAATTATAAGGTTCTATATCCTTTATAATATCCTCAAATAAAGAAATGAATCCAATTTGTATAGAAGAATATTCTAAAGAACATGGAAGCTTGTCATTAAAAAGAGAATTAGTCAACATTTGTTTGTTCTAACCGCGTTTAATATTTTTAATCAAGATAGGATTTAAAACTATGCAATTATATTCACAAAATAAAACTAATTTGTCGAAAATTAGTAACAATTTTAGTAAAGATGATTCCAGTCATGAATGGTTTAGCTAAAACTAAAATTATTATTATTATTTTTTGTAAAAGCTACTTACATTTTATGAAATACATTATCACTTTCCATTACATCACTAATTAAAAAATTAAATTTGATTAACCAATAATATAAAAATCCCTGAATATATTCAACAAAAACACAAAATATGGCGTCATTAGCTACGTACATGCATACGCAAATGCTTCATTTTCTAATTCAAAATTTTAAGTTTAACCTCCGTTAATTAAAATACTGATATAATTCATTTAAATATAAAATACTCAGATAATTATATTTTATCCAATTGTTTTTAGTTTGTCGGCAATGTTAAAATATTTCCATAGTGATGTTTATTTTACGTGTTCGTAAATTCGAATCTCTTACCATCCTTAATAATATAACATTTTCAAAATAATTATTGTTTATTTATTGTTAATTGTTTTTTTTCTTTTTTTTATAAAAGATAATCTCAATTGTTTGGTAAGTTGGATTTAGTTCACAGATTAAATTAATTTCTTTTACTTTGATTCTTAAAAAATGAGTTTATATTAGTTGGTCACAGGCTTGAGTGGCATGGGTCAAGCTCTAGCACAAGAATAATCTATTTTTTTTTTAATTAAATTTCATAGAGTTGCATTTTCAAATTTGTATACTTTTTTTTTTGGTTAAATAAAAAATTGCATTCATAGAATTTAGATAAATTTAGTATCTATAGTTTTAAAAACTAGAATTTGGTCCTTATAGTTTGATGAAATTTCATAAATAGACTCTATTGGCGTGTGAAATTCACATGTGTTTGTCATCATCGCGGGCCTCTCGCGGGCTTGTGCACCAACTCGCTTATCCTGGTTTGATCTTGCTTTTCAAGCTGACCTGCGTAAAAGTTCCTTACACTAATGTAGTGCTAAACTTATCACACTTTGATGCTTTAAATTAATACAAGGACTGTATAGTTTAGCTAAACACACAAAAGTTAAGGTTAGGGCTCTTCTTGGGAGACTCGTTCTCTTCGTCTTCTGAGGTAGTCAAAAAAGGCCATTTAAAGCGTCCTACTTCTAACAATCGCTTGTAATTATGTGTAATTTTGCAGTAGTCGTCAGCACTCAAGGCTGCAGGGCATGTCAAACTAAGCATGATTTGGTTATTTCTTATTTAGTAAATATTCACCGATTCGGCTAATCAGCCTAGAACCTGTACTTTGACTCTTCCCTTTTGAGATTTGTGCTTCTCTAGGGCCATCTCTCAATTTCCCTTGGGCTTGGGCACCCTTGGTTTTAAACCTTGCCTTAAGCAACCTCTATATATTTAGAGTTTTATCAACTATAAAAATTAAATTCTAACTTTTCCAAATAATAAAAATTCGGTTTGCAATTTAACCCTTTTCCTTTTAAACTATGTGTTACTTTCCCCTATAAACTTAATAATCATTTATTCTTACTATCGTATTCTTGGAAATTTTTTGATATATTGATGAAGTTATTTTAAATTTCGTACTAATCTGCTAAGCACATATATGTATTGAACTCATATTAATATCGATAAATATGCCTAATAAATAATAGAAATAAGGAAACTCAAAAAAATTAATAAATTTAGTAAATAATTTCACCCTTTGAATAAATCATAAATAATATATTTTAACTTTAATTATATTTATTGTAGGTTCCAAAACTTTCATTTCAAAAAGAATTCTTTTCCCTTAAAATTGTTCAAAAATCTTTTTTGAAATTTAAAATGATTAACGAGTCTTTAGATTTATATTGTATATGTGTCATATAAGTCTCTAAACTTTTAATTTTCTGTTTAATTAACCTATATTTTATTTGATATATTTTTAATTAAATTCATGAACTTAATTGGCCATATGATTAAAATGTTCTATCAATTATATACAAAACTCCACTCAAGTCTTATAATTTTTCTAATTTAATTAAAAATGTTTAAATATATCTATGACTTGTTTTCATAAAATCTACAGAGACATATTTTAGGTTAAAATTATGGTTGCCAAAGTTGAATATTTTGGTGACACTTTGGTATAATATTATTGGATTTATGAGAACATTAAAGTTTTATCCTTGGAGCCATAGCAACATTATCTTTTTGGAGACGTGACATAATTTGGATACTTTATTTAGGACCTGCTTTATTTCTATTTCCTTTCACCTTTACCATTTATAACGTTATCACAATTCACAAACAATAATCTTCTTTTCATATCATGTATTATTTTTTTTTTCCAAAGAGTACAAGTTAATTTCACTTTTATTTTAACTATGAATTGAATACTAAGAAGTGAATCTTACCTAAGTAATACATAACTTAAAAGAAATGTGTTTAGTAACAAAGTTAGGAAATGAGTAAATAATGAAAACGATAGGAAATGGGCTTGCAATTAAAGGTGCTTTTGAATCATCTTTGAAAAAAAAAGAATGTTTTCTTTTAAACACTTTTGTATGAAAGTTGTTTATATATATAATACTCATATATTTGGTTACATTTTTCTATCGTAAATTAATAACTTCAAATTTATATTTAAAACACTATAACTACTAGGTGACCATTGGAGTAGTCACCTATGGTTAGGTGGCCTATTGTCATGCCAACTGTAGGTGGCCATAGTTGTCGAAGATAACAACAATGGGAGCGATGGTGATCGGTAGTCTTTGGCTCATGGTAGTTCTAGCGACAACCATAGAAATGAAATAATGAGGAATTTTAGTCATTTTCATACATCATGAAAATTGGGAACGAATTTTCAATTAAACACTCCAAAACATTTTTTCTATAATTTAAATTCAAATACTATAATGATGTTGTTTGAAATATTTAATTTAAAAAAATAAATCATTTTGAAAGAAATATAAGTATTTGACAACCACTCAAAATGGATTTTAAAAGTAATTATTATCTTTATTTTAAAGAATTTTTATTATAAGTATTTATTTTCAAAAAAAACATTTATTTTTCCAGTTAACTTAGACGTACCCTAAAAATAACCCATTTGTGTCAAACATGAAAATTATGTTTTTTTCTTTTTTTTTTTTCAAAATTAACCAATTAAAAAGTTTAATCCAACCACAACCAATTAAATTCTATTGTTCCATTCAAAAAAAGAGAAAAAAGAAGTTGAATTAAATTCTATTGTTCCATTCAAAAAAAGAGAAAAAAGAAGTTGAATTAAATTCTATTGTTCCATTCAAAAAAAGAGAAAAAAGAAGTTGAATTAAATTCTATTGTTCCATTCAAAAAAAGAGAAAAAAGAAGTTGAATTAAATTCTATTGTTCCATTCAAAAAAAGAGAAAAAAGAAGTTGAATTAAATTCTATTGTTCCATTCAAAAAAAGAGAAAAAAGAAGTTGAATTAAATTCTATTGTTCCATTCAAAAAAAAAAAAAAAGAAAAAAGAAGTTGAAATTCTATTGTTATAAGCTTTGGAATTTGTATTTCAGGGACATGCATAGTGCATTTTCATGGGAATATAAAAACTTTATTCTTATCTACTTGCTGAACTGTATGAGATTTATTACTATTAAAAAATCCTGTTTAAGATTCAATCAATTATATATTTAAGCAGGGAGGTAACTACTAATTGAGGTCAAATCTGCAGTCCCCATCAACATTTCTTAAATTTGAGAGCTTTCTTCTTTAACAAAAGAAAATGAAAAATATAAATAAAGGGGAACTCAAACATTACTGAGAGCTCAGCTCAGAGCATAGGCTTTATTGGGGAGATTTAAGCAACACAGAGAGGCAAAAGGAGGAGAAGAAAGAAATAGAGAAAGAAAAGTCCTTCCTTTATGAGAAGATTTGAAAATCAAGAAGTGAAGGCGAAGGGGTTTTAGTTTATATATGAAGAGGAAGAGAGAAGTGGAAAAGGAACCTGAAATGAGGACTGCAACAGTAGAGCTTTCAGTATTGGCCAAGTTCAAACCTGTGGATCATGATGCTTCTGAAATACCCACCAACCAATTTCTTTCTATTTGCAATTTGATCCTTCAATTTCTCGGTACCTTTCTCTCTTTCTATCTCTGCTTGTCTTGAGAACTGTAGAAAGGAAATGCTCTTGTTTAATGAAATTGGTTTTGGTCTTTTTTTGGTTGCAGATAAGGTAGGACCAACAATGACTGTTCTAAGACAAGACATTTATCAGAACATTCAGGTATAAACAAACAGCATCAAAATGGCATAAATCTTGCTCTCTCTTTCTCTCTATGTCTTATCTATAATTAAATGATTGTATAAAATGCAGAGGCTGGAGACCATGTATGAGTCTGATCCTTCCATGTATTCGAATATGGTAGAAATTCTGAAGAAAGAGGCAAGTGAAGGAAATGCAAGGAAGCTTACCAGCTGTAGCAGAGCCTTTCTTTGGCTGACAAGGTAATGATCTTCATTCATCAGATTTTTGGTTCAAAATTCTATAGTGGATGTGTTTCTCCTTCCTTAACAACTTCATTCATCAGATTGTTGGTTCATAATGTTATTTTATGTATTCTCCTTCTGTTTAATTTTACCTATCATTCTCTCTCTATCTCTGTCTCCCTTTCTATGGAGTTGTTGATTAGGTGTTATAAATGAACATAAAATAACATTGATTGGATTCTTTTAGTTGAGTTTATTTAAGGTAGAACTTAGGATACAAATAAAGTAACTCAAAGCTGTGAGAATGATGTCAAGCAAGATGTGTATTATAATATGAATGAGAACAAGGAAGGTAAGCAAACTGAAAGTTAATAAAGAGACTTATTTATTAAATTGCTTCTGAATTTAATGACCATTCTAACTGTTCATTCACAATAGAGAAAAGAGATTATATACAACATTAATTATGGTGTTTTTACTGTGATATAGGTCCCTGGATTTTACAGTGTCCTTATTACAGAAAACAAAAGAAGAACCTAAGCTGAGAATGGAGCAAGCAGTAGAGGCTGCTTACAACCTTACTCTAAAGCCATGGCATGGATGGATTTCATCTGCTGCTTACAAAGTAATTCTACTTCTTCATCCCTATATCTGTTTCAAACAAGGATTAAGTCTTTTGTACAACCAAGCAGTTGCAATGGGTTGTATATCCCTTTTCTGCTTTATTTGACTTCGCCTCTAATCTGATGATCATGGTAATTTTGTATAAACAAAAAAGAATAATATGGTTCTTGCAGATAGCTCTGAAACTTGTTCCAGATAGTGAAACCTTTGCTAATCTCCTAATGGCCAAAGACGAAAAGCACGAAAGCCTTGTGGAGGAAATAGACTCCTTCGTTTCCCAGCTCTCACCTTCCCTAGAAGAAATCCATAATATTCTGGTAAACGCAAGTATTACTTTCAGCATTAGAACCAACTCAATGACAGTTTTACCAACTAAGCATGTTCATGTTTTTTTTTTTCAGAGACTGTACAGGTTAGATCGCTTAAAGTCTGCATGAAGAAAGCCCAATGGAAAAAACGAATAGCTTCCCAAGTTTTGAGTTCCCTTTGTTTCATTTACATTTTCTCATGTACAGAAAACACGTAAATACAACTGCCATAGGTATCACATGAAATTTCCTTCTTTTCCATCTAAACTTCCTGCAAGTAATTTATGCATACACTTCTGATCTTTCTGTTTCATACAGATGTAACAGTTAGGCTTGTAATGTAACTAGTAGAATTATAGGCCACACGTCAAGTCTGTAATCTTTAACTGCATACACAATATATGGTGTTTTCTGTTTGGCCAATGTCACCAAAACAATTATCTTTATCTGAATGATACAGAAAGTGGTTACTGAATTCTTCCAAAAAAAAAAGTGCAGTTTGTAATCTTTGTTTCTAAGCAAAATTGTATGACAAAATTAACTGCATCAGTTCAGATATCTTCTTAGTTTTCATAGAAGATTCATTGTAGATCACTCTATCTATAAATAGTGTCATTTGCCCCCAAAAAGGAAAAACCTTGCATAAAATGCACATATGTGACTACCAAATACTTTTTGTTTTAACACAAATCAGATTTGCTCAGAAATGCATACTATAATCTTTGTTTCTAAGCAAAATTATTTATCACAAAATTAGCAGACCAAGTCTACACAGGATTCAAAAGCTGCCACCAGAGAGTGGAGTAAATAAGAGTCAACAGAATGTGTTAATATACAAAGTTCCAAATCTTTTTCCTTTTTCTATTGTCACATAAGAATGCAAATTCAAACTTGATAATCTTCAACAATCGTGTATCAACAGATTTTATAGTTTTGACCAGAAACAAAGCCTACGTGCTTGATTAAATAAAATGGAGCTGTACCAAAGAACAAGCTCCTCGCTCCCCATCCAAGCTCTATCAAGGGACCTCACAATCTTGAAGTAAAATGTGGAAGATCCAACATTAGAAAAATCAAAGGACCTCACAATCTTAATAAGGTAGATGTCAATTGGTTTTGAGTAAGTTTGGACTGTCAATTAGTTTTAAGATGGAACTCCATATTATCTAATAAACATAATCATTAGTCAGCTGATTCTTCATCATCAATAAGTTTGGACCTCTCATCAGTTTTCACCCGTGAAAATCCTGGTCATAAATAAATCACAGGTTTGTGTCTATAAGCAATAACAATTATATCGTAAAGCCTTGCTTTTGCAATGCTACCAAATTCTGCATATTGTTCCAATTCCTTGAGCAGTTGACAAATGCTGCAGCAAATGCCCTGCCCAGAGAAAATGTTGGAAGTTTCAACAATTTGTAAGACCCCTAGTTAGAGATATATTAGGATAATTAGTATGGTTAATAGAAGGGGCATATTAGTAAATAGGTAGTAAGTTTGTTAGAGCTTTTAGTTATAAATAGAGGGAGTGGAGTTGAAAGGAGGTGTGAAGAATTTTGTAACCTTGAGGGAATTTGGGAGAGAGTGACCCTCTCAAACGGCTATGGTATATTGTAGTTTTTTCATTGATATTGCAATATAAATCTATCTTTTAGTGTTCTTTATTGTTCTTTGTTGTTCTTGAGTATTCTTGTTAGGAGATATTGTAACGCAATTCAATATCGGTTTTCAGTTTTTAGTCGACCAGGGTTATGGATTTTATGTAGGAGTGCATCTCTTTAAAGCCAGAGTGGCAGGATGTTTACTTGATATCACTGAATGTAATTAAATATTAAGTTATAACTTCAAACTCTATCCTTCTTTCTAAGATGGCGCAACTTTAAGCTTCCTCTTTAATTATGCAGTCAACTTGAAGGCCATCTCCACGATCAATAATGTTTACCTACAACCGTTCATCAGAAATGACAGATTAATGTTGTAATGAATTATATATACGTATATATATATTAACGGATGAAGTTGGATAAGAACCTTAGAAACAGCTAAACCATGGAAGAATTCAGGTTTCTTCCAGTAGGGTTTGTCATGAAATTAATCATATCTTGTCTCCTTAGAGGACATAGCAGTACAACCTATAGAACAAATATTGTTCAAGAAAGGTCATCAAATTAATCATATCAGATATGAGTTTCTGAGTTTCAAAAGATTTTAGAGAAACTCCATACAACGTTCATACTAAATTATATTTGTTTGGCCAACTATTACGAAGTATAAATAGATATCTTAGACACATCTCTATGTCTCAGATTTCCATTAGGTTCAACGCTTTTCTTCCACGTGGCATAGCTAGCCATACCCTTCAATTGCAAGATTGTGGGTTAAAAACTCATGAAAAGACTCACCTTTATATCCTAGTGGCCACTTAATATGATACTAAAGTAGGAGAACTTGTATTCATATTATTTCAATGTCATACCTTCCTTAATTAATATTGTGTTAGGATACCTCAAAACAAAAACACACTCAAAAATAACATGGAAACTCAAGAACACTGGAACATGGAAATATACAGAACTATGTTATAATATCATATAAATAGTAACGAGGTAACTACTAGCCTTTTGAGAGAGCTAGACTCTCAAATTCCTAATCAGGAAATCACCACAAAATTCTTCACACCCTTCCTCTCAACCCACTACCTTTATCTATAACTAAAATACCTAACAAACTTACTATCTAGTTACTAATATACCCTTTCTAATAACCACACTAATATTTTCTACTAATAAACCTACTATTTCCATAACTAGAGGCCTTAGATATTGATAGTCACAAATTCGGTATCATGCTAAATTCCAACCATGCAAGTATGGACATTGGACAAGTTTCAAGAATATATAAGAGATTAAGTATACTCTAATCAATATCCAATATGCTTCTTATCAAAAGAAACAAAAAGTATCTTTTAATGACAACTCTACCTACTCAAACTTTTGAGTAGTAGTGATTTTATTACTATGCTGAAAAGGAAAAAGATTGCACCACAGAACAATCTTCGATAGTGAAAGAAAAAAACTACCTTAGTCCTCTCTTCTTCAAAGAGCTTGTTGACCACAGAAGCTCTTTTAATGATTACTCTACCTACTCGGAAGGAATATCAGACCTCCATTGGTGTTTTTCTCTTCATCTCCAAGCAGAAGGAACAGTGTTTCTCATCCTCAAACCCTGTAGCTGCCAACTTGGATGCTATCTGCAATGAGAAAATTGGTAGTGATGTTTTGACTTAGACTAGAATAGAGTGTAACAGAAGGAAAAACTGATATGACAAAAAGAGGTTCCCACTCTGTTCCTCAACGATCAATAGACATTATTTTCGTAACTCATAGATATGATTTGGTAATTGTGCTAGGAAGTTCACATATAAAAATTGATCAAGAGCTTGTATTTAATGATTGTGAATCACCATGGTCTAGATTTTCTACCTTTTCCCCTAATGCAGGAATCCCATAACAAATGGATCCTCCAAATTAGGTTTGATGTTTAAACCAATTTTACGTTTGTAGTTAGAATGCAAGTTCGGTGAAATTAACTAACCATAAAATGTGTTTCTAAGCATTTTGAGATTTTGACTTATTTAATCAACGTCCCATCTCTTCGTAAATTTGAACTCAGGACTGATATCAGAACAAGTTTAAGAATTTGAAGTGTGAAATTGGATTCTATATTTGTTGCATTACATGGTTTGGGAACATGCTAGATAAATAACCTATGATATAGAAAGATCCTGTCATTGATAAGTTGTTAAGCCAAGAGTTCTATTCGGTGCATATATGATCAATAAACATCTCCATGATTTGCTACAAAATGCTGATTCTAATTTCAGTAATTCAATTGGGGAGGGAAAAAAGAACTGAAAGTGCCAACTAGAGAATGTCAAAAAGAAAATTAACATGAAAGAGATAGAGCTTTATTCCAACTAGTAGATAATGATGTGGTTACATTTGTATGTTTCATGATATACTTGTAATTCCAGGCAATAAATTGGTACAAGATTGAAATATTGAATCACAATTCACAACTAAAAATTCTACCCTGTGTTTCTCAAGACGGGGCAGCTCGAAACTGCCTTTTCAACCGAGCCATCCAAGCCAGGACCTTTCAGGAGTTTTCCAAGCAATTCCGCGGGGTCAAAAAAGAATTCCACCCCCTCAATTTTATCTTTCTCATTCACCTGGTTCATCAAAAAGTTCAATAAAGAACAAGCCAAAAAGAGTAACATACAAGCAAGAATTGAAGTTGGATCCTACCTTAAAAATAGCGACTCCATAGAATTCAACTCTCTCCCCAGTGGGGGCATGACTTTTGAAAGGCCCCTCCATGTAACCCCAATGCCTGAACTTGAACACAATATTTGGGGGCCCTGAATAAACTTGGATAATCTCAAGAGCAAAACCTCTAAGGAACGTCGCGGTGAAAGCTCGATGAGATGATTCGGCAGTCTCCTTTGCAGCATTATAGTACCTGTTGTGAAATCAACAATCAAATAAAGTGAGAAAACGTAAACAGTAAGGAAAATCGACCAAGAGATTTACGTGATTCACTAACAATGTGTTAGCTAAATCCATGGCAAAGAGAGATATTAGTTTGTCATTAGAGAAAAGTTTCAAATAATCCGGATTATATAGCAGCCAATAAAGTGAGGGAATTTATACATGACATCTCTAAACTCTAGTCGCAAAAACATAAATAATGCATAAACGAATATAAATTAGATTTGATATAAGGCCCATGCTTGATCATTCAGAACGCCATAAGACAAATTCAAGGCATTCCAATAGTACCTATACTCCTCAGGGAGGGAGGTTTGAAGGAAGGGATTGTAACCTCCAAGTTTACTTACTTCTTCAACAGTTAAAGGCTTTCTTCCTGAGAATTGAGAAATGTTTATTTTGTTTAGTTTGTCATCAACTTGAAGAAGCAACATATGATTATCATAAGATTCAAACATTTAGGATGAAATTTCCTATGTTCTTTATACCATTAAGACTGAAAGTGTACTTGTTTACATCTATTGTTTTGAAGTCACTGCGTGATATCTTATGGAACATTTCCATCTCAAAATTCTTCACTAGGCTTTGCACCCTCTCTTCAAGTGACCCAACAGGCCATACCTTCCACAATCAAATTTATAGGTCAAAAGCTTAAAAGAGATTACACCCTTTTACATTTACAACTCAAATGTAAACAAAACAAAACAGACATTTAGAAAATCAAGAGGGCTAGAGAGCAAGAAATTACTTTAGTCCTCTCTTCTTCAAAGAGTTTGTTGACAACATCATAGTTAGGAGGAACCCCATATCTCCATTTGGTGTTCTTCTCTTCATCTCCACGCAAAAGCGAACGATACTTCTCTTCCCCCGAGGCCATTGTGAAATCAAGGGTTTAGAGTTCGATTTGCTTTGTGGGTAAGAGGGCAATGGCATCTTATATAATGCAGGAGAACAACGAAAGGAAAGATGGTTACTTACAATGGCGGTGTACATGAAGTCATCACTGACATAATCCATTGCCGCACTGCAACCTTTGAAGTTTTAAAACTCCATTGTGAATTTCAAGTTATTTATTTTTTATCTCCTTTTTCTAGCCACCAACCAAAGTATGACTTTGAGCGACGACCAGCAGAAATCTAATAAAGATTCGTTTTTTGTTGGACACTACTCCCATTTTCTTCCATTAAGGTTGCACTATTTTGTTTGCAAGGATGTCTAACATATATTGTATTTGTTTGCGGTTGATTTTATTTTTGTTATTCGTAAACAGTTTTGTAATTTTGTGACTCATTCACTTACTCATATGATTTTTGTTTTGGGGTCTATCTTCTTTTTTTCAAGAAGTATCTGAATCCTCATTTTTAATGTCACTTTACTATTACAAAATATGATATTAAAATAAAAACTCATATCTATCTCTTGAAATTAACAAACGTATATCTTGAAATAAAAAATAAAAATTTATTTATATAAAATATAATAGCCTTGATTTCAAGAGAATCAAGTGCCTTTAAATTTAATTTCTATTTGAATTTTCCCAAAGGGTTTTTAGGTGCCAGGCACTTTCAAGGAGCTAAGTTTAAGTTATCCAAATCCGCTTTGAATGTAGATTTGTTTATTGAGAAAATTTATGACTAACATAATAATTAAATATGACTACGCATTTGACTAGCTTTTCATATTTTTAAAAACTTTTTTTAACATTTAAAAACTAGTTTTAAAAAAGGTGACAAATTTATTTAAAATTTAAAAACACTTTCTAACCATCTTTGATCTATCAATTCGAGTCTCATCTCTATTGTTTTCTTAACATATAAGAGTTATATTTTAAACGCCTAATCTATTCAAAGATATCATGTCTCATTTGACCTTTCCTTTCCTACTTGGAATTATTCAATCCTGAACTGAAGAATATTACAATTGACCGAATATTAATTATAGTCTCATACAAACTATACCCTATGTATAGGTTGTTCAAAAAAATCCAATAACCCAGAAATTCCAATCAACCCAACTTAATCCATGTAGTTTGAATTGGGTTATTAACTCATTTGAATTGGATTGAATTCAAATAAATAGAAACTTTATTGGTTGAATTGATTCATAAACCACACTAATATGAATTTATTATTAATATTTTTCTACCTCCAATACAATTATATATACATATATTTATCTTAATTTTACTTTATTTATCTTAATTTTACTTAGTTTCATCATAGTTGCATGTTTTAACAATTGTTTAAAATACTTATGAATAATTCTCCTCCTAAAAAAATTAAATGAAGACCCAAATAATCCGAACCAATCAAACTAAAAAATAATGACCCGAATAACCTAAACCATAAAAAATTTCATAACGAGATTAGATTCATTATTCAATAAAAATTATTTGAATTAAAAAAAATTTACAAATTGAACATGATCTAAAAATTACTTCCAATCCTAACCCACAAACACCCCTACCTCCAACACACCTTTATGCAAAAGTTTTCCTTTTCGTAATATTAATTCTTACCCAAATAATTTGAAGAAATTTTGGAACCATAACCTAACTAAAATAAGGAAAAGTAAACTTAAAAATTAATGGGAGAAATATATATCACAAACCAACCTAGAAAGAGAGCAAAGGATAGATCTACGTGTACCAAAGGGAAAACACGAGTGTAAATTCATCGACACACATCTCCAACTTACAATTTTCAGCCGAAGTTACCGTAAATGTCACCGAAATTCAGCTTCGCATTACTAATAGCCACTTTGTATTGATTATATGTATACAATCCAAAAATGGCATAAAAATGAATAGTATCATGAGAACGAGAGAGAGAAATAGCAATAATTGTGGTAAGTTCACTGTTCATGATAAGTCCATAAACAATATAGTTAACGAAGACTAGCATGAAGGGAAATTTTGGCGGCATTTACATCCCCATCAAACAATTGTTTATCATGTCTTTATACACAAAATAAAAGTCCAAAACCACCGTTGATGCTTCTCTTGTATCATCCTGTGTCTGAAGCTACTTTTGATGAGTTTGGGTCAAGGGTTAGCTCTACAAGGGAGCAGGAACAGACTTTTTGCCAGTTAAAAGTCCCCGCCATGCACATTTCTATTCTAAAACTAAGAACATCAGCATGGTTTAAAAGTCATGCCAACACATCGAGTTTTATGATTTACATTCCTTTATGCACAAATGAAATGGTATTATCTGCCAATTCTAATTCCAGAAGTGGTGGTTTTTGATTGGAAATGTTGTCTCCTACCATTGGAGATTCCACTGTCACTTACGCTGCCTTGGGTAAGATTTTCTTCGATTTCAGAAAATTCTTTTGACCAGGAATTCAAAGGAATCAGATGGCTGTCATCCTTGGCACTCTTCCGTTGCTCTTCATGCCGTTTAACGTTTTCAGAGAACCGATGGATCGTTTTGTTAAGTTTTGCAATCCCCCTTTCAACTGGTTCTACTACGTGTGTGACTGTATACTTCATGTCATCAACAATCTGATGGGGAACAAAGTAACGGCCTTATCAATGCCCAGAAATAAATGAGAAGCGAAAGGCAGGATTAGAAAGAAGGAAGTTAGGTCTTACAATTTCCCCGCTTCCAATGACAACATCTCGAACACTTTGAGGAAAATTCAAACGCTTCTCTCTCTCATCTTGACGACCCAAGCATATTTTAGTTGTTCGTTCAGAGTCTCTAACCTCCTCTGGATCTGGTGGCGTTCCTAGAGACGCGTAGTCAGACAGCACCGCAACGTTACGAACACATCTTTCTCCACGTTTGTAAGGTACTGCTGGAAAGGTGTAAACATGTGCAACGGCTGCAATACCCATCTGAATGAGATGAAATACTTCTAATTTATTACACTTTCCAGGATTGCAAATGAAATTCAAACTTACAAAAGGATAGGAGACAACAAATAAGTTATTGCAATATAATGTGATGAGAGATTTAACACTCTTGACAATCAAACTCAATTCATTTCAGATCACATGGAATGTCAGCCGTCGGTCAATAAGGGATAACCAAGAAAATTTTCAACCTTGGGCCTTCTTAACAAAGTTTCCTCTCCTTGAAAGTAGTGATGGTTTTCACTTTTGAAAATGATACCCAAGCCTCCCAATCAAATGTTAGCTACTACCCATTCTCTTGCACACAAGTTTTAACTCCAATGACAGCTCAAGCTTCCAAGTACGGATTGCATCTAATAAGTTCAATTGACCAATCATCTCAAGCAAAAAAAAACGAAACAAAGTGAAGGGCATGCCTAAAAGCACTGCTGTAAGATAAATGAAGCAACGGGAAAGAATGTAGTCTCGGCTCACCTCAATACATATCAGATAATCTTGTATGCGTGTCTTTAGCTCCCGAGCCAAGGACCCTTTAAAAGCTCCTATTGAGAAAAGAAAGGCAACGGCAACACCTTGCCACCAAGTGAGGAAAACGATTGACTTGACCACAAGAAACTTTGCCAATGGTTTAATTGATTCCAATTTGTCCTTCGTGACAGAATAGAATTGGAGAAGGCAATATAGGGCCCACGACTGACTAAAATTAAGTACAACCGCCAAATAGGGATAACTGTAAGAATACAGGAGAGACAGGTCACAATCCATCCACAAAGACTAGGAAAACTATGTTAGAACTAGAAGTTCTCTAACATCTAAATCCTAGAAAGGTTTGAGTACATTTATCTACATTATCGACAATTGAGATCATAGGGCATCTGTGATGTAAAAATTGTAAAATATCCACAAACAATTAGGGCACATACCCATATCTCCACTCGAACTTTCCTTCTCCATAGACCCCAAAACTTTCAAGAATCATTGCTAGGAGCGCACATATCATCTTCAATATCATCTGAGATGTCAATCAAGGACCAGAATCATTATCTGAATTTGACAAGAGCACACTTATTTCAAAACAAAAAAGAAAGAGCTAAAAGATGATAACATACATATTGAACAATACCAATTTTCACCGCATGATAGAAGTCAGAACCAAGATACCAATCCCTTATGAAGCAATTTAAGGGGAAAGGATGTTCTACAACCCCATATGCATATTTTTCCGCCAAAAGAGGTGTGCTAGAGTTAACAACAGTCTGACTTTCCATGAATTCAAGTGTACGTTTCTCACCACCTTTCAACCACATAAAAATTGTAAGATTTTCGTCCTTATTTAAGGGCATTATAAACTAACCTTATAAAGTGAATTAACAACCATCAAAACTTTTAGCATCTCACGCTACATGCATACAACTAACACACTAAACACCAAGAGAAATATGAATAGTTTGCCTCATTCGTGAGGTGGGAAGAACAGCAACATCCAATTAGGAATATTGCGGAGTCCTTTTTCAGCTGATTTCCAAACTTGAACACAACAAGCAGAGAAAGAGAGAAGGAAATATTCATATTGTATGTTCATTCAATTATGATCATCCTTTCTATTTTGAAAGGAAGATGAAGTTGACTTCTTAAAATTATTCCAAATTGTTAGCTGAGACATACAGATATTAATGCAAATTAAGAAAACAGGGTGTCCGCAAATTGAAAAGCTTTTATAAAATTACCACAATGCGTTGCTTTTTTTAAAAGAAACAACCCATAGAAACAACTCCATTGAAAATATAAAATATACAAAAAGCCTTGACACGTGCTAAGGAAGATGGAAACAAAGAACCGAATAATTAGCACAATGAGGAGAAAAGTGATAGCTACAGAACTGTCTAAACAACCTGCAGCAGGGAGAAAAAAAAAACCAACAAGCATAACTGCAATACAATACACGTACCCAAGCAAGCAATAAGGTATCTTTCAAAGCAATATAATGCAAATGCCTCATAGCAGTCCCGTATCACTTCACAGTTGAATGCACCGTTTGAATTTAACAATGACAGGAACTGCAGCCAAAAGGAAATATTGATGGCATGATAAGTAGAAAAACGCCAAATACAAGTTAAATGCATTCAGAAACTTCTCGTACAAACAAAACAGATCCTCTTCTTTAAAAAAGTATAATAAATAAATAAATAGTTTTAAAAAGCTTCATTGGATAAATGAAATTACAAAAGAAAATCACATCGATTTAGCACAAAGGTAGCTTAGGCTGTAATTACAAAATGGTACCGGAAGTTTCATCATATAAAGCAACAAAAGTAAGATTGTCCAAAACAATGCCTAAAGGATTCTTCATCATTGATGAAGTACCTTCCTTTTCCTTTTTCCAGCAAAAGATTCCATTAGGGAGCCCTAATAAAATGAAACCACAAAATCATATTCTCTCTTCTGAAAGAATGCCCAGAAAATATTCATGGAGGAGACTACTGAGTTAGAAGGGAAGACAGTATGCCAATTCAAAGAGAGAACTATAATCCCAAAATTTAGTACACTAGCAAGAAAAGAATAGATGACTTCGACATTCAAAATTCTTTTTACATACTAAGCACCAGCTGTGGGAGAGGGACCAATTAAGATGCCTTGGATTTTTTCTTGTGTATACTTTCAAGGGCTAATTCCCACCCACCAAAAAAAGGAGGGAAGGGGACTAGGATGCTGAGAATACCAAATGTGAGAAACAGAATAATCCAACAAAAATTCCTTTTTGAGAGATCTACGAACAAAGATTTACTGGAGAAAAAAGAGGAGAGAAAATTGTTTGAAGCATAATCCAAAATTAAATGAAATTCATTTTCAAATTTGAACCCGAAATATATTTCTTGAGAGCCCCAAGCGTGCATCACTTGACCATGCAACCATAAGGCACGCATGTTACTCAAAACAGATGCACCTGCAGAACTATTTTAGCCCTGGTTTTTCTTTTTATTTTTTTTCTTTTTA
Source organism: Citrullus colocynthis (assembly GCA_031780015.1). Classification (NCBI taxonomy): domain Eukaryota; kingdom Viridiplantae; phylum Streptophyta; class Magnoliopsida; order Cucurbitales; family Cucurbitaceae; genus Citrullus; species Citrullus colocynthis. The sequence goes on from QLSR01001484.1 coordinate 1,247,281, forward strand.
ATTATTTTTGGGGGAAACGTGGTTTTCATTGAATAAATGAAATTACAAAAGGGCACAGTGCCATAGGATCACAAGAAACATTTCCAATGGGTAGTGATTACTGTGAGACTATGGCTAAAGAAAGGGGCAAATTTACACCAAGTGAGAGCAATAAAGTTAAATGATCAAGGGAGGATACAAAATCCATTTCATTATCCTCAAAAACTAATGAACAGTGCCAAAAGAAACCTCCTTATTTTAGCCCTTTTAACTAGGAGTCAACGATAAACGTTGCAAGAGACACAATAATTAAGATTCTCAACAACATTAGGATAAAAACTACACAAATAAACGATGAAAATAATAAGGGAAGTAGTATTCCACTCACCGATTCTAGAGAGTAAACAGGAACCATCAATATCAGACCAATCAAAAACTTTTGTTCCTGAAAGAAGGAAAGGTACTCTGTCGATCAACAGAACAGCGCCAAAAAATACATATACTATATAATACAGTGATAGTATCACCTCCCGAAATGAGCACAAGAGGATACACACACAAGTTTATATATAGCCGGTACAATAAGAAAGTCAAAGGAGTAGACTCCAGTTAGCTTCACTCTCCACACTTCATATTTTGTTTGACATCCATGTAACCAGAGTTATCATTTTTAGTGAGAGAGTACCCACGGACAATCATGAAAACTAATAAAACTATATATGATTAGACATCAAAATGAAATCCACCAAGGCTAACATGTTGGTTGTAAAATGAGTATGATTCTACATAGGCATCTATTCCAACCCAAGCAGCAAAGTAGAAGAGTTCAAGAATTTCACAGAAGATAATATATCTAGTCCTTTGGAATTCCAATCAAATGAAGGAACACAACAAACCTCTGGTTGATTATAAGAAGCTAAATGTTCGATGATGAGAAACGTGGAAAGAACAAGTGCAACAAGGACGAATACACCAGCACTGAGAATTGTCCAGCTGAAGTTAGGTGCTGCTTCACTGCTTAAATTCAGTAACCACATCTTCCCTGATCTACTGGAGGATTCAACCATATTGAAGAGAATAAACAGAGTGTAGAAGAACACCCTCCATCCCATCAAGCAAAACTGTTAAAAGAATCTGGTGAAATAGGAATGTGCTCGATCAAAACCAACTTATAAGCCAATCTTGCAATATCTTTTTCTTCAATTAATTTCTCTCCCAGCTCACTCTTCACTCTTAGTTTGAGATCTCAGATAAAATTGAGCCAAACCCTTGCAAAGTGAAAAAATAAAGATTATCCGGGAATAAATTATCATGAGGCTTCATTGCACTCCAGAAAGAGCCAGCCTATGAAAGCAAATAAGTAGAACTTCTAAGAACGAAGACATAAGAGTATAAAGGTTGAAGAACCCCACCAAACAATATGCACAAGACCTAATAAGTCAAAATATTCTGAATAAACATCAGGAATGAGCAACTACCGGGACCCTCATACCCAGAAAATGAATAAGTCGACTAGGGCAAAAAACCATGGGAGTAGACACAAATATATAAGAACATTAGACAAACCGGCTACATTATCACAAGCTTTGAAGTAATATGAGCTCCTACTATGCTTATATTTAACCAGTAATAGTATAAAATTCTTCTGATCACAATTTCCCTCCACGTCTAAACCAGTATAATTTCCCACATAAGGAATGGACTATTCGGTAGACTTGAAAGATTCCCTAGGAAAATAAATCAATATGACAAAGTAATTCATCTGTGATGCAGCAAAAGCAATCATCCCTCAAAGATTAGCATGCATACGATATTTCAAGAACTGTTCATAAGTGAACATAAAACTCTATGAGAGCATGCGCGATTCAACATTACAAGCGACCATCACAAGTCTATCAAAATAAGATCTCCTGAACAAGATTACACGATAGCTAGCAGTCTTAAACAGCATGGACTTCAAACGTGACAAAGAAGATTCCAAGTACTGAAAAATCCACCTCAATGACAAAAAGATGCTTCGAATTTCAATATCAAGGAACTGGAACTTAAAGGACTCCATTGCTAGTCCCCCGCCCAGGCGCAAAAGGAAAATCATTCAAGTTTCAAAAATCAACACAGGAGTTAAACCCTAAAACACCAATCAGTCAGGCAAATAACAACCTTAAAGGCTAAAACTAACACGATTAGAGGAGAGAAATTACAAGGAAACAAAATACAACACTGAAAAGAAAACGAGAGAGATTATCCATTTCAAACCTGCGGAGGAGATTTTCCCGTGGGAAGTTCGAGTGATAAACCGATTAATATTTTGGGAGATGGAGGGAAAATCAGGCGCCGGTAAGGTGGAGGTGAACAGAGATGAGGAAATCGGAAGTTGCTTCGGCAACTGGAAACGTGGTTCACGAAGTAGAAGGAAATTGAAACGACTAAAGTGACGGAGTCGGTGAGAAAGCAAAGAATACAGTAGAATTTCAGCCGTTGATTGAAGGCAACCCCCGGGGCCCACAGGTGAGGCGGAGGGCGCCGATGGGCTGTTACGGGAAGAAGTTTGCCGTCTTTAGCTACCTCGGAGATGTAGACGGCTTGTTTGCTTTAAAGGCAACGGCGTTACGAGGCAAGCCGCGAACGTGTGACGTGGCTGCATGAAATTTTTGTAATTCCACGTCATTGATGAGTAAGACAAAATGGTATCATAGTTGTCACCTACCTACTTAGGTAGGGTGAAGGGTCCAAAACGACATAATTTAAGCCAATTATTGAAATATATTTGGTTATAAATTTTACCTCTAAATTATATATTTTGTGTTTATATAATTTTCATATAATTTTGTGTCTAACATTTTTTTTTTTATTATTAATTGTGATTGTTTACCGGTTTAAATACCATTTTAATTCTTATATTTTTTATTTTGGTTCATTTTGATCTTTATACTTTTAAATTTTTTATTTTAGTTCCTTTACTTTCAACTTTGGTTCATTTTTTTTATTATACTTATAAAAAGTTTAGTTTGGTCTTTGTACTTTTAAAAAGTGACTATTTTGGTCATTCCATTTTCATTTTTATTTCATTTTGAAGGGATCAAAATGACCAATTTTTTAAAGTACAAGGACCAAAATGAACATTTTGCCAAAGTTGAAAGTATAGAGACCAAAATGAACATTTTGAAAATATAGGGACTAAAATGAACCAAAGTAAAAAATACAGAGAGCAACGTAGTTGTTTAATTTATATATATCATTTCTTCTAAAAAAAATTTCAATTTTTTTCTTTAAATTATTATAGAGATGTAAGATTGAATTATCAACTTTTGAAATTATAATTATCAACTTTTGAAATTATAATGTATCTTGAGCTCAATTGGCCAATTCTAATGATAAATGTATTATAATATTAACAGCCATTCATTTCAATCGACCTAGCTAGCCTCTTCTTTGAAATATGACTTTAAAAAGCATTTTTATGACATAAATTATTTTCTCACTCGTTTATTTGACATGTATTTTTAATAGATAAACAGTTAGGAGAAAAAGTACCATCATATATCATAGTATATACATCTAGCTAAAGATAGTGGACTATTTTCTTACTATTTTTATAATATTAAATTAGGAAAGAAAGTTAAATAAACATAGAAATTAAATAAAATAAAACCGTCCTCAAGTGATGTGAATCCAACTATTGATCCATTATATATAACCAAAAGAAAAGAGCTATCATAAGAAACAAGGAAAAAAAAAAATTCAAAAAGCTATCACATTACATTTTCAAAAATTAATTAATCCACAAGGAGATATAAAGATTTTGAACCCAAATTTACACATAATGTTAGTTCAACGAGTCAAGTGGAGAATGGAGCAAAGATAGCATAGTAAAAGTCCTATAGTTTGGAAGATGGCATGGAGGTCAAAAAACGAAGCAAAATTTGTAAAGAAAATGTTGTTAAATGTTCACTACGTTAGAATTCGTGATGTTAAACCATGTCAAACCTACACATTAAACATGCCACCTTCTAGAACAATTGTTTAGGACATTTTGGAACATCTATACATTTTTAGTTTTGCATTTTGATGTCTAAATTAATATGCAATCATGTTTCAAGTTCTTAGGTCTTTTTTTCTATCATTGCATTTAATTGTGTTTGGACGACTATTGAGTCCTCGAACCTTTACACTTCCTTTTAACCTTTAAAATAGCTTGTAATGCTCTTCAAAACTCAGATTAGTGATTTTAAAAACCTTGTGAAATTCAAACTTTTGATTGCTTTAGATTTGATGTTTAAGCCGATTTATTGGATTAGTTATGATCAAACTAATTTTAGAGTGAATTGTCTTAGGATATAGGAGCGACCATCATAAATTCTAAATTCGTTCTAAGAATTACTCATCTTTCTAACTAAACTCTTGATTAGAATCATTCATTAAGTTCGCTTTATTGATGAATGTTTGCAAAAATCCTAAACGAACCTCTAGCTTTGCATTAACCGAGTATTGTGGACGCTTATCACCGAGTCTCAAGAAACTACTACTAGATGAATCCATATCTTCTCTTTCAGGCAGTAAAACCTAATATGATGAAAGAAAATATCTTTCATCATAACAACAGTTCTTCCAACAAATAAAAGAAGAACGAGAAGTGGCAAAAGGAGAAAACAGGAAAAATAATACACCTGGGATTACGAATATGAAAAATGTAAGACAGACATTTTTAGTCTATATCTAAATAATAACATCTCAATTATTTTTTGCTGGCCTAAGGTGTGAAACGCTGCATTGGCTTTATATATCGCATAACTCTAAGTAGTGTACTACATCTGCAAGACTTTCATGTTTCCAAATATACAAAAAGAATGAGAGCTTTTTTTTCTTTTCTATACGTGACAAATGGGACATTTAGAGTTGTAACATGATGAGCAGAAAATTGACTTGATTGCTGAACGCCTGAACAAATTGGTAATAAACAATGGCATCTAGGGGATTGAGGCCAGTCCCTCGAGATTCTATGAGTAAAACCACATTGGATAACCCTCCCTCTTCCTTCTTCTATCCTCTGCAATCATGTAGTGGCTAGGCAGTAACCAAATGACCATCAAATGGAAATTGTTATTTAGCAGGCGGTTGAGCTTCAAATCACCGTCGCACTCGAACGAGATATCCGCTGAGCTTCTTCCAAGTCCTTCAGAAACCTGGAATACCAGCCAAATGGTGATATCATGAAAATAATGACACTTCTTCAATGTGTTTGCTAAGGGTTTACAATTATATAGTAGGTCCCAATATGGTAACCAATAAACTTGTGAAGAGTGTTTGTAGGACCGTCAACTACTTAATTACTCTTGCAACCGCCTCATCTAACTCATCAGATAGGAACAGTTACTAATTGTAGCAATAGGATTTATATCATAAATAGACATAACTCTACTCATATAGATACACAAAGTATGACAATATCCTTTCATTAAATAGGAAATTAGCAGTGATAGTAACTCATAAACTAGACCATGAAATCAAATAACCAACATCGCTTACCTCCTAGAATTTAGAACCACAGAACCACCTAGGATAAAACGTATTCCAGAAGTAGTTGCGTTTTGTAAAGCTACAGCACGTGACTCCTCATATGTCGTCCCACCTACAATGAAAATGATGACTTCTTGTGGCCTGCTTCATACCAAAGTAGCCAAGTTAAATGCAACAAAAGTTTCTTTTTGAATATAGAGCGCACAATTATTATTAGCTAAAATAAATACTAGACTCCTTTGGTCCAGTGAAGTGACAGCCATTTTATGGAGATTGTGGCACGAGAGTAACAAAAGAATATTTCAAGAGGAGGACATGAAAACGGACAGTTTTTGGAACCTAATGAGTTCTTCTTTTAATCCTCTCACACGTTTTTTTGTACTTCTATTTTGATAATCGAAGTATTGTTTTTTTAAGGGGAAAATGATCATATGATTCCAGAGATATCATATCAAATTCTTGGGAAACTACTTTAACCACGTAAACGTAAGAATCTAAGAACAGGCATCTGAATGCCTTGTTCCTTATCTAATTAAGAATCATTGTTCATAACAAATTACTATAAGCTACAAGCATCAGAATCATCAATCTTCGAACACAATACACAGGTTACCGAAGGAGAGGTAGACAACATTTATTGATGTGAAAATGGCTTTGTATAAGAAACACAACCACACATCATATAACTTACAGTTAAGACTAAATTAAAGTTTAGTGGCTGAAGTTTCAGTATGTGTCCATTGGTACTTATTTGGTCTTTAAACTTTAAAACGTGCGTAATATATCCTTAAAACTGTCAACTTTATGTCTAATAGGATATTGAATTTTCAATTTTGTGTCAAATAAGTCCTGGGCCTATTCAACATTTTCTAATATTCTCTTATCAAGAAAAAATTATTTTTTTATCATTCAGGAGGTATTAGGCATAAAATTGTAAGTTTGAGGTCAGCTAATAGATCAGTTAATTTTTTAAAAAACTTCAAATATATTAGGGGCCTATTAGACATGAAACTGAAAGTTTAAGCACTTATTAGACATTTTCTTATGAAACTAGATTTGTAATTTAACCTAAACTATCTTGAAATTTATGGGACTAAATTTGTAATTTAGTCTAAACTATTTTAAAGTTTAAGCCCTTATTAGACATTTTAAATTTGTAATTCAACCTAAACTTGTAACTAACCTAAAATTTAATATGCAAAGAAAACAAAAGTTTTAGCATAAAAGAGGATAGAGAATGGGGCACGCTAACACTAGCAACAAACCTTCCTTGCTGAAACTGATTCCCAACAAACGGGTAGTCCACATCTCTCAATCGTCCCTTGATTATACTTTCCATGGTCTGGACCACAAGAGGTTGGTGCTGAGTGTATACGTTCTCAACCCCCTAAAGCAGAAGTGAAGAGAACAACATATAATTACCCTAAACTGCGAACTAGAAGAAATTATATGTCTTTCATACAAGTTTCCAGCATACCTTTAATCCACGAGCCATGTTACGAGCAATATTCAAAAGATCTCGATTTCCATAAAGATCACCCGTTCGCTTATCAACACCAGCTTGTTTTAAAAGAAACTGGACAAGCTGTCACATCATGTTGTTTTGAGCACATCAAGATAATTGAAGACTAACCTACTAGTTATAATAGAAGTATGTAAACTATATTGTGATAATGGTCTGCCAAAGAATGAGTAGTTTCTCACGAACACACAGGATAAAGAAACAGAAAACTTTTCACATCCTAAGAAAAAGATACCATGAATCGGCATAGTAAAATAATACCCCCATAAAATAATCAAACATGTTACAAAATTTTAAATAGAGAAGTAGAAGTTCAAAAAATGATGAAAATGAGGCTTATACGTATATACTACCCCTGTTTTATATTTGGCAGAACGAGAAGCCAATTTGTTGAAAAGCTGCATCAGTTGGACAGGACTCTCCTTCTCATACCGTAAGGCATACAACATAACTAGCCGCAGACGGTCTATATCAGAAATACTCTCATTGTTCAAAAGATTTGTTACAGCCTGAAAAGCACAAGAGCAGAGGTGGTCATGCTGAAAGTTACATCTATATCACATCAATTAATCTCATAGGTAATCAATAGTTCCACGCTGAGTTGAAAAGTCCAAACATTTTACAGATAACTCATGGGCACATAAGGAAAAAATGCTGCAGAGAGATTACAAACAACAATCATCTAACATTTAATAAAATTTATTTCAATCATAATAAATTCCCCAAAACTGACTGTAACATTTTCTTGTAATATCAACACACACAAAAAAAAAAAAATGAAGACAATTCACATGGCCTTTAATTCTCCTATCGCTCCTTCCCATTTCCCAGCAAAATAGCAGAACCAGATTCTAGTCCATTAGTTTTGCACTAAGAAAACCTCTAAACTGGATGTCAAAGAAAACTGAAGATGGGACAATGTCATGATTTCACATGTTGACTTTGTACAGATATGAAATGCAATGCATATTCACAAAAAGATAAGCGATGAAGAAAATATTATAACCTCAAAAGCAGCCACTTGTCCACCATTGCAAGCCAATTCCTGTTCTGTCTGTGAAACTAACATAAGCTTTCGCTCCTCAACTATTTTACTCATCTCTGTCACCAACGTCACATGTTTTGAAACATTACCATGCATTTTTCTGTACTCTGGATAATTGTCAACAAACTTGGCCATGTCCTCTGTAGAACAAAAAAATAAAAATAAAAAAAGAAATTAGCGACGCAATTTTCTCCCGTAGTTTGATCCTTCACAAATACCTAATAATTTCAAACATTATTCCATACAAACCTATTGTCTGTATGTTCTGGTTACTTTTGGCAATTTGCTGAAAATCATCCACCAACTTCTTTATATTCATTCCAATATCTCCAAAATTCTCGTACATGTTGGCTTTATAAAACGAATCTTGCTCTGATGATAGCACAACCTCCTGCAAGTTCCCAAAAGGTCAAATGCAACTAAATAGAATAGTGAATTAGTTTAATTGTCTAATAGAAAATGTATACTAGTGCAGAGAAGAACAATGAACTTTATACCTGTTGATCCTTTGAAGATTTCCCAATGCTTTTCAAGTCCACTTTATTGTCTTGAATACCTAGTAATTCATGAACCATTGCCTAGAAAACATAACTAAGAATAACCAACACAAACATATAGTAACAACAAAGCAAAATAACTTTTGTGATTCCAATACCTGATAAGTCCATTGATTCAGCAGGGGAGTCAGCGGGTCATCCCTCCTATCAATTACCAGTAACAAAGGGGAAATTTCCATTCTTCGAAAATCAAACAGACCACTTTCTTGCTGATACATAAGTTTCTGGTACATCAGAAACAATATAAATTAGAATTGTGACCCTTAAACTTGTGATAGAAAAGCGTAAAGTAAAATATATACACACACACACACATATATACAAATTTGAAGTCATGACACCACTTCTAGAGTAGAGTATAATTGTCGAAGGGTTAACTGACAAATTAAAGTAACAAAATGCAACTTGTAATCGTAAGAATTTACGTACCAATGTTTCCTGTGCTATCCTCTTGGCAACATCAGATGTCCTTTGGTACCTAATAACAGGTCTTTGTTTTAAGGCCAAGAAAAGTGCTGCAATGCCATCTACAACTCGGTCACAGAAATGTTGCAAACTTGGAGGATCAACAACTGCTGGGATCATGTATATATGGTTTGATGGCATATTTAAAGTGAAATGATAAGGATCAATGGCCACGAAATCCCCATAAAACTCCTGCATGATCCATTCAATAATTATGTATGATTATCAAAATTAAAGCTAACACGTGAATACAATACAATATACAACTCATGCAAACCAGCTATATCAGATAATGAACAGGATGACCAGAAAATGGAGTTCAACTCTTAGGCTAATGAACAAGCTCAATGACACATAATAAGGTTCATTCATACCATTGATAAACTAACCATCTATTTTGATATTGCACAACAAAAGGGAAGGACCATAATTCCAGGATACTATTCTACTTTACTTAAGATGGATTATTCTTCTCTGATCTCATCCACATATAAGATTTTAATAGCATGAATTTGAGAGAATCACCAAGAAGTTTATTACTAAAAAACAAACTGATACAATTGATGTTTTCTGGCCACGACTTATGTCTTATATAATTCCTGTAGAAGAAAAATTACCAAAACTTGCTGGACAACATCCTGCTCGTCTGAATCAGCTAGTATATGAATCTGAGTTTCCTTCAAAATGTTGGAGAAAACTGTAATTCAGATATACAGAAGAATGATTAACGTATATCAAAGTTACTTACACAAATTAGAAATCCATAAAAGATATGAAGAACTCACAAAGGTGATACTCCCCAAATCTAGGATTAGCCAGCTGGCGACGCAAAAGCTGTATATTCTCTGACGTGGGCCTGAGAAAGCAAACTGCTTTAAGATGATACATGGATTCCCTAGACTTCGATACGGCATCTACCAATTCAACCAAAAAGACTTCTTTTTGAAGAAGCTCCGACTGTGAGTACACCACACTGACAACACTAACCTGAAACCGAAAATAATAACAACATTATGTTGCAAATGCCACATCATCAGACATGAACACCCAAAACTCTTCTCCCCAATATATTTCATGGAGGAGGTCCAATTCTAGCATGATTGCAATATAAGACACCATGTCACCAGTTTTACATTATGACAACGCATTTATTCAACAAACATACAAACCGTTACACGTGGAAATTCAGGAAAGGCAAATTTTGACATAGAGGAACTCACGCATTGCCTATCTAAAAGCTTAAGTTTCACAGATTATGGCACTATGCATTAGCCAGCATAACTGGCAATCAATATTCCTTAAAAAACTAACTCATTCCAGTCTAGATTATTTGATCAAAATTGATACTGGGGACTATGAACAATATAAGAATTAAACATTTCTTCCCGTTGGAATACATACACGATCCAGTTCCACGTTAATAGAGATCGAAGAAGTCATATACAATAACTACCCGGGGCAAATTATCAGAGTATGCTCCGAAATACAGCTAAAGGATTCCATAATACACATATCTTTCCACTTTCTCAGACGACTACAGTATGCAGAAAACTGAAATCAAATTCCCCCGACCAGAACCAAAATTTCCTGACTTCTACTTTTTATTTCTCCTCGATACCAATCAGAAAGAAAATTGAAGTAGCGGAATGGATATGAATTACGATGGCGCATACCGTCTGAGAATCAAGGATGAGAACCTTCATGCCGGAGATGTCCTGCAACATTTTGTTGATATAATCCCGAACAACCGAAATCAGCACCATTTTTAGCTTGTAGTTCTCAAATTGACAGTTCTGATCCCGACAGGAAAATTGGTGAATGCGGCGGCAAGAGAGTAGAATCGCAAACGCAGAGAGAGGGCTGGACGGAGGATCTCAGATCTGCGACGACCGACGAGGGAAGTTGCCGATTAATCACGATGATCTTCAAAACGCACCGTCTCGTTCACTCTTCCAAAAGTATAATTAACCTTCTTCCGTTCTTTCTTTTCTTCTTTCTTCTATTTTCTTTTTTCCCCTTCTATTTTTCTTTCTTTGGATATGACTTGAAGTATGCCCCTATGCTTGAAAAGCTGTAGTTTTCTTACCATAAATTTTGAAATTATTCTAAAAGGCTTTTTTTTTTTTCAAATAAATCTCTATAATTTAAAATTTATTTAATTTTATTCCATATACTTTTAATTGTCTGATCTTAATTAGGGCTGGCAATGGAGTCAAAGCGAGGTGGGTGGGTTCCTCATCCCCACCTCCGCGGGAGGAATTTACCCTCATCCCCACCTATTGTAGCCGGAGACGGGGGCAGAGGCGAGGATTCCCCATAGGGGAAACAAGTCCTTGGGGCGACCCATTCCTCGAGATAGAGAGAGAGCGAGCCAGCGAGAGGTTGTTCGAGAGAGACCAAATTATTGCCAATTAATAAGTCGAGGGACTACTCCACAAACAATAAACAAACTTCACAAGCTCATAAATCCTTTGGGTTTGGGCAAGAAAGAGCGAGAGAGTGAGTGAAACAGAGGCGAGAGCGAGATCGAGAGCAAGTGAGAGAGAGCGAGGGTGTGAGAGAAATAGAGTGATTGTGAGTGAGGAAATGATGCAAGAGCGAGAGCGGGAGAGTCAACTATAAAATTAGTTTTTATATTAAATAGGTTGGTGTTGGAGATTCGAGGTGGAGGTCGGGGTTGGGGCAGAGATACCCTCTCTGTCCCCGAACAAGTACCCGAAAGAGGTCCCCAGTTTGACCCCCATTCCCAGTCAAACCGGGGATTCCCCGACTCGATTGGATCGAGATCCCGCAGATTTTTTTGCCAACCCTAGTTTTAGTCCTTATACCTTTAACAAATCTTAAATTTAGTCCCTAAATGCTAGTTTATTGTTAATTTTTTTTTTAAAAAAAAAAAACTTTTGTAATTTAATAACAATTTTACTACAAATTTTGAAAACATATTCTTTTATTGTTTTTCTTTGTATGAAAATTATTATTATTATTTAATCAATTTCAATAAATATTAACTTTGAGAGACTAAATTTAAAATTTATTGAAAATATTGAGACTAAAATTGAACCAACTTTAAAGTACCAAATGATATTTTAACAATTTTTTTTATTACCAAAAAAAATTATGTTCAAAGTCTTTGTAACATTTCATTTTAACTCAATATATGTAGACAGTATTCTTCACAAAATTAATTAGTACACATGAGTAGATTCGTCAATTTATATGAACACTAATGTAAACGATGTTATATAAGGTTTTGTAATTTTTGTTTATCAACTGCTCATATGCACAAGTATATATGAAACCTATCTTAAAATTCAAGGCATCTTTGTTTAATGTTCCATTTTAAATTTGTATTTCTATTAAAATGGTATTTTAGTTAGTATAGTTTATATATGCAAATCATCAGTTGTAACTCAAACTGCTCATAAGTTGGCTTCTCATACTCGTATATCAATTCTCGGTAACTTGAATCGAAGGTCATCTACTATAGACAATTTCTTCAAATTCTTCGAGATGATCCTATTTCATAACTTTGTTTGTTGTTTTCTCTTTATTACCATTTACTCAACAGACAAATGGTTAAAACGATTTTGTTTAATTCCTTAAATTGATGACATTACCAAATGTTGTTAGTTTCGTACTTTCTTTACTAAAAAATGTTAATCATATTACCAAATGTTGAGATATGGTAGCAAAATATATTTGTCTTTAGCATCACTACTTAAAACCGCCAATGATATGAGATAGAAAAAAGAGATTAAAAAGGAGTCGGTGGACCAATAAATTAATGGAATATGGATCAATAGTATAATGTTTTAATCCAATTTGTTGAACTCGATGTTATTTCATCAACTTACACATCGTGTCAAATTTTTCATTTGTTTGGACAATTAACTAATCATGTAAAGGTTTAAGTAAAATTATCAAAGAATTAGGCTAATTAGAATAAACGTAAAAAAATTATACCTATTTTGGAAATTATTTATTTTTTAAAAAATCTAACTTAAAAGTACTAATTACATTCATAGTTTCCTTATTTACCTACTTAAGAAATTGACTATGGATTCAAATGTTAAACTATTTTAAAGAATTTTAAGTAAAAAAAAAAAAAAAAACCTAACAGTAATAAAAAAAAAGCTTAGAAATGCAATGAAGGTTTTGAAAGACAAAATTTAGTCCTATCATTTATAATTGAACTTTAGAAAAGTTTTGTAAATAGTTTCTATTGTGAGATTACTTTTTATAATTGTATCAAATCATATGGACTATTTATGAGGTATTATTATACCGTAGAGACTAAATTCTAAATTTCAAAACTATTTGAGCTAAATTGTAACCTTCTCTAAACCATAAAGACCAATTTTGCAATTTAACCTTAAAAATGTTTAAGAGAGTAAATTGGTTATTTAACCTATCTAATTAATATTATCCTTTCAAATTTGTTACTACTCTGGTGAGCCCCACTTCCTTTTCTATTTTATTTTAAAATGAGCAATTGGCTGCACTCATCTCATACTTCCCATTTTTATAGACACAAAGAAAAATTTAAATAAAAAAAAAAAACCATTTTTTTACAAAAATTGTTACTTGACAATTTCTTATTGAGTGGCTCCTTAGAATACGGATAAATAGGTGCTGGAAGCACCCAAGTATTCTCCTTCAAAAATTTTCTACAAATGACAAAATTCTACGCATAAATAGGTGCTGGAAGCACCAAAGTATTCTCCTTCAAAAAAAATTTCTACAAATGACAAAATTCTATTTTTCTGGATTAAGAAAATCACTTTTGATTTCTAAACTTTTAAAAAGAACGATTTGGTCTCCATACTTTAAAATTTGTAAAGAAAAATTATGTCAACTTGGTGTCTTCTTCTCTTAGGAAAAGATTTTTTTTTTTTTTTTTTCTTTTTTCTATTCTTAATGCTTTGTTTACAAGTTGTTTTTCAGTATAGTTCTTACCATGGATTACAACCAAAAGTTGAAGAATATTAACAAATTTTTTTTTTTTTTTTTTCTTGTTTCTTTTCTTAATGCTTTGTTAACAAGTTGGTTCTCAGTATAGTTCTGACCATGGATTACAACCAAAAGTTGAAGAATATTAACAAATTTTTTTTTTTTTTTTTTCTTGTTTCTTTTCTTAATGCTTTGTTAACAAGTTGGTTCTCAGTATAGTTCTGACCATGGATTACAACCAAAAGTTGAAGAATATTAACAAATTTTTTTTTTTTTTTTTTCTTGTTTCTTTTCTTAATGCTTTGTTAACAAGTTGGTTCTCAGTATAGTTCTGACCATGGATTACAACCAAAAGTTGAAGAATATTAACAAATTTTTTTTTTTTTTTTTTCTTGTTTCTTTTCTTAATGCTTTGTTAACAAGTTGGTTCTCAGTATAGTTCTGACCATGGATTACAACCAAAAGTTGAAGAATATTAACAAATTTTTTTTTTTTTTTTTTCTTGTTTCTTTTCTTAATGCTTTGTTAACAAGTTGGTTCTCAGTATAGTTCTGACCATGGATTACAACCAAAAGTTGAAGAATATTAACAAATTTTTTTTTTTTTTTTTTTAAGAAAAAATTTTTTTTTTTTTTTTTTTTTGGGTAAGTTTCGGTTTGAGTGAGAGTAAATAAAAGAGTGAGGATTTGGTTAAGAGTAACAAAGATTGAAGATTGAAGATGTAAATTTCAATCCAACCAAAACTGCAACTCCCATCACCCGACGATCTTGCATAAGTCGGAGAGAGATCAATAATTGATTAGAAAGGGTTTTAGAATAATACCCCAAAAAATCTTATTAATGGGTAGGGTTGCACAATCTTTGACACTGTTGGTGTGGGCTTCAGTCCAAGAGGTGGAAACAGGAACCACACCACTAATTTCTACTACCAAAACGCTTTCTTCCCTCGTTTTACTGCTATATTTCAAATCTTAAAACAATTTCTACCTCCAGCCAATGGTTATTTATTTCACATTTAATTACAAATTTACAGAATAATTAATTAAGTGCCACTGCAACTTTTGCTCAATTGGGTCATTTCCCTCTCTCTCTCTTTCATTCTCTTAGTACTCCTCTCTAATATGTAAGTCGTTCTGAAATCAGTCCAAGTTAATTCATGCAAGAGAAATTGGTTGATCTCTTTAATTCTCGATCGTAGTTTTGTTAGTTAGCTTTTGGTAAACGAAGGGAAAAAAAAAAAAAATCCTATATTGACAAGTTGACAAAATTTGAACGAAAGACTAAATTGTTACCGATTTTCAAGTAGGGAATCAAAAGTAAGTTTTTAACTTATTTTTCTTTTTATAATTTTTTTTGTACATGGAGTATTGATAAACTTTCTAGCTACATCATTCGTCTAACTAAAGCTATATATAAAAAGAGTAATATTTTGAAATTTAAAGACCAAATTAAAACGATTATAAAGATAGAAACTAAAAAAAGTATTATTCTCAAATAATTATTACTGAGATATCCCTTTAGTTTTTCTTTTTTCTTTTTGAATAGAATTTCGAGGTTTAAGTAATTATGTTACATTTTAAGTAATTACGACTGATATTAAATTTCCGTCGCCAATATTTTCATCCATATTTTCACATGGGTATAGGGTTGAAGAGACAGTTGGCTCGCCATTTAGCTATTTTAACATTTCTCAATTCCCTTCGCCCTTTTGACTGGGCTTTAAACTTCCAACTTCACCGCCATCCATCTTTCTTATTCTTCTTCTCTGCTTTGCTTCCTCTGCAACTCCCTCAGGGTCAACCCACGAACACTAGATCGAATGGGCATGTTTTTGTTTCTTCTCTAAGCCATTCAACCCCTTTCTCCCAGTTTACTTTGCTGGATTTCTGGGTTTTTGTTCCCCAAATTCCTGGGATCAGGAGCTAAATTCCTCATGCGGCAGCGGAGAATCTTTTGAAGATGAGAGCACATCCCCCGAGCCCCATTGAACCTAGACATCGATTGTCTTCTTCTTTTAAGTCAGTATCTCTTCCCCGTTCTTCTGCTTAAGCTACTTTCGAAATTTCTTATGTAGATCACTACTCAATTTACTCATAAGGGTATGTATTGACTTCGAACTTTGATCTTCATCTGCTACATAACCTTCACTTCCTTAGTTTTTCTCCCTTGCATTTTGCTAACTTTGCGTCAACTGGTTGGCAACAGTGTCGGCTATTGAAACTTACAGTTCAAGATTTGCATTGTAATTGTGGAGATTCGAGTGGTTAGAGCTTATGGAGCTTGAATTGTCACTTAACTAAACAAGGAAAATGAAATTTAAGTTTTAGCGTAATGTTGAATTGCGAACTAAATTTAGAAGGCAATTTAAATACGAGTGAAGTTAGGGATCTGACATGTGAAGCTTTCTACTAGCTGGAATTGTTTCTTAATATCGTCTTCCTAAATTAGTTTTCAGTTCTTGTCTTTTCATGGATTTAGCTCTTAGCTTCCTTCTCCTCCAACTCCTTATTAAGCAACTTAGACATCCAATCAATAATTAATTTAAGCAATCTTTCAATCTCTATGCTTACCTATAACCTATTGAAATTGCTATTCTGCACTATAATTTCATCTCTTCTTCTGGGAAACTTCAGCCAATTTCAAAACAACTTTTACCATAGCTTAACAGTACCTATTTCTTTGTCTTTTTTAACTATCTGAAGGGATGTACTGAAATTTGCTAACATTGTCTTGAATGTCTGCTGAAGCAGTGAAGAAACAAGCAAGAGAAGGTTCCAAAGAATTAGAGATTTCAAAGTTGTTGAGAGGGCCTTCCACATTCCCATTCGTGATAGGGTTTTGAACTGCAAACCTTCACTAAAACTCGTGCTGGTTATTATAGTATTAGGAACTATAGTGACATGCTTCCGTTCACCTGCAGTTCATATTTCAGATCATCCATTGAAAGGGTCTCGGTACGCTGTTTTTATTACTCAAGTTGCTTTCAATTGCTTTTGAGATATTCTTGTTATATTTCCCAAATGTTGCAGTATCTATATACGCAACTTCCTAGCTTTACTGACTATGAGAAACAAAAAAGACATGGAAAGGAATATGAATGAAGATTATGAAACTGTTAGAAGAAACATTAAATCAGGAAGCTAGGCGAGAAAACTAATGATGATAGGGGAGTCTATCAGTTGTAAATTGTATAGAAGATTATGATATTCGGAACAGATCTCTGTTAGGGATACGGGTTGCCATCACTTTCATTATTATCTGGTCTTAGACTCTTAGTTTACCCTTTGTATCTTCTTCTCAAAGTAAGAGGTTGTGAAGTTTATTTCTTCAATTTCTCTTCCAGGACAAAGTATTATGGGCATATTACCATTTATCCGTGATAATTTAAGCACTTAAAATTCTAATAATCCAATTTTGCAATATTTGAGTGAGAAGTTTAGTGCTTACTTGCAAGTTCTTGTTAGCAGATGGACAGGTAGAGATGCTCGTTATATGTCCTTTTCAGAAGTCAACTGGGATGAGGTTTCTGATGTTGTCGAGTCACTGACTGACCGGGACAAGTACCAGGGAATTGGCTTGCTGAACTTTAATGATAGTGAAGTTGACCACTGGAAACAACTCTTTTTGGAAGCAGAGCATGTTGTTCTTCAACTAGACCATGCACCCAACAATTTAACATGGGAAGCCCTGTACCCTGAATGGATTGACGAGGAAGAAGAATTTGAGGTCCCCTCTTGTCCTTCTTTACCAAAGCTTCAGATTCCTCTGAAACCCCGTATAGATCTTGTAGCCGTGAAGCTGCCATGTGACAAATCAGGTAGGTGGTCAAGAGATGTACCTCGGTTGCACTTGCAACTTGAAGCAGCAAGGGTTGCTGCATCTGCTAAAGGGAATCGTTTCGTACATGTACTTTTGGTGACCCAGTGCTTTCCTATCCCGAATCTCTTTCGGTGTAAAGAACTTATCACACGTGAAGGGAATGT
The DNA here is from genome assembly GCA_031780015.1 of Citrullus colocynthis. Taxonomy (NCBI): domain Eukaryota; kingdom Viridiplantae; phylum Streptophyta; class Magnoliopsida; order Cucurbitales; family Cucurbitaceae; genus Citrullus; species Citrullus colocynthis. The sequence continues at coordinate 1,265,299 of QLSR01001484.1, forward strand.
ATGGCTTTATAGACCTGACTTGAATATCTTGAGGGACAAACTACAGCTCCCCATTGGGTCATGTGAACTGTCAGTTCCTCTAAAGGCTAAAGGTATTTTGCTATTACTTTATGCATAATCATAATGTGCAAAACTTTTATACTTCCTCTTCAATTGTTCAAATATTGATGTTCTGTTAACTTGACCTACTTGAGAAGTTTCTCTTAGCATATTATCTTTATTCGGTTTACCCCCCCAAGAAGCTCTACTACTTTGATAGATAGGTTTCTTGTTTTTGCTCTATTGGTTGCTTTGTCGGTAATATGTCTGTTTGTCAAGTATATTCTATGCATCAAAGATGTACAGGCTGAAAGTACACAACGTAAATAAAACACATGATTAGGCATGTCGCTGCTGTATGAGAGACTGACCGATGTAAATTTTGTGAGCAGAAAACTTTTACTCAGAAAGAGCGAACAGAGAAGCATATGCAACAATTTTGCACTCCGCACATATATATGTCTGTGGAGCTATTGCAGCTGCTCAGAGTATTCGTATGACTGGTTCGACACGGGATCTTGTTATACTTGTTGATGAGACAATTAGTGAGTACCACCGAGGCGGCCTGGAGGCAGCTGGTTGGAAGATCTTTACAATCCAAAGAATCAGGAACCCGAAAGCTGAACGAGATGCATACAACGAATGGAACTATAGCAAATTCCGCCTTTGGCAGTTGACAAATTATGACAAGATAATTTTTATCGATGCTGACATGCTCATTCTTAGAAATATTGATTTCCTCTTTGAGATGCCTGAGATAACTGCAACAGGAAACAACGCTACCTTATTCAATTCAGGAGTTATGGTGATCGAACCATCAAATTGCACATTTCAGTTGCTAATGGATCACATCAACGAGATAGAGTCTTATAACGGTGGCGACCAGGGGTACCTAAACGAAATCTTCACCTGGTGGCACCGCATACCTAAGCACATGAACTTCTTGAAGCACTTCTGGGAAGGTGATGAAGAAGAGAAGAAGGAGATGAAGACTCGTCTCTTTGGAGCTGACCCTCCAATCCTTTATGTTCTCCATTATCTTGGCAATAAACCTTGGATTTGCTTCCGAGACTACGATTGCAATTGGAATGTAGACCTTCTGCTAGAGTTTGCTAGCAATGTTGCACATAAGAGATGGTGGAAGGTGCACGACGCCATGCCCAAGAATCTGCAGAAATTCTGTTTGCTTCGGTCCAAGCAGAAGGCGCAATTGGAGTGGGACCGAAGGCAAGCAGAGAAAGGAAACTTCACCAACGGTCACTGGAAAATAAAAATTAAAGACCCTCGTTTGAAGACATGCTTTGAAGATTTTTGCTTCTGGGAGAGTATGTTGTGGCATTGGGGTGAAACAAACTGGACAGACAATTCTTCTGTTACTCCATCTTCTACTATGACCACTACTACAGTATCTCTCTCATCTCTTTAAACCTTTTGGCTTCTTTTTTCTTTTCCTCCCTTTGAATTTATCTTATCATTTAGATTATACAAAGATAGTAGTTAGAAGTGAAAGTTACATATAGAGCAAGTGCTTCTCGTTGCTGAAGTTCACCTTCCTATTTTGCCTTTGATGGTTTACTTGTTTCACTGGGAAGCTGTAACTCAATAATAGTGCAAAGGACTGTTCGTGGTTTTTTTTCCCTATTTGTAAGAGCAGATATTTAGTAAATTTTGAGGGAATAAAAATACATTTCAATAGTGCTTTGCTAAAATAATTTAATTTCGTGAGTTTTAAAAGTTTGAGTTATGTTGTTTCACTCTTGACTTATCTTATGTCTTTTTTATTATGAGTGATTTTGAAATAGTTAGAATTACTTTAATTATTTTTAAAAAATTACTCCGGAACATGCTTTGAATAATTCAAAATCAATTTTAATGGTATGAAAATTGCATCTAAAAGTGTAAAATTAAATGTTAAACTGATTTGAACTATTAAAAGTGTGTTTTGGAGTGAATTTGGAACAATGATTATGATGTTCCACCCTAAGTAAAGTTAAAGTTATTTTGAAATAGCTAAAACTATTTTTATTATTTTTAAAAGTAAGTTTAGCTATTTTTAAATCACTTTCAGTTTAATTGTTGTTAGAGTAGCAATTATCATGGTGTAGATGCAACAAATCATCTTCTAAAATGTATGTGGGTATTTCGATGTGGAGTTAATTCAATGCATTTAAGAGGATATTTGATTTATGATTTCTTCTTTATGTATAATATTAAATAAAAACTTCTAGTTTATTTTTCCCTCAAGTGTTCAACAATATGAGAACTTTTAACCTCTTGACAGTATTACCTTAAATTTAGTTGCTCTAAAAAAATAAAAAGTAATAATTTAATTAATCAAAATCATGTTATTTATAATTAATTTGATTCAATATATTTTTTCTAGAAAAATATTGGAGAAGTTAGAAGATAAATTTAAATAATTAAATACTTAGCAAACATAGTTGGTATTAAAAGTTTAAATCTCTACTCATACATTTGTTGTACTGAAAAATTGATAAATTTATACTAACCAAATCATACTATAAAATTGAACCAGAGCAATGGGATGCAATTTTTTTTTTTTTTTTTTTTTAAATGAAGACACAAATTATGTGGTGTTTAGTCGAAAATCTGCTAGAGGTACTTTAGTAATAAGCTATAAAAAAATGCAGGGACTTTAGTTTAAACTTTAAAGGTTATTTTTAAATATAGGCAAAATAACTAAAATATTTACAAATATAGTAAAATGTTACTGTCTAACTGCGATAAACCACGATAAATTACTATATGTATCTATCTATGTCATGATAGACACAGATAGTAGTCTAGTCGCGTCTATCGTAGTATCGCAGATAAACTGTGATATTTTGCTATATTTGTAAATATTTTCAATAGTTTTGTCATTTAAAATAATTTCCCTTAATTTAATGGGTTATTTTCAAATATAGCAAAAGGAATTAAAATATTTACAAATATAGCAAAATCGCACTGTCTACTACGGTAGATCGCAATAGATTGCAATAGACTGTGTATTTTGCTATTAATTATAAATATTTTCAACAGTTTTGTCATTTAAGATAATTTACCTAATTTAATCACATTTAAAATAGAATGGTCTCAATTAGAGGGAGAAACAATTATAGAGAGTAGATTTTTAGTTGAAATAGTGGGAGAAGCTACATATGGTAAGAAAATTCATTTATAAGTAAAAATCAAGAGATAATTGATTAAAAGGCCTATTCTTCAAGCCTAAAATGAGTTTTGCCCTAGTTTTTAAAACTTAAAGATTCTTTACCTCTTACTTACATAATTTTAAAGCAATTTTATAAAATTACCCCTATTTTTATTTATCTCTTCTTTCATCTTCTGACTTTTTCTTCTTCTTTTTCTTTCTTTCCTTTTTTTTCTCCTTTTTCTTCTTCTCCGACCGGCGACCGGTGACCAGCTCCAACGAGCTTCTTTTTTTACCTTTCCTTTTTTTTTTTCTCCTTCTTCTTCTCCGACTAGCTTCGGCGAGTCTACATGAGTAGCTTCGATCAACTTTTTCTTCTCTCTTTCATTTCAGTTTGTGATGCAAAACAAGACTAAGCACGAAGAGCAAGAGACCTAGACAACGAGAGAGCAAGAGTGCGAGAGAGCAAGAAACCGAGAGTGCTAGAGTATGAGAGTGCAAGAAAGAGAAGAAATCGCCAGAAAGAGGAGGTTGAGAGAGCAAAGAGTGAGGTTCCATTTTGGTAATTTCATCCAAATGTAATGTCAGCAAAAGGTAAAAAAACCTCAAATTCAAAAAGTGGAACAATTCTCGTTCTCTCCCCCATTTTTTAGTCATCCGTCCACCGGACCTAAAAATCAACAACTTCTTTGACTAAGAAACTTTAAACACTAGAAAAATTGAAAGGAAAGAATAGTGGAGAGCAAACTTGATGAGATGAATAAATCGGTCAACTGAAATGGTTGGTGTGTGGAACCATAAGAATAACAAAGAAAAAGATGAGCAATTTTGATGCTTTATAAGAAACCTATAGAGAAAAAATGGTAAGTAGATTTTTTCACCTTTGTTTATTTATTATTTTTTTTCTTCTTCATTCATATCACAACACAAATTTTCATCAATTAATCATAAAATAGAAGCTCCACATTTAGTGTGCTTTGTGATCTATCTACTCCCTAAAAAATGTTGTTATGTCCAAATGTTTATTCATGCTCAAATGTAAGAAATCTTTCGAGAAAAAAATTGTACTTAGTTTTTCTTATTTTTTTTATTTATTTATTTTTATTATTATTATTTTCTCTATTTCTCTTCTTCATTCATATCATACCATAATATTGATTTTTACAAATTAATCGTGAAATGGAGGCTCAAACTTTAAAAAATTTCTTCCCCAAATATTTTAAGTGCAGGGGAAGATAAACATTGTTTTATCTAATTCTCTAAATTATATTATTTCACTTCCAATGTGAGTAGGTCTCTTTAATTTTTTTTTTTTTTATATTATATTTTCATATTTCTATTAGACCAGAAAGTTAATACACTAAAAGTGTGTTTATTTATCTATTTGCAAAACGTAATTGGATTGTGTTGTAAAGAGATGAGTTACAATAGTAATCAAATTACATTTTATGGTGCTTACTAACGTGGAGTTCACTTTTCTCAGGAACAAGAATCCAAAGTTGAATGATTACCATTTTACGTGCTGTAATTATTATTATTTTTTTATACTTATTCAATTTTTAAAACTATATTTAGTAATCAAATTTTAATACCTAAACCAAAAAAATATAGGATTTTAAAACATAAATAGCAATTATTTTAAAATATAAATAGCCGAGACCGAGGATGCCGTTAGGGCTTTTGACCTCTATTCTTCTTTTTCCCGAGGCCCAAATAGATCATAGCATGCCCCATTCCACAAATGAGGAAGTCGGTCTAGGCCTCATCCTTGGCCAAGGCTGAGGAGGCCATTTGGGCTTTTGACTCCTATTCTTCCTATTTTCGAGGCCTAAATAGGTCGCAGCATGCCCCATTCCATAAATGGGGAGGGTCGGCCTCGACCTCATCCTTGGTTGAGGCCGAGGCCGAGCAGGTCAATTTGGGTCGTGGACCAAACTCTATTTTCCTATGCTTAATTGGGACCTAGGGTGTGGTTTTTTGGCTTGAGTTTTGCCATCTTCTAGATCGGATAAAATCTGAAGTCCATAAAGTCGATTATGTCATCTGATCCAAATCTACCCATAACAAATATGTAATAATAATCTTGCTCTGCAATCTTAAACAAGAACGGAAAGTACCGTGTGGGTGGTTTTGGCCCAAAACAAAAGTTGGAGCGAGAGTAAGAACATGAATCAATCGATGAAATCGTGTATCAAAGGGTACTCAAATTCGAGATTGGAAGCCCAAACTTCACCGATTTTGACGAGTTTTGTGGACGGTGTTCTGTAGAGATGGAAGAACGAAGAGTTTAATATAAGGATTGAAAAAGTAGAAAGTGAGAGATTTATAAAAAGTGGTAGGATGGAGAGAAAAAATGGGTATAAAGTTTGATAAGTTTGGATTGTTTTTTTTTTTTTTTTTAAGATTGTAGAGGGGAGAGAAGCGTGTTTTTTTATTATTATTATTATTATTATTATTATTTTGGAATAGGGGATAGAGTTTGAAAAAGTTAAGGAAAACGAGAAGGGGGAAGGGAAAGCCAAAAAAAATGATAAATAATAAAATATACTTATTTTAAAAGTCACGGTCACATCACCCCCTCATTTTAATTGTAAAGTTGAAGGGAAGGTTGTTTTAAAACAAATTCAAAACAGTAATTTTGTATAATTACCCTATTAGCTTTTTTGTTTTGGATGATCTAATCTCCATTGGGTTAAATGTTGAATGACCTAAAATGTGAAAATAATGAATACTAATCTTTTGCTTATATTACTACTTACATCACATCTTTTGCTTATATTACTACTTACATCACGCTCGCTACTTCTTTTATCTCTCTCGATCGCACTCCTTTCTTCTCATCACACTCGTGATCCCTTCTTCCTTCCTTCTCTCCCTCACATTTCTTCCTTCTTCCCTTCATCTCTCACTTGCTTTTGTAGCCATTATCCAACCGTTTATCACCCACTCCAACGAACCCTTGTACTCATGCTTCTAGCCTCATTCCAGCCATACATCATGAGCGCGAGGATATGAAAAAGAATGCAATGATTTATTTTGCTTTTAATGTTCTAAAGAGGAGAAAGAGAAACAAAAGTGAAAATATGAGAGAGAGTGCGAGCGAGAGGGATGAAGAAACTAAAAAGTAGCTAGCCCAATTTTAAGGACATTTTGACCTTTCATCATATCTAGAATTTAAGTGCATGTTTTGCATGTTTAGGAGTGATTTTAAAATCGTCAAAATCATTTTTATCATTGTTAAAATCACTCGAAAACACATTTTTAATTACTCAAAATTAATTTAATTTTTAATTTTACACTTTTATACAATTTTTATATTATCAAAATTAGTTTTGAAAGACTAAAAACATGTTTCACCTATATTTTAAAAATAACAAAAATAACAAAAGTGATTTTAACTATTTTAGAATTACTTTTCAACCAACTAAAGCGAATTTAGTTTAGATGTAATTCACATAAACCTTATGCGGTAAAAGGTTGGAATTTCCAACACCCAATTACCATTCAACATTATTACAATCAAATTTGCATCATCTATGCAAAAATCCCTCGTTTCTATGACAATAGTTAGTTCTAAATATTTCAGATTGCATCTTTGCGGAGGGGCCGCCATAGCAACACGGTGTTGCGACTCGTGAGCTTCATCGTCCCCAATTTTACTACCGTTTTTCATCCGTTTTTTTTTTTCCGGACGGTTTTGTTTCTTCTAACGCCCATTAACGGATTTCAAGTCCCAAGAGCAGGAATGGTCTTGATTACTGCTCGTAGTTCCAGACTCTCTGCAGTTTCCACTTCACTAATCCTTCCACAAAGTGGCTTCCGATGGTCTTCAATCTCCCCCAGAAATCTTCCCTTCCCATTTGTCGAGCATCTATTTCCTTCTACGTCGAACAATCCCCTATTACTTCATGCCAGAAAGAGAAACTCAGAGTCAGAGCCAGTTCTCAAACGAAACATCGTCGAGGAAGTGTCGGAGGACGAAGAAGATGACGTCCTTCTCGACGAACTTGAAGAAGGTAAAACCCATTAACAAAAACCCTCTCTCAATTTATCTCTTTAATTCAACTAAATGTTAGTATAGACTGGTCTTGGAAAAGTAAATTGACGGGACGCGTTCTTGATTGCGTAGATGAGATAATGGAAGATGATGACGAAGATTACTTTGAAGAAGACTATATGGAGGATAATGCTGAAGTCTATGTAAGATTTTCGCCTCTAAATATGGAGGTATTGTGCTGAAAATTTTAACTCAAGTCCTGGATTAGTGGTTTGATGGTTAATTTTGTTTGAAGGAAGGGGATGGCGGGGAAGGAGGTGGAATTTCCCTCGCTGGGACATGGTGGGATAAAGAAGCACTGGCTATAGCTGAAGAGGTTATTCTTTCATTTCATGGTGACTTGAAGATTTATGCTTTCAAAACAGTCTCTAATTCCACTGTTCGAGTGCGGATTGAAAAGCTTTCTAACAAGTAAGTTTTGCAATCTCTGTAGTTATGTTATGTGTGTATTACTTTGTATCTTTCTTTTAAAAAATTAAATAGAAATGCATTGCACATTTTCTAGAACATATTAGATTGAGGTTTGCTTTTCTTGCAAGATTATAATTTCCCTATTGCTGCATTCATAAGAATGAATTGCCGTCTCCAAGCTCTTTCTATCTCAACCTGCTCGCCTCTCAAAGGATTGTTTGAGTGATGTTGATATTAGGAAATGTTAGGATTACTAGCTCTACATTCCACTCGCAAATTAAGGAAGATAGTTCACACCATGAACAGAGATTTAAGAACCTTTTGGAATGACTGGCCAAACATCTTTTCTATACTTCAAAACACTCTTTTAAACATTTTGAAAGTCATTAAAAATAGTTCCTTATATTAGTTCACCTACTTCGATTGAGTTAGATCCAATATTCTACTCATGTTCAAGTGCGAATTGAAAAGCTCATATTCTACTCATGTTCAAGTCTCATCTAAAAGGATTGTTTGAGTGATGTTGATATTAGGAAATATTAGGATTACTAGCCCTACATTTCACTCGCAAATTAAGGAAGATAGTTCACACCATGAACAGAGATTTAAGAACCTTTTGGAATGACCGGCCAAACATCTTTTCTATACTTCAAAACACTCTTTTAAACATTTTGAAAGTCATTCCAAATAGTCCCTTATATTAGTTCGCCTACTTCAATTGAGTTAGATCCAATATTCTACTCATGTTCAAGTGCGAATTGAAAAGCTCATATTCTACTCATGTTCAAGTCTCATCTAAAAGGATTGTTTGAGTGATGTTGATATTAGGAAATATTAGGACTATTGGCCTACATTTCACTTGCAAATTAAGGAAGATAGTTGATACCAGAACCAGAAATTTATGACTTATTTGGAATGACTGCCTAAGTGCTTAAAAACATTTTTCTATACTTAAAAATACTTTTTAAACATTTGGAAAGTCATTCTAAATAGATTCTTATATTAGTTCACCCGCTCTGATTGAATTAGATCCAATATTCTACTCATGTTGTAGGTAGGTTACACAATAATGGATGGGAGAAGATAACACCAACTGTTACTAGATAAGTTTTCTCACCATATTTCTCTCTAGAAACAACTTAGATAATTCTCCTTTCCTTATATAGTCCCCTCACTCCATTATCTTCAAAAAAGAGATAACTAAGGCTTAATTAGTATGTTACTCAAGCCATGGTGCTGGCCGTTTTGGAAATCCTGTCGTGCTTCTGGTGCTGCTGTGCCTACCTCTATAGTTAGTTGCTTGCATTTAGCATTGAACTCAGGGATTAGATCTTGCGCAAGGAATTGCGCCCACATGTCTTTAACCAAAATTTTGACGGGATTGGTTTAGACCCCACAACTTAGCACTTCCAATTACCTTTTAAGCTGGAAATGGAGATGCCTTTTTCTTTCATGTTAATCAAGAGAAAATCATTACCAGGCTTCAAAGTTTTTCCTTGATATTAGTATTCTCACGGAACCCATTCACCACACAACTCAAAGCAGACTTGGATTTTTTCAAACTCCTTATTGTTTGAACTAAGTCACACTAATCTGAAGGATTTCCAGATACTAAGGACGTTACAATTTGAAGTCCAGTTTAAGGATATGAAGAATGTGTTAACACTTTAGATGTTGTTTTCCCAAGTTTACTGTTCGTGCATATGTTCTTGCTTAGACTAAGGACCACTTCCTGGGTTCTAATTCCCAACAATGCACCTCAGATCGGGTTCCCCCAGTATGGAAGATATTGAGGCTTTTTCTACAACATATCGAGCACGATTGGATCAGGCAGAGCTTGCTAAATCTGTGCCAGAGAATATATCTTTAGAGGTATGCTTCATTTTTCCCTGTTCTAATTCCCTCATATTTTCCTGTATCATCAACCAATCTATCTTTAGCTTCTGAATGAGAAAATTTTCACTTCCATTAATCAAATTAGTTTTCTAATTGACAAGAGCAGAATAGAATTGCTCTCTTAGAACTACTCTGTAAGCTTTTGGGTCTAAATGGGTGTTAATCCTTCCTACATTATAAGGTCTCATCTCCTGGTGTTGAACGGGTTGTTCGGATTCCTGACGAGCTGGATCGGTTCAAAGAGAGGGCAATGTATGTGAAATACACAAACAATGTAGCTACAGCCAGTTCGTCAACTGAGAGTGACGGCATTTTCAAGCTTGTGTCATTCGACATAGAAGCAAAGTGCTGCACTTGGGGTTTAGCAGACGTGAAGATAAATAGAGAGAAGGCGGGAAAAGGAAGACCTCTTAGCAAAAAGCAAAGAGAGTGGCGTTTAGAGACTCCTTTTGATTCATTACGTTTGGTTAGGCTGTATTCTGATTGCTGATAATGCAATCAATTTTTGGTGTGAATTCAGCACCCCTTCAATCCAAGGTGTATAGTAAATCCACATCTGTTGATTTTAAGATTGAAAATTTGTTGTTGGTAAAACTTAAGAACAAGAAAGAGTTCACTTCTACTCAATTCTGGAAGTCTTTGGCTCACGCTTGGTGATCAAGAAGTTTAGCATTAGTATAGGAGTTTACCAACGTAAGTTTGTTAATCTCATGGAGTACTAATCTTTGTTCTACAAACTCTGACATATGAATCCATCTTTTTATACTATTACTTTTATGTGTGTGAACTTCAAAACGATGGTGTTTGGAATTCATTTCTAAGTGCTTTTGGAAAACGGAGCAAAAATACTTGGGGGATTTTGAGAGTTTGTCAAGGTTGTGTTTAGATTGTAGAGTTTTATCTAGATTTGTTAAATCTTGGATTTATTAAAAGTGTATTTGGTTGATAAATATGGAATTTGTACTAAATAATGAATAATTTGTATACTAGTTAAAACAATGTTTTTTATAATGATATTTTGCTTAGAAGTATTGTTTCAAGGCAAGTAAAACATTTCTATTACACATGTCCACAAATTTTCTTTTTAATTATTATATTAAATATTTTGTTGTTCGTGAAAATTTTTGGAGTATTTATCGATGTGCTAACTATAAATAATTAAATATATATTCTTATATACCTAATATATCCAACTTAAAATCAATTATAAAGGAGATAGTTATCAATTGTTTATTTAATTATTCTTTACTTGCTTTGTTAAATAAATTTATGTATTGAGTAAGATTACCTTTAAATAAAATTACTGAATTTAACTATCTTTATTTAACTAATACATATACCCTTATAATTAAAACTAAAATATTCTAAAAGTTATAATTATATTTTTCTTATAAATAAGGAATATGAATAATTCATTTTTTGTACTATTATTTAAACTCTTTGAATAACTATTTTGTTATGTAATAAAATTTTAAATATTTATGGGTGTGTGAACAAAATATATAGAAATTCTCCCCTATAAATTTATCATTATAATTGCTCTAAGACATGAAGGTTATAACAAGCGCAAACAGTTTTTAGGTTGACTTGGTTCCGTCAATGCAAATACATTAGTTTCTTAATTAATTATTATTATCTTCAATTTTGATTAAACTCATTGACTTATTTCTTTTAAAATTAGGTTAAAATACGATTCTAGTTTTTTTTCTATGAAATTTGTTCAATTTTAGTCCCTATACTAATTGTCCAATTTTAAGCCATTTACTTTCAATAAATCTTAAATTTAGTCCCTCAAAGTTAAAATTGATTTCAAAATAATAAAACATGTGAATATGCTTCCAAAATTTATAACAAAAATGCTATAGACAACAAAAAGTTTTTTAAAAAATCATCAATAAACTAGCATTAGGGATTAAATTTAAGATTTATTGAAAGTAGTAAATACATGGACTAAAATTGGATAATTGAAAGTACATGTGTTAAAACTGAACAAACTTCAAAGTATATGGAAAAAAAAATGATATTTCAACCATAAAATTACTGCGGATTAATTTTCTTATTTAACTAATATGTTTTGTTAAAGATTTAACGCATTTTTTAGGAGACACTAAAGATGAAATATGTACTTCTATAGCAAACCTAGGAAATATGGATAAGATCCTGTGGTAAACCTGGTGAGTAAAGATAAAGTATTTTAGCAAAGTAAAATAAGATATACTGTAGCAAATCTGGGTTTACAAAACTGTCAACTAAACATAGATTTGGCTAAGCTAACTCATGCCCCCACTCTCAAATATAATATGAATCAAACATTGAAATGATGTCATTTAAATTGTGTTTGGAATATCATTTCAAGTGTTTAATTTAAAAAACAAATCATTTTGAAATAAATACGAGTGTTCGGCACTCAAAATAGATTTTAATGCCATTAATGTCATTTTCTAAAAGTGCTCTTAATGTAATTTGTACTCAAAAAGTATTCCGAAATTCACTTCGGAATTCAGGTTCTAATTATTTATTCTTTTATAAAATTCAATTCAAACATAGATTATATAAACTTAGATCTTCCAACTTTGTACTTTAAGAATTCATCCTTTCCGTTAGATTTGGAAATTCCCTCCCCAAGCATATTCTACTCCTTCCAATAGGATATTTTAAAACCTTCTAGCTATCAAATTCTCTATGTTATTTTTATTCACTTTAAAAACAACATTTTAAAAATCAAAATTTATGATAAAATTTCTTGTTTTTACATGGTTTACGAAGGGTAGGCTATCTCTCTGCATGTCAACATAAGTGTAACTCCCAAGTTTACGAGGAGTACAAAAATAAACTGAGATTACATATGAATAAGAGAGATTCTGAAGATATGAATGTATGGTTGAGAAAGACTTAAAAGAATTGAAAGTTACTACCTATTCGAAGAAGGTGCACCCTCCTTTTCGGTGACTCAATTATAGGAACTTCAAAGTTAAGCGTGTTTAAGTTGGAACACTTCTAGGTTCGGTGACCTCTAGGAGATTTTTCAAAAAACGATGTGAGTGAAGACAAAGTATGCTGAAATGACTAATGTTAGTCAAGACAACGAAGAAAGATGTTGCTAGATTGTAGGGGATGCAAGAAGTGTCGTCGAATGCAGATTTCCAATCTTGTGTGCGGAGGAGCGGTGACAATAAGTAGAGTTTCACGATGAAGACAGATACTCTTCAAATCCCCTCTCACAATTGCTGTAAAAGGAAAAAGGACAATATAGCAAAGTTTATAGAATTGATATTTTACACTTTCTTTGTTACATGATATTCAAATTGTGATGCCTGAATTAGTCCTAAACCTTATATGTAACGACTAAGGAGGCAATGGGCCATTTGACAGAAGCACTCCTCATTTGGTCCCTTGTAGAAGAAAACGACCAATCATCCTCTTTCACCGCGTGCTTCCTAATATATATATATATATAAATAAAGTTGTCAAGAGAAAATGAAAGAAATAGTGGGACCATTTTGACCCAAACACCAGATGAGTCCACGCCGAGTGATGAATGAAAAACGGCTCCTTTTGTCTCCACCTTTAGCTTTCTAACAATATTCTGTCTTTCTATACTATTTTCACTATTTCCCTGATTAATCACATGCATCTTAATTAATTAGCTAATTAATCTTCTTCTTCTTCTTTTTTTTTTTTTTTTTTTTTTTTTTTT
>QLSR01001484.1:1278965-1298238 GCA_031780015.1 Citrullus colocynthis
TTTTTTTTTTTTTTTTTTTTTTTTTTTTTTTTTTTTCTTTACCTTTTGGATTTTCTTTTTACTTTCTTTCTGCTTTATTGACCTATTTCATCATCTTTACAAATTTGAAAATATGCAGACTAAAATTATAGACTGAGAGAGAGAGAGAGAGGGAGACCAGAATCAATGTAAACAAATGAGGTATTAGGTAGAAATGAGAATTTTAAGTTAAAAAGAAGAAGGACGGGGGTTGGTATGTGTGTGATCGAAAGCAGTGTCTACATGCACCTGTTATTGTCATTATATCTTTATAAAAATCCCCTTCTCTGTATTACCTTTTCAAAAGGCAGCACAAATAGAAAAATATCTATAACTCTTTTGGACAAATATATATATATATATAATCAACCACAACCCCTTTGTAGGTAATTTGGAAGGATGGAGCCTGGGAGAATTAGTCTTGGGTCCGCGTGGTGGTGGCTTTTCGTTGTCCCGTGGGTCGCCACCCACGGGTTCCCACCCCAGGATCTCGTCGGGAGGCTCCCCGGCCAACCAACGGTCGGTTTCAGACAATTTGCAGGTTATGTGGATGTGGATGTGGATGCCGGAAGAAGTTTGTTTTACTACTTTGTTGAAGCTGAGCAAGATCCCCATCTCCTGCCCCTCACTCTCTGGCTCAATGGAGGTCTGTTTTTGGTTTTTTTGCTTTCTGTTTTTGCACTGTTTTATTATAGATCTGTGGGAATAATATACTAATTCCATGTTTTCTTTAACACTAAAAAGATTTTTTAAAAAATTAGTGAGTTTTACTTTTTTAAAAAAATCATCCAATACTAATATATTCTATTGCTTCCATAATATTTCCACTTGTTGTTCCCTTCAGATCATCAATTGTTTTAGTTTACATATATATATATATGATGAAACTTTGAGAGTGATAAATAGAAGGGTGCAGTTGAAACTTGGAATTACAGGAACAGAAAGGTTTCATAATTTGGGTTGTTTGTAACAGAAATAAATAATTTGGTAATAAAATATTAAAATCTTGAAAAGGCATTTGTTTATATATTAAGAAAATAAATTAAATATGCAGGTCCAGGTTGCTCTTCAGTTGGCGGGGGTGCCTTTACAGAGTTGGGACCCTTTTATCCTAAAGGTGATGGTCGAGGACTTCGAAGAAACTCCATGTCCTGGAATAAAGGTAACTTTTTTTTATTATTATTATTATTCTTTATTTTAATAAATTCATGTGCATTATAAAATTTTGATATTGTTATGGTGAATTTACTTTATTAGCCTCTAATCTCCTGTTTGTGGAGTCTCCTGCTGGGGTAGGATGGTCATACTCGAACACAACTTCTGACTACACTTGTGGCGATGACTCTACTGGTTATTATTATTCCTTAAATTTCAAATTACTATTATTATTATTATTATTATTATTATTATTATTTATTATTATTGTTTTTATTAATGATTAAAAATTGTGAGATTGGATCTGTACACAACTTTGGCAGCTACAGATATGCTCACCTTTATGTTGAAATGGTATGCCAAGTTTCCAGCTTTCAGAGATAGGTCATTTTTCCTCACAGGAGAAAGTTATGCAGGTATATTATATATATATATATATATATTTTTTTTTTTTTTTTTTTGGGTGTTGAAATATAAATTTGGTTCGTAATATTTAATTGGGTCCTTCAAATTTCAAAGTTGAAAAAATTGAATTCATATCATCTTTGCATTTTAACGAATGAAACATACTTTAGTGTATCTCGAGTTGTAGCTTATCTAAGTGTTTAGTAATAAGTTATTATGTGGCAAATTTTTCTTTTTGTAAAAAAATATATTTTTTAGTAATGAAGAGAATGCTAAAGATGAGTGCCCTCTAGGTTACATCTAATTATTAGGTACTTTTAAAAAATTATATTAAGTCATTCAACTTTTTTAGGGGAAAATTTCTCTCTAGGTCTTGGGTTTTGAATCTCAGTTTGGTTTGGTCTTAAAGTTTCAAAGTGCTACATTACTCTCAAACTTGGACTTTTAGTTTAATTTTTGTTTTTCATTTGATCTATAGATTTCAAAATATTACAATTTTACCCTTGAATATTGGGTTTAGTTTTTATTTAGTCGGTAGGTTTCACTATTTTACACTTTTACTTCCGACTTTTCACTAATGCTCACATTTAGTTTTTGGCGTTAACCTCTAGTTAATTAATTTACAATAGCTAATTATGATGTATTTTTTTTAGTTGTTTTCAAATATAGTAAAATGAGCCAATTTATTTACAAATGTAAGCAAAATGGTGATAGATGATAATAGTCTATGACAGTAACATTTTGCTATATTTGAAAACATTTTCAACAGTTTTGTCATTTAAAACAATTTTTTTTTTAACTAATTTTATTAGCAATGAAAAATTAGTGAAAACTAATTTAAAATGAGGGATATTTTCAAAAAATAGAAAAACTATTGAAAATAATTACAAATATAGCAAAATTTTATTTTATATCTTTGATAGACCAAAATAAACATGTATCACTCCACCAAATAGACACAAATAGATGTCTATCTAGGTCTATCATGATCTATCCTAAATAGAAAATGAAATTTTGCTATATTTGTAAATAGTTTGATACATTTTTTTATTTATTTATAATAATTTTCCTTGAACTAATTTAGTCAATTAAATTCTTTTAAATTAATTGATTAAACATTAACATCGATGATCAAAATCAAGGATAAAGTGTATATCTTGAAACTTAGGGACCAAATAAAAACAAAATTCAAAATTTAAAGATACTATGAAAGGTAACATTTTGAATCTAGAGATCAAATTAAAATTAAACTCAAAATTTAAGAACAAAAGTCTAACATATTTAAACGTAAAAACTAATTAAAAATTAGACTCAAAAGATAGGGATAAAAGTAGTATTTTCTTCTTATTTCTTTGTCTAATAAATCTCGTGTTGACTCTGACCACTGAACTTGTCCAAAATCATCATCATAAATTATTAAACAAACAAAGTTAATAATAAATACTCGAAGCTATAATTACTTTGAAAGTTCAAAACCTCATAGGAAATTTTATAAAGTACGAAGACTTAATAGTTAATCACGAAAAAAGAATTCAAGAGTAGACTCGTAATTTAATTTTAATTTTAATTTTGTTTGTTCTTCAATCTCATGTTAGAAGAAAAAGTAGAAGAAAATGAAAAAAGAAAAGACATTTATTTCATGCAGGCCATTACATTCCTCAACTAGCTGATGCTATATTGGACTATAACATTCACTCAAAGGGCTTCAAGTTCAATATCAAGGGAGTTGCTGTAAGGAAAAAAAAAAAAAAAACCCTCAAAAATCAAAACCCATCTCCATTATTTCAATCCAATTGCTACTTCACTAGAAAATCAGTTGTAAATCAAATTTGTACTCAACTATTTCTCTAAATGGTAACTACAGATTGGAAACCCATTACTTAATCTAGACAGGGATGCACAAGCAACCTACGAGTTCTTTTGGTCTCATGGAATGATTTCCGATGAAGTTTGGCTTGCAATCACCAGAGATTGTGATTTTGATGATTATGTGTTGACAAATCCACACAATGTAACCAAATCCTGCAACGAAGCCATTGCCGACGCCAACGGTATCGTTGGCGAGTACATAAATAACTACGATGTTCTCTTGGATGTCTGCTACCCCTCCCTTGTTGAGCAAGAGCTGAGATTGAAGAAACTGGTTCGTATAAATCATCGGTGAAGATTTAAATTTCTGACCTTTTTTATTGAAATTGCAATGATTTAACGAATGGAAGTATGTTGGAGCGTTTTGATTTGATTGGTTTTGCAGGCAACTAAAATAAGCATGGGAGTTGATGTGTGCATGACTTATGAAAGGCGTTTCTATTTCAATTTACCGGAAGTTCAAAAGGCTCTTCATGCCAATCGTACTAATTTGCCTTATGAATGGTCCATGTGCAGTGAGTAAGCCCTCATTCTCTTTTTAGGTCATGGTTGAGTCTATTTAATTATTGATTTTATGTCAGAAATAATATGACATTATTCAAATAAATATTGGTTGATTTAGCAGCAAATGTATTGAAAGAAGAATTTGACCGTTGGAAAAAACAATATGACATTATTATTATTATTATTTTTTTTTTTTTCCTTGAATACTCTTAGTATATTTACCATATTTTTAGATTTTTAAATATTACACTTTTGCTTATAAATTTTGTGTGTTTTTGTTTTCATTTGGTTTTTAGATTTCTAAAGGTTGCATTTTTGCTCTAAAGTTTTGAATTTTGTTTTCATTAAATGCTTTTTTCTTTTTCTTTTTCTTTTTTTTTTCTTAGATGTTAATTTTTATCAATAATTTTAAAAGATTAAGTTCATTATAATGAAATTAGAATTTACTAATTTTCTTCACTATTAAAATTATTTAAAATTCTTATATCATTATTATCTTTAATTGATTAACTGAAAGTTCAGGATAAAGACAAAATCATGAGTATTAATGAAAACTTGGACAAAAGTGTAAAATATTGAAGCTTAGGACCAAATGACATAAATTAAAAATTCGAGAGTAAGAATGTAATATTTTGAAATCTAAAGACTAAATGGAAATTAAATAACAAACAATGGAAATATAAATAATTAAATTCAAAACTTAAGAATTAAACTCAAAACACACGAATTAAAATATAACATTTTAAAACTTAATGATTAATTAAAAATTAGATTTGCTAAAACAACTGACTATTAAAAATATGTTAATGATTAAGAGATTTGTGGTTTGATTTTCATTGTCCCAATTTGTACTTTAGAAAAATAGACTTAAAACATATCTTATCAAAGAGTTTTGTTGTTGTTTTTTAATGTTCTTATTTCTTTTTTGTCACCTTGTCTATCACATCATTATTTAATTAATGGTAGACAAACCAGGATAGAATCATAATTCAAACTTCAAAAACTTTACTAAGAAATTTACAAACTATGTTAATAATTTTTTTAATAAACTAAATTAGTAACATAATTAACGTTGTATTCACCAATTCAGCTGATTATCAATCTCCATTAATAATCTATAAACATCCTAAAGTTTTCTTTAGTTATGCCATAAACACAATCTAAATCTTGTTTCTTTGTACACTTTAGCAGCACATTAGACTACAATTACAATGATACAAACATCAACATGCTTCCCTTACTGAAGAGAATAGTCCAGAACCACATCCCACTTTGGATCTTCAGGTACATTTTCAAATTACTATTTCTCAACTTTGAATAATATTGAAAATAATGAATGAATTAATTAATGTACACACACAGTGGGGATGAAGATTCAGTGGTGCCATTGTTGGGGTCTAGGACACTAGTCCGAGAGTTGGCTCATGACCTTAAATTCAAGGTCACAGTACCCTACGGAGCTTGGTTCCACAAGGGCCAGGTCGGCGGCTGGGCCATCGAGTACGGCAACACTCTAACATTCGCGACGGTGCGCGGAGCGTCTCATATGGTACCCTTCGCCCAACCCTCTAGAGCTCTGCATTTGTTCTCTTCATTTGTAAAAGGGAGGAGGCTGCCCAATTCTACTCGCCCTTCCATTGATGATTAAACAAAACAAACAAATATTTCATTGTGTTTGTTTTGTTGGGTTAATAATAATTTGAAAGAGTAGAATGCAATGCAAGACTTGTTAAAAAATGAAGCATCATTCATATAGTTTCACTATTGTTCCTTCATTAACTTGAAGAAAATGCTAAGAAAAAGAGAGAAATTAGAAGGCATAGCTTTTTTTACACACTCTTGGTTGTATGATTGAGGATAATTGTATTGAAATCAAAATATGCTTTGTGAGAAGAGAAACTAAGGTTGGGAAGCAAAAACAAAAGATGTTTGTAATGCACACAATCATTACACTTAGCATGGAAGTTAAGTCATTTTTATCATTCTCTCTGTTTGTATAAAACACATCCCTTATTTTACCAACTTCTTCATGTCCTTTATCTTTAGCTAAGACTTTTCAGATATTATTCCCAATGGCCTCCATCAATAATAGTGAATACTATTACCCTTGGTTTCCTCTACCACCTTATCATCCTTTTCGGCCACCACCCCCCGCCGTAAAACCGCCTCTCCCACCGCCACCACCATCACCTCAAAAACCTATCACTCCACCACCACCAAGCAACCCAATTCTCCCTCCTCCGCCACCACGCAACCCAATTCTGCCTCCTCCTCCCCCTCAGAAGCCAACTGCTCCTCCACCCCCACATAAGCCAATTGTGCCTCCTCCACCACCCCACAAGCCAATTGGGCCTCCACCAGCTGCTCCCCCGCCCCCACGCAAGCCAATTGGACCTCCTCCGCCACCTCAGACGCCAACTGCTCCTCCGCCACCACGCAAGCCAGTTCTGCCTCCTCCGCCATCTCAAAAACCAACTGCTCCTCCCCCTCCACGCAAGCCAATTGGGCCTCCACCACCTGCTCCCCCGCCCCCACGCAAGCCAATTGGACCTCCTCCGCCACCTCAGACGCCAACTGCTCCTCCGCCACCACGCAAGCCAGTTCTGCCTCCTCCGCCATCTCAAAAACCAACTGCTCCTCCCCCTCCACGCAAGCCAATTGGGCCTCCACCACCTGCTCCCCCGCCCCCACGCAAGCCAATTGGACCTCCTCCGCCACCTCAGACGCCAACTGCTCCTCCGCCACCACGCAAGCCAGTTCTGCCTCCTCCGCCATCTCAAAAACCAACTGCTCCTCCCCCTCCACGCAAGCCAATTGGGCCTCCACCACCTGCTCCCCCGCCCCCACGCAAGCCAATTGGACCTCCTCCGCCACCTCAGACGCCAACTGCTCCTCCGCCACCACGCAAGCCAGTTCTGCCTCCTCCGCCATCTCAAAAACCAACTGCTCCTCCCCCTCCACGCAAGCCAATTGGGCCTCCACCACCTGCTCCCCCGCCCCCACGCAAGCCAATTGGACCTCCTCCGCCACCTCAGACGCCAACTGCTCCTCCGCCACCACGCAAGCCAGTTCTGCCTCCTCCGCCATCTCAAAAACCAACTGCTCCTCCCCCTCCACGCAAGCCAATTGGGCCTCCACCACCTGCTCCCCCGCCCCCACGCAAGCCAATTGGGCCTCCACCACCTGCTCCCCCGCCCCCACGCAAGCCAATTGGGCCTCCACCAACTGCTCCCCCGCCTCCACGCAAGCCAATTGGGCCTCCACCAACTGCTCCCCCGCCCCCAGGCAAGCCAATTGGGCCTCCTCCGCCACCTCAGAAGCCAACTGCTCCTCCGCCACCACGCAAGCCAATTGCGCCTCCACCACCCAAAAAACCAATTGCACCTCCACCGCCACACAAGCCAATCGCGCCTCCGCCACCTAAAAAACCAGTTGCTCCTCCACCACCGCACAAGCCAATCACTCCTCCGCCACCACACAAACCAATCTCTCCTCCACCACCATACAAGCCAATATCTCCTCCATCACCGACACTACCGCCGCCGCCTCCTCCTCACCACCACCCAACAGTAATCATCATTGTGTTTGTCTCATTAGGTGGGTTGTTCCTGCTTGCATTCATGGCAGCTGCACTCTTCTGTTTCGTGAAAAAGAGAGAGGAGAAAACCATTGAAGAAACAGAGATCATTCACATTGATGAACACAGGAAGATCAAAGAAGCCATAGTTGAAGGACCTCATGGATCCTGCCAAACTGTGGTGCTATCAGTCGAAGACGACATTCACGTCAATGAAGAAATCATAAGGAGCGAGAAGATTGGGGAAAAAGGGTTGCATCGTACGCATGAAGCAGGCGATCCAAGCGCCATAGAAGAGCCACAGCCACCATCTTCCACTCATCACCATCTTCATCAAAAGCATTCCTAAGCACAAAAGTTAAATCATTTTGGACAGACCAAAGAACAGTTCAATAAAAATAAACAAAACCCAACTAAATATATATTATGATTTTTCAATTCCCATTAATAATTAAAAATTTGATTTGATTTTTTCTTCTTCATATTCCGGAAAATGTTGGTGGTTTGTTTAATACCCAAGTTTAATTGTCATATTGAATTCTCATGAAATGGATGGAAGTTATTGAAACAAGATGAGCCACCTCAATATATTGAATAATTCTCTCAAAATGTAAATAATTATTTAAGCCAGCAAATTACGTACCACTTTCATCCACAGTGTATTGTGGTTCAATACGTTAGAATTTTACGTGTAGTTTTGAGATTAAAAGTTACATTTTTATTTTTGAATTTTGAACTTAATTTTTATTGGGTCGATAAACTTCAAGATGATAAACTTCAAGATGGTACACTTACCTTTTGGTTAATTTCATCAATGTTTACAATTTTACATAAAGTTATTTGGGTTAATTTTCTATGAAGTCAACATAGACTTATATTGGAAATTTTCAAAATCATCTCTAAACTATGGTGTCGGTTACAATTACACCTATGAAATTTCAATTTGATCAATTATCCACTTGTAGTTTCTTGATTGTTGCAATCCGCTCCTTTTATTAATTAAATTTTTTATTTGGGGATATTTGTGGTTTTTACCTCATCTCTCTTGGTGATGGTGAGGAATCAAAATACTCAACTTGAGAAAGAGAAGATGGGAATAGAATCAAGTATAAGATCTTCAAACTTTTAAGAAAGTTCTTAAAGAAGAGTTTTCATGCATGATTAATTTCATCTTATAAGGTAATTTATTTTAGATGTTATCATTTGAATTTATCACTTGGGGTCAATGCATTTGAAAGTTAGATTTAATTGGTCCTTGAAATTTACAACTCAAATTGGAATTGTCCGATCTTTTATTTCCAAGGGTTTGATTTTAGAGGATTAATTGGAGTTTTAAAATTAAAAAAAAAAAAAAAAGGAATAAAACGGTGGAAGAAAATATTTATCTACGAGATGATAATAAATAATTAGGATTTTAATAGGAAAAAAAAAAAGAAAAAGGAGAAAATGTCTTAAATCATTGTCTCCTTTGTGATATCACCGGTCGAGAATCCCATCAAATTGTTCAATCATAAATTATTCTTCAACTATAAATTATTCCATCAAATTGTTGAATCATAAAGTATTCCTCTTTTAGATATTTTGATTTTTTAGTTTGAAAAAGATGGATTTTGACGATGATTAGATGGGATTTTGAAGACAAGTGTGTTATTATCTTAGTTGAATAATAAATATGGAGGTGCAAAACATAAATGCTAACATAATGGCGACTCAATCTGTTGTCGTGTGTGAATAAAAAAAATAAAATTGTGGAATAGTTTTTTCTTTTTTTGTTTCGCTCTGAAGCACGTGGAGTATGACAAATGCAGTGAATCACATGTGTCGAATAAGATCCAAGAGTGACATCATCTACTCTATAATTTCATATTTCTTTCAAGTACAAATTTGTCAAAAAAAACAAGCATTGTTTCCAACCCTATTTTGAGAAAATAATTTTTTGAACTTTTTTCCAAACCCAAATTTATACAAAAGTCAAAGTTTTTTCATTTTTCCTTGATAGATATATTGATTAATCTATCGCGATTTATTAAAAAAAAAAAGGGAAAAATTAGTAAATACACTCCTTATTTTATCATAAACTTCTTTTACATAGGAAGGCGACAATCCTAAGCTTCTAAACAAAATCTCAATTTTTTTTTTTTTTGGGGTTTAATTTTAATTTTACACGAAAAGAAGCTAACAAACTTAGGAGAGAATGGGAATTTCCTTATTAAAAATCCAGC
The DNA here is from genome assembly GCA_031780015.1 of Citrullus colocynthis. Classification (NCBI taxonomy): domain Eukaryota; kingdom Viridiplantae; phylum Streptophyta; class Magnoliopsida; order Cucurbitales; family Cucurbitaceae; genus Citrullus; species Citrullus colocynthis. Next base: position 1,288,716 of record QLSR01001484.1, read on the forward strand.
TGAACTTGACTCCATGCGGCTTCAACTTCTTAGCCCGCTCATCGGCTCGCTCCTGAAGCTTCCTGATCCTCGGCGCCAACCCACACACAAAGTCCTGAGCCCGTCGCCCCTCTCCCGTCAATCCCTCCACCTTCTCCAGCCTCCACCGTTGGATCAGCACCTCCAGAATGTCGGCGTAGTCGTTGGCTGTGTAGATTCCAAGCCGCTGAGCCACGGCGGAGAAGTGGTCGAATAGCCTGGGGTCCTGCCCATCGTACATGAGGTGTGCCGGCATGGTGATCTTCTTGTGCATCATGTCAGCAATTGCCAGCATGGCGCCGGTGGGGTCCACGTCGAGAAGCTTCTGGACGATTCTGGAATAAGCGTTCTCGTGGCGCTTCTCGTCGGAGGCGATGGTACCGCAGATTCGGGCGAGGAGTGGATCGCCGCCGTCTTTGGCTAAACGGGCGGTGTTGCCGTGGGATATGAACGTGGCTCGCTCTTGAAATGACGTGTACACGAATCCCAAGTATGGATTGTTCTCCGTTCCTGGATCCTGTCCACGTCGGACGCCTTTACATCTCACCTCATTATTATATTATTATTCTAATTATTTTCTTTTGGAAAAACAGGGCCCCGTCTTAAATTTCCCAAAGCATAGCATCTTGAATGTAATTTAGTGCATTTAAGATGTAATTAAATGTAATGACTAAAAAATAATAGTTCGGATATCACTGTTAAATCATTATCATTTATTAATGTCCATAGACCATTTTCAAACAATTACACTGGAAAAATTGTAATTAAATGTAAACATTTAAAAATTATGTTAAATACCATAATATATGTAGTCCGAAATTTAAAATTTGTTTAGTTCAATCTTAGTCACTCTAATTTTAAATCTAGTTCCTCGAAATTAGTTTTGAATATCAAAATTGATTATATAATAATAGTAATAATAATAATAATAATTCTATAATTTTCATGAAGAAAACACAAAATGTAAATATGTTTTAAATCTAGTTCCTCAGAATTAGTTTTGAATTTCAAAATTGATTATATAATAATAATAATAATAAATCTATAATTTTCAGGAAGAAAACACAAAATGTAAATATGTTTTTAAAGTTTACAGGGAAATGTTCATTAAAAAAAATCTACAATAAATTAGTAAATCTAGAAACAAAGACTGAAATTCAATATTTAAAAGTAAACTAACTAAAATTGAATAGGATTAAAATAACATTTAATAACTGAATGTTATAAACGTTAGTTATAAATGATTTTAAGAAGAAAAAAAGTTTAGTTGCAAATGGTCAAAAGTTAGAATTTAATGATCCAAATTTACAATTTAACTCTTTGAAATTGAATTTTGTGTTTGATAAAAATAAATAAATAAAATTTTAAAAGTGTTTGATGAATCTGAATAAAGTTTTTAAAGTTTAATTTGACACAAAAACAGAATATAACCAATTTGTTTTTGTTAACTTTTCTTTTGTTGGTCAACTGAAATTAGAAATAAACGTTCATTGGTCTCACCATGCCGGCGCCGATCAAATACTGCACAGTCCGTTCAATCATCATCATATCGACCCGACCCGTTAAATAGAGGTATGTCCGGAGCAAGTCGCCGTGGCGGTTCTCCTCAGCGGTCCAAGTCCGGGTCCACGTGGCCCACGGGCTCCGGCTAGCCCCAGTCTCATCTTTAACCCCATCCAGCGTATTAATCATCGTCTGATAAGTCGGCAATGCGTCCTCCGTAATCATATCCCCAACCAGCACCACAAAGTACTCATCCGGCAGCTCCGCCGTCCGATCCCGCAGAGCCCTAACTTCCTCCACGAATTCGTCGTACGGCAACGTCGAATCCGGCAAGAAATCCTGCGGCTGCCAGCACTGATCCACCGGCTTCAGCAGCGGCAACACATTCTCACTCGCCCAACCTTCCAACGACTTGAACACGTCGATCTTTTCCGGCGGCATTGAGTGCGTCCTCCGATCCTTGACCAGAGGCGGCGCCGCTATTGCCGAAATTGGCCGTACCGATGGCCGGACTCTGAGGGCGTAGAGCGGCGGTGAAGAGTTCAGGCGGAAGTGAGCGAGATTGGGGCCAAATGGGGCGGGAGAATGAGTTGGAACGTGGTTTGAGGTTAGTGTTTGCATGATGCTCTGTATTCGTGGAACTCGAAATTTGGGGCAGTGGGAAATGGAAATGACCTAATTTAAAGAGGGGAAATTGGGGGTTTATTTATTGAGGGTGAAAATGGAAATGGACGTGATTAAATTTAGGAAAAAGAGAAGGGTAATATGGTAATTATAGTATGTAATACGGTGGGTGCAGTGGTTTTGTGAAAGGCAGCGGAGAGATTCGATGGGTAGAGAGTGGCAAATAGAATTAAGGACAGCTCATACATATATAAGAAACATTCTTTTCTAATATACTTCCCTCCCATTTTATTATTTACTCTATTAAATCAAAATATCTCCTCATCAAAAATTAAAATAAAAATAAGATTATATTGTAATTTTTTTTTAATAATAAAACAGAAACAGAACTCCTTGAGTCAATGAACAGGTAAGGAATAAAAATATACGTCACATTGTCGAGGGAGGTCAATCTATGAGTATGTGGTTCAGTCAGGTCTTTGTGTACAAGCCCTTCAATTAAAAAGTGAAGGGGAGTATTAATAATATGATATTAAATTTGCTTTAACCCAATAATAACTTTTAGTTCAATCGACGACTTAACAGAATATCATATAGATTCTCCTCTATTGCTTTATGAGCTAGGACATTACACTTCAATCGAGGTGAATAAAGGAGACCTCCACAATTGGACACTAAAGACTTAACTTCTTCAACAACAAAAGCTACCTCAATAAGTTTAGTAGAAAGATTGTTTGCTAGATTCACCATCTCCAAGCCCCCGATTTCCATAATCACCTAAGGATTGAATTGTAAATTTGATCCTTAAGATTTGAAAAAAGTTAGATTCTAGTCTCCATAGTTATAATTAGAATTCAGTCACCATAGCTTAATAAAATCTTCATAAACAACTCTATTTTATAAGGATTTTATTTGGCCATAGTGATTATTTATGATGTTTTATTAAATCGAAAAAATTAAATTCAAAACTTTAAAATCATACCGGCTATATTGTAATTTTTTTTTAAAATTATAAGGACCAAATTTATCATTTAACAACACACAACTCTTCTTTTCATATAATTATGAGAGGTATTTCATTTAGTGTCTACGATTTAGTCAAACTACGCGAAATGGTAAAGTAACCATTTGAATTATTCATAAGGGTTGGTGACATTGAAATTAAGGACAAGTAATAAGGAGCAATTGCTAATAATAAAAATTGAAATTTTCAATTGGAATGGTCAAGTGGCAAGATTGGTAAGAAAGCTTCAAGAAAACAAACTATAATAAATAGGTTTCCATTAGTCTCCGTTTGCTACAACTGCAATTTGAATTTCAAATATTTCGTTTTTCCTTTGTTTGTTTATCGATGGCCAACTTGATGTTTATATTCAAGAATAATTTATATTTATTTTATAATTGATTTCCATTCTTTTCTCTATATTTCAAATTAGTTTTCTAAATAATTTCGGAAAACTAAATGTGTTTTTTTTTTCTTTTTTACAATTTAGGGTAGTTGGTAACAAATAAAAAACAATTCTGGAATATTCAGGTTCAAAATTTGTTGAAGGTTGTCCAAGATAAGACCTAAAGCCTACGGGCAGAGCCAAGCATATAAGGTAATGGGAGGAGGCATAGAGGAGCTGATGAATATATTCTCACCAAGAAATAATTGATCCACATTTGAACTAGCACCCTACAACTTCGAACATTGAAAATTTCCTTGACATCGTTGTCGTTATACGTAATTAGAGGCATGTGTCAAAGGACAAGTTTATAGATAGCTTCATTCAATGACTCCAAAGGGGAGAGTGCTTTGTTGAATTAGCCACTCTTTATACTATAAGCAATAGAGTACAGCAAGCTCAGCACATCGATGTGAGAATTTCTTACACAAGTCAACTCGAAGTTTATCGAAACCAAACAAGGGAGAAGCAAGCTAGAAGTCAAAACCATCGAAGACCCGGGCCAAAGCCCAACACAGACAAGGTCAGGGCACAAAAAGAATTAATTTTTTAAAAAGTTGATTATTGAAGAAGTAATTTACCATACAACAATTCATTATTTGTACAAGGTTTCCAAGAAAAAAGGAATTAGTATTTGTACAGTCATTTAGACAACCAAGCAATTTTGGATTAAAATCACTTTCAAAGAAATGCAACCAACCACAATAGAAAGAACTTCAAATAAAACCAATTTTATAAAAAAAGATTTTAAAAAATGTTGAATTATAAGATAAAATTGTCATTGCTTTTGCTAAAACAAATTAATATCAATTTATTATCTGAAAAATTAGTAGTTATAATTATTAATTAAGAAGATTTGCCAAAAAAAAAAAAGGGCTGATAATGGAAACGTTGGTGAAAGAATGTTGGAATGGAATAAAGCATTTAAAGAGAAAGAAAGAAGAAAGGAGAGAGACAGAGTGAAGACCCAAGTCTTAAGATATATTTGTAATACATTTTCAAGTGTTTAATTAAAAAAAAATATATTTTGAAAAAAATTGAAGTATTTATCAACCACTCAAAGATATTTTTAAGCTTTTTGAAAGAACTTTTTTTTTTCAATTCAATCCAAACGAATACTTATGAGCTGTGAAGACCCAAAGTTAGATATTAATTACGTTGGTTTATTTTATTGACAAACCCTCCCCCTAAAGTCTCACTTGTTTCAAAATGAGAAATAAATAAAACATACCAGAGATTCCCAATTTATTCCATTGCGACCTTCACACTTTGAGATTCCCAATTTTCCCTACCAACTCTTTATAGCTTTCCCAGTTCTAATTTTAATGCTAACATAAATCATCTACTAAAATATCCATTCCAAATATGTTAGAGAAGGTTTAAAATATCAAGCTTAAACGTCAATAAGGTCATTGAACATTTCTTGAAAAGTTATGAAAATTAAAACTAATTAGTAAAAATAAATCTTTTACAATTTTTAAACAAATTAATGTGTTTATTATTTATATAACAAATTAATCTTTTATAATTTTTTAATGTATTGTAAATTTTTCTATGATATAACAAAAATATCAATTCACCATTCATGATATCAAAATCGTGAAAACGTGAATACCAACAAAAATTTAATACTATAGTTATTCAAAACTTTACATACTATTTTGTATTTCATTCCATTTCAAACTTTCAACAGTCCAATCTCAATTCTTATACTTTCAATAAATCTTTAATTTAGTCCTACAAAACTAACTTATCATAGTTTATAAAGAGAATGTTAATAAATACTATATATACAAGGACCAAAATAATAATTTAACCTAAAATGTATAATCACGACTTTATCATGCTAAGACTTTAGACTAAATAGAAAGTAGCCAAAAAACAAGTTGTATACAAACCTAAACGTAACAAGCGTAAATTGTTCTTAAAAGTAAAATTTAAACACGGTGCAGTCAGCATTTTGCATGAACTTAAATGTTAAAAAATAAAAAATAAAAAAATAAAAAAATAAAAAAATAAAAAAATAAAAAAGCCTTGCAGGAATTAAGAAGCAACAGGAGAAACATGGGAACTAAAAAAAAAGGGGTGAGATTGTGTTGCACATGAAAATGACCTGGAATTCATTTATAATTGTAGGGGAAAAAAGGCTTACACTAGACTAGTAGTATACAATATGATTCTGATTTATTAGGGAACAAAAATTAAGGTTGAGCAAGTTTTGCAAGAATAACTAAATCCAAAATCTTAACATCAAGAGTGTCGTCTACCTTCACAATTCCATCAGTGCCGTCTACACCGATCAACTTGCCAGTGGCACCACGTAATGCACCACCCATTATCTTGATCTTGTCTGACTTTCTAGGAACAATCACTTCTACTTCGCTAGAAGGGGCTGTTACCGTTTCACCATTTCCACTTGACCCAAGCCCTATCCTACACGAGCCATCCTGACCAAACCCAAAACCCCAAATTCAACATTTACCTTTTTTATCACACACATACCATACCCAAAACCAACTACATAAAGAATTAACGAGAGATAGATAGGCATGAAGCCTGCCGTCTTAAGAGATTGAATCAACGGTCTCATTCACCCTAAAACTTCACAACTCTCTATCTGATATTTACTATAACCTGGAAGTTCCAAATATTTATATTTACCTCATTAAAACAACTTAACTTCAATTAACAACCAACATTAGCATTCCACTCTACTAATAATGAGGCATAAAGGAAGAAACTCTTCTGCTCTTCATCTTTTCTTTTCTTTTTTTTTTTTTCTCTGATAAGACTCTTCTGTTCCTCATCAGTCTCGTTAATTTCTTTATGGAGTCCCCCTAACCAATTTCTCCGTGATCCATTTAGGTAATGTATTCTTTTATTGAGAACAAAAAAGTTGGAAGTGATGCTTACTGAAACTTACAATTTATTAGGTTGTTTAACGTAAACTATATAACGTTGGTCCTTGGACCAACCATATCCACTTCTACTCCTCAGAAACGATAAATAAATAAATCAATAGTGGGCAAAACTTTAGTAAACACGTACCGGAAGCACCTCACGGATTACTCCCATGATGGGATCATCTCCTGACCTCCGGTAATTGACCAATATGTCTGGCATGTACCATGGTCCTTCCGTATCACCACCTGCCATTTTCATTTATTTTTTCAAAATCGTTAACAAAGCAAAAAAAGGAAAAAAGAACAAAAACAAAAAAAAAAAAAAAAACAAAACAAAACACCAAAAAAAAAAAATTATAATAAAAATAAGAATAAATATAGGAGATGCCAATGGAAAATGGAACGAAATTCCCATTTCCACGGTCACAACCCCATTGCAAAAGATTGAACTTCCAGTTTGATACACAGTACCTATGAAATAAATTTATGACAGATCTCAAGAAAAAATTCTAATCTTTCTTGAGATAGTTTAAATGTGCCCTAGTTCAAGGACATCGGAGCTTTGCTCCCTTACACCAGGGGCACCCCACCTGCCTCAAGGCCGTGCTCCAATACAGTTCTATCAAAAGAAAAAAAAATTGTATGGATGCAAGCCCACCCTGGTGCTCCCCCAATTTTTGCTTGCATTAAATTATAGTGGTACCCCTTTTTATATATTATATGCACATGCGGAATTGCGAGTTATGATCAAATTCGGGTGTTACTCATTGATTATTTTATAAACATACTTTCCTCCAGATGTTATAAAGAAAAATACAAATCAATGGCAAATATAATTATATAAATAATAAACTATTGCTAACTCTATTTGTAGCAGAAATTGTATGAATACTTTTGTGAAGAACGTCTTATTTAAAGTAAATCTGGGGAAAATGCTATCATGCTGGAAAGAGTAAATACAAACCTATAACAGGAGACATCATATCCAGGCCACCTGTGCCTGGTGTCATTGGTTGCCCGCCAGGAGTGCCAGGAAGATAGGAGGCTGAATTTGGTGTCATGGGCTGTCCACCAGGAGTTGAAGGCAAGTATGGGCTCGGAGCATTTGCTGAACACGAAGACAAGTAATATTAAGTTATGATATGTTTATTGTAAGGAAAAGTTCAGAACTTATAAATACAAATGAACCAACCATAGGCTGAACCACTATCACGGGGGGTACCAGCATCACTGTAACTGCCACCAGGAGTGTTTGCCCAACCAGAACCAGGAGTTGGAGCTTCGTACGTTCGTGAAGGAGGGCTTCCTGGCTGAAGAGAGAACAGTAGAACACAAATTACTGAATCTATGGTTAACAAGCCAGAATAGTTAGTGGCATTTGGCAAGTCCTCATAAAGAGCTAACCTGGTACTGTGGACTTGCGCCCCAAGTTGCAGGGTTCCCTTCTTCCCAGTTGTCCCTAGTTTAGCAAAATCAGAATTCTCAGCATCAATCATTAAAGACAATAGCCAAAAAAACATCAAAAAGAGAACTTCAACAGATAAGCTGGTGATTAAAGCATATGATGCAAAACAGAAAATACAGCATAGCAGATCAAGCAGCTGTATAGTTATTTGATATATATGAGATAGATTTATCCCACAGCCAAAGGTATGGTCCACATCGAATGAGGTTCCTAGAGCAGCAATATACAAAACAATCACCATCACAGTTGCCTCCAAGGCGGTCCAGGTACAGGACTTCACTATTGCATTACTACCACTCACACCATATGACATGTCACGTTCAGAAGGCAACTGATGGGGAATATGTACCAAATATGACAGCCTGCCTTCTGAAAGATGACAAACCACATCTTGTCCGACTTCTCATTATTCTAGCTTCCCTAACCCAAAGTTCAACAATGAGACTTTAGGAATCAAAAAACTAAATACTGTAGTAAAATTCCATACATGTTAATTCCACTACTTCAATGATTAATATACATATTATTCCATTTTTGTTTTTCAAATAGTCATGCTTTCATCAATCAGGCGTTGCCTTCTTCAGATTTCTGGCCTTAAAAAGAGCTCACCCTAAGAAATACTATCAAATTACACACAAATGCAGCATACAACGGAATCAGTCATAAAAGTTTTTTTAAAATGAAAATGACCAAGAGAAGAATCATGGAGAAAGAACGAAGCAACAAATCTACATTCAAGAAATCATCTCTTAATTTTGCAATGCAAGACTGTCAAAAAATAAAGTAAAAATTATAAATCTCCATAAGCTCTCTGCTATAGCATCAAAATTTTCAAGCGTATTCATAAAGCTATTTATAGGATCAGTTCGATGCATCCTTGAATTTAAATTTCCTCAGTTTTAACTGTAAGACAATATCAGAAAAGAAAATTACACCCAATATTTAAAAAATTAATAATTTATTTAGCCTCTACAGCACATACATTCTACAATGTTATCCATGTTAACTTAATTAATTTCTTAAAGACACTACTCCATATGAAATTTACCTTGATGGACTCATGGGTGCATAGGGATTCCATGCTCGATCTCGCATAGGTGTTCTCATGCCATCATGAATTGGTGTTGCTATAGAAACAGATAGTAAAACATGAATAACCCTCAAAGTATTATTAGAATAGAAACAATAAGGCAACATGGAAAGAGAACTAACTTCCAATATCTCTCATCGGGGTCATGTATGGATGCAGGGGAGTTCGAGAAGGATGCATAGGAGTTTCACTTCCCATACCATATCTAGTAGATGCATCACTGGTACAAAGAGAACATTAGAACCTTGAAATAACAAACAAACAACCAGATTAATTGTGTATTATATATATTATTTTTACCGATAGGGGGTTGAAACAGCCACATTATCTGAGATAAAAGTGCGGTCAACTGCAAATAAAACAAGCATTGTAGAGTTAACGCCACATATTTAACTTCCATTTGAGACTTCTTAACATTTCCCAAATATCCTTACCCAAAAAAAGAAGGAAAAAAAAAAAAAAAAAAAAAAAA
>QLSR01001484.1:1302956-1333134 GCA_031780015.1 Citrullus colocynthis
CCCCCCCCCCCCAAAAAAAAAAAAAATCCAAGTTCCAACAATTCTCTACCGTGAAAAATATGTGGATTACAAATTACTTAACAAATACGTTCCTAAACTAGAAAGCAATCATTACATAATAAAAACTGAAACAACATTTTGATGAGATTATTTGGGGCTAAATTGTAACAAAATTAAAGTACGGTTTGGTCCTAAGTGAGGAAGTCCGGGAGGGGGAAAGATTTAATATCTCCTTATAGGTGGTTGTTAACAAGCTATTTGGTAACTATGATCTTGGTTTGATTTTGTAGGATTCAAAAGGATAATTCTTCAAATTGAGAGGAAGATGGGGGGCTTTTTTTGGAAGCTGATGAAGGAAGAAATTAACATTCCAAGACCTAGGAGTGTGGGGATAGGAATTGGATACTTGAGGAGCAAAATTGAAGCTCGTTCAGTTAAATGACACAAGTGATTCTCTGAAGAACCTCACGAATTGTGGCATAAGGAGGTGGCTAGCATTGTGAGAAGGGTGAGAATGGTAGCACTTGAAATTACAGCCAGAGGCAATGTGGCAATGCAAGAAATTCTTCGTGGAACATTTAAAAAAGTTGCCCATATACTAATGCCATTTCTTCACACAATCTATTCTTTAATCAATCCATTTCTTCACATATGCTCCCTCGTGCTCTTTCACGCAGATTTGCATAGAACTCCATAGCTAGAGACGCAGAACCGAACAGCCTTGATACCAAATTGATAGGTACCAAAACAAGACCACAAGAACTTACAAGACAAACCATGTAACTTGAGGAACTTGGACCCTCCCTATCTTGAGATCACTCAAGCCTTAAACCAAATGAATCGATGCCTAATTACTCTCTTCCTCTCCCACTCTATTTATTACCAAATACCCAAACTACTACTCTAACTAATTACTAACATACCTTCATATCCCAATGGCCAATAATACTCCAATACCATTCCTATCAGTAGCCAACTTTTTTGGCTCTCCAATTCACTGTTACTATTACTAGAAGTACTGTTTTGCAATAGCTGAACACATAAAGATTCAGTCTCAAAACTTGGAAGAATACTTTGATTGATGTTCGCTGGAGATTGAGAAGTCCAAAAAGAGGGGAATGCATTTTCATGAATTCTATGACTGGATGGCATTAACACGGCAAAAATAAGATGGCCACCTAACTCCTAAGTACAACTTGTTGTCTTCTTTGTACGAAGGTAGATGAGGAAAAACTAACAAGTTTGTGCTTTTATTTCATGCTTCCTAGAGAAGATGTCGGGAACAGATCTTTATAACTTTAGTTGCTCATGATGTTTGATAAATGCTCTAAGGACCTTGACAGCATATTACAACTACCTTGTAGCGTGTAGCTCTAGAGCAATGCTAAGCTTTTGTGGATTAATGCCACTAAAGCAATCATTTGAAGGAAAGTCCATATAGTGGGCAGAAAGGATGGATGGTGCTAAATTTAAAATCTCCCATTGGTTTGCCTTGTCCAGCACATTTCTTAGCTCCTGTCTTCGTGAAATTGATTTACATTACGGGTGTCTTTTTTTTGTAAACTCTCACGGAGAGTTTCATTTCTATTCTCGAATTGTGGGCGAAAGATTTTACAAAAGATAAATTATTTTCTATGCACCTAAAGGGAGTAATAGTTTTATGGTATAACTAATCATTTTTCAAATAAGAATTAAGAGTTTGTTTCTAGTTAATAAAAATAAAAATGACTTGCAGACATTTAACTTTCAAGTTTCACCAAATTACTGAAAAGAAGAAAAAGAAAATTAATTAGCCAGAATCATCGTATATCAAATTCCATTCAAATAACCAAACTCGAGGCATAACTTATGTGTCAGAAACTAATACCAGACTACTAAAGAATCCCTGAGACTCGCAATTCAAACTTCTAACTAGCCATCCTAATTCTCCATTCAATTTGATTGACTGAATGTGCTTATGAGGAAATACCCCATTCAGAAAAGGAAAAATAAACTCTTAGAATACTAATCATTTTTAACCAATAAACTGAATACATACTAAGGAAATCGCAAAAGAAAAACCCTAAGTGCACTTAATCTATCGATAATCCATTCTATCTAAAAATTGAACTAATTGAACCTATTAAAAAACACAGAGCCAATTATGCGAAACATACCGTCCTCTGCATCATCCTCCTCTTCATCATCATCGCTATCGACCTCCGCCTCAATATCCAAAAACTGAGAACCGCTAGGCCTCTTGGCACGCCGCCTCCGACCACCGCCTCCAAAATCATCATCCTCCTCCTCCTCTTCTTCTTCCTCTTCGTCCTCATCCTCCTCCGCAACGTCGTCTATGAAATCTGATCTCCGCCGCTTCCTACTCGAACGATCTTCCTCCTCCTCCTCCTCCTCCTCGTCCAGAGGTTGTTCCATTTCCTCCTCATACTCTTCCTCATCAGCGTCAATGTCGTCGTCATCGTCGTCCCTTCGACGAGGCATCTCTGAATTGGAAATTCGGAAGCTCAACTATGCCCTAAGCCAAGATACTGGAAGAACCGAAATTCGGAAAGCTGAAATATGCCCTAGGCCGAGTTACTCGAACAAGAGAGAAAGGGTGTGAACTTGGCAAATAGTTGGCGGGTCTATTAACGTATCGTTTTAAGCCCACTTTCTACAACATTTCTATTTTCTATAATGTTTGTATGTACCTCCTCTATTTATACTAAATTAAAATATGTAATTCATTTGCTTTTTACTTCTCATAGTAAAATCAATTGAAATTCATAGAAATAAGAATATTTTTCTAAACAACAATGTAGTAACTAAACTAGTAAGTAAAGGTTTTTCTTATTATTTTTTATAAGTAAGCGATGGTGGAGTATAGAGATCTAAACTTCGATTTTATTATAATTAGAATATTTGTTTTACTTAGGTGGCTTTGAGTTAATTTAAATATAACTAAGTGAAAATAGTGGCAACTCACCAACTAACAATCGAAATTGATTTACTTCGTTAAATTTTGTGGTAATTATTAGTGAGAGTGTTTAATAATAGATACAACCTTCAAAGTTCATGGTTGTTAATTAATTTTTATATTCCTTTTCTTTCTTTTCGAGGAAAAGAACAAATCACAACCATGCTACATAATAAGCATCAAGGACACTGACACAACAAACTGTCTAGGGTAAAGAGAAAGAAGTAAAAAAGAAACAAACTCTATTGCTACATTTTTCACAAGCGAGTGTGCCAAGAAGTTGTGACATTGCTTCACGGGTCCCATATATAGTGCCTTTAATTCAGTGATGAAAAGAAGAGATTTTAGTGAATTCCTCTTAAACACCATTGAGGAGATTAATAACCTCTTGACAATCCGACTCAACCAAGATATTCTTTATGTTGATGGAGAAGAGACTAATTCGAACATTGATGGAATTTGTTTTTTCAAATATTATTAAGAACCACGTAAATATTTTGAATAATTATGTCATAGGGCTTTATCTTCTACTTCCCAAAGGAAAATACAATAAAAAGTTTTTAATGGTTTTTGTTTGTATATGTGAGTTTCCAGAGCAACTCACGTGCACCTCAACTAATCTCACAGGACAACTCATCTGACCCTACAACATTTGGGGGTCAATGAAATCCATGGGATATTAAACTTCGAAGTAGGTGACCACTATATATTGAATCCATAACCTCTTAACTCTTTATCAAGTCATCTATTGACCCATGGGTTTGGAATTAAGGAAGTTCAACATTTGAAGCCAAAACCATGTGTTAGCCCATTGGAATAAAATTCTCGGGATTAAGAAACCAAACTCATGGGTTTGGAATATATTTTATAATGAATGCCATAAGTTCAGGAAAATTTTTCCTTCATCTCCTACATCTTATCAATGATCATCAATGGCCATTGGCAACAATCATCAATCGATTTTCGTGTTGATCGTTGGCTACCAATGGCCTTGACCGTCGGCAATCAATTACCTTGATCGTTGATGACCAACTGTCTTCACCGTTCACTGACAACCATCTTGATCGTCAACAACCGTCTGTGGTGATTGTTAATGATCTGTTGTGACTGTTAACAATTGATTATCAAGACGGTAGGCGACCAAACATCATGATCCTCGACAACCATTTTTCGTGATTCTCGACAATCGACCAACAATCATTACGTTCGGCAATCAACTTGATTATCGACAAATGACCAATCGTCGTGGCCATCGGCGACCAACCGATCGTCTTGATCATCGGCAATTGATGGATGATCGTACCATCATCAATTGACCATTGTGATTGTCTTCTGTTGATGCATGGTTGCAGGTGTTGTCGATAGGTCGTTTGTGATAGTTTGTCGTTGTCAACTTTGTTTTCTTCTCCATTTCCATTTCTTCCTCATTTTTGCTTTGGATTTCTCATTCTTTTGCCCTTCTTTATCTTCACAAAAATAGATAACAAACAATAAAAACAAAATCTCCCTTATTATAGGATATTCCTCACTAAAGCATGGTGTCGATTATGCTAGTTATGGATAGTTGAATGTTCTTTGTCGCTTATCACATATTATAGGTCGCTTATCACTTATTATAGGTCACTAGGATTGTATTTTTGTTTTTTTTTTTTTCCCATCTTTCTTCTTACTCTCTTTTCCCTTTCTTACTAATTTTCACACACTTAAAAATAAGAAATTGACTCTTTCATCTATGAGCTCTAAAGACTGAAGTGTTGCATCGATCGTGCCGCTCATGGGTCATCAAATTCTCTTCACTAACCATTGCACATCTACCATTTTCAGTCATCCAATTGGCGGTCACCAACAATTTTTTTCTTTCCTCCTTCATCCTCCCTTTTCCCCCTCAATTTCTGATTCTCTTCTCCTTCATTTTCCCATTAAAAAAAGAAAAAAGAAAAAAAAGTGCTACTAATTGCAAACCTCAAAGGTAAAATTCATTTCATGACTATAAAAAAAGAAGAGATAATTTAGGGATTTAAAGCAAAACTATTTTTTTTAATAAATGTGTTGGTATACTAAATTTCAAACTTTATTACTTTGCTATCAGAAGATAAATTTGTTATTTCAAAATAGATAAATTAGAAATTTAGAGGCAACATGATTTTGTTGTAAAACTTAATTTCAAAGCTCTGTTACCTTGTTACTAAAAACTATTTTTTAACAAAAATAACTAAATCATTGTCATTCCTACATCATCGTTATGGAAATCAATGGACCAAATGAATTAATTTAGATTAAAAAAAACAACACTAATATACATTTCATTTTAAAATGGATGAGTTAAAACTTTCTTTCAAAATTATCATAAAAATTGATCCAAAATACATTATAGGTTATACAATTCACAAAACAACCACTAAAAACAGGAGAAAAAAAATCAGATTACACAAACTAATGCCTGCACCCCAAACACAACCATTTATGATTCCTAGGCTTTAGATGCCCCTTAAATAAGCCTCCAGGAATTTAATTCCCAGGTTTCGATTTCGAAGTTGCGCCCCAAACGCCCCCTTAGTGTTTTGTTAAAAAAAATATCTTTGAACTTTAAAAGATTTTTAAAACACCATTAAACTAAAAAAAAAAATTTAAAAATACTTTTATTGTTAATATATGAACAGAAATTGTTCACACCTCATTACAAAAATACCTATAAGCTTTCAAAAGTTGTATTTGTACCCTTACCTTAGAAAAAAAGTTTTAAATGCTCTTACTATTCATTTACATTTGATCACCTCCCTTTTCTATTTCTTATCTCACCTCTACTTCAATCTATGACCTAACAGTTCTCTATTTTCCCTCTTTCTTTTCTTATCTTTTCTTCAATACCTTCATACTTCCTTTTTGTTAACGGTTTGGATCTTTGTTTATCTTTAAAAAAATTAAAATAAAAAATAAAAAATCACCCCCTCAACAAAAACAAAAAGAAGAATGGAAGCACCAAGGGACTTTAAGACTTAAATGTTTTAATAAGGTTGTATGTCGGTGGTTGATGTATGTTAATAGCTAGCCAAATATATCCTTTTTTTTTATTTAGTTATTTATTATGTTGGTAAGTTTTGAGAGGAGATTTATATTTTGGAAAAGTTGTGGGTATTTTTTGGTTTTCATGTTTTAGCTTGAAGTTTTGGTTTATATTTGGGTGCTGAAAAATTTTGTGTAAGAGTTGGACAAATAGGAGAAAAGTGTGAGTAACTATATGATAAAAAATAAAAATATATTTATAATTTGTTTTAAAATTGGTTCTTTCCGAACTCAAGAAAACTTCAAACAAATTGATCATAATACATCGTAGAGCATTTGTGTACAAGTTTTTATGATAATCAATGAAGTTGGTATTTGTGTACAATTTTTGGAATCTTGTGAATAATTATTTTAATTCTAGAAATTTTATCAATTTAAGCATTTGTTGTGATTAATTATTTAAATCTTAGAAATCATATAGCAATCAATTTGCTTAAACAATTACAATAATCAAATACTTTAATCAATTAAATCAATCAAATACTAGGCGATCGTTTATGCGTGCATTAAGTGATCATTTAGACATGCACTAAACAATCGCTTATTATATACCAAACGATCGTTTAGTCATCGTTTAGACGCGCACTAAGTGATCGCGTAGTATGTAATAAACGATTGTTTATACATGTACTGAGTGATCGATTATTATATAATGGGCGATCCTGTATACAATTACATAATGTCAATAATTATTTATGTATAAACTAATCAATTACATTAATTTTAAAACAATCGGATGCTAAGCGATCGCTCATTGTATACTAAGCGATTATGTATTTACAAACTAAGCGATTACATTTCGTGCATCCCAGACGTCCCCGTGACAAGTGTTATCAGTGGCTGCTTGCATGTTTTTTTGTTGTGTCTTGTCTGTTCGCATTGTGTACACTTATGTACTTGTCGTGGCTTCTCACCAGTAGAAGGTATTCTAACGGTTTGTCATCGACCTACGGCTGGCACCTTTCAAGGTGGTAGGATTTCAAAGTCATTAAAATCAGGTCTTTGTCTCCACTCTTATCGATGACCAACTGGGTATATTGATTTGGCATACGCGGCAAGCACACACTTGAACCACTTTGTCCACAACGTTTGGACGTTAATGTTACGCATGGTTGCCACAGCTATTGCATGTGAGCATGGAATATCCATGCAATTGAACTCCATACACGTACATGTTCGTGAACAGAGATAAACCAACCCACCAAGATTTCCATCGTCTACATTCAGTACATACATGTCCACTAGAGATAAACAATACATTCTAAACACCGATTCAGCCTCTTTGAGGATGGTCATTGTATAGTCAGTTATAAGGTTCGTGCATGCCATGACATGTGTACATTGGACATAGAATGGATGGTGTCGGAATATGAGTGGACGATGTTGGAACATGAATGGACGTCGGCACATGAGTGGATTGTGTTGGAATTGTCTATGGTATTGACCACTGTCTGTAACTATCATCCATATAATCATATGTTGGAATGCTTTAACCAACCCATTATTTAATTCTGTCATTCCCAGGTTGCATGCCTCAACATTCTCCTCATTGGGTTGCATGCCTCAACAGCCTCAACATTCTCCTCCAATGAGGACATAGTGGGAAAATGATATGTTGGAATGCTTGGAAATGCTTGCATTCTTGGTGCATGTCATGCACTCCATGCATTTCGTGAGGTGTAAGTGATACGAACAATGACATCCGAGATGCATCACTTCCTTCCAGAAAAAAACTGAGGTCTTCATCGTCTACTATGTCAATTGGAGGAACTTGGACCAACAGGTTATAACAACACTTGATGTGTATATTGATTAGGTAGGGATTAATGTTCAGTCGTTGGTGCTATATGCTAACTAATTCATTACAAGTTATATCCTTTCTGATTTTCAGACCTTTCATGTGACCTCCACCATAGTTGCATTCGGACTGATCCCATTCCCCACCAAATTATACAAAGATGCGAAGTAGATTCATTGACCTACAAAGAATTAAAGATTTTAATTAGAAATGATCTTCATAAGGAAAAAAAATGGAGCGATCATCTAGTAAAATATAAGAGATCGCCTAGAAAATTGTATGTGATCGCCTAATATCATGTATGTGATTGACTAGTATCATGTAAGCGATCGACAATATGAAGTTAATCGATCGTTTATTTCTACGTAAGCGACCATTTATATAAAACTAAACGATATACAGTGAAAAACACTTACATTCTCTGTGTTTTTTATTCTAACCCACGATGTTGATCTATACCAAGAGAAAAAACGAACACTAGACGAAGATGAAAGCGACTGACATTGTAACTCGCAGAGGAAAATGGACGATGAAGTTCATTTGGATGTTTGTGAAACTCGCAGAAGACAATGGAAGAATGGAAGGATGTATGAGAGCGACCATCCGTTAGTATCTTCGCATTCAATTTTGTTGGTATAATGGTAGTTGACATTGAATCATTCTAACGGTTGACATTGAATGCTTGCATATGATAATGTCAGGGGAGAGAGAAATGTTTCGGTTGTTCTAATATTTGGGGATAAAATTGGTATTTTACGTGACCAAAATGTCACTTATGATAATTTTTTTTTAAGACTGGATCATCTATTTTTGGTTTTTGGATTATTTTGTGCAATTTTTCAAAAAAAAAAAAATTCATGCATTTAGCTTTAGGCTATTGTTTCCATAGAAAACCCTTCAAGATTTCTGAGCTTCGGTCGTCCGTCAGTGGGGAGAGACTGTGGGAGTGAGGAAGACGAAGAATGGGAAGCGTGAACAACAAAGGGAGACAATTCGGAAGTCACCATAATCCTCCACTATGCACTAGGTCGCATCAGATCGGGGCGTTGCTCCTTGTTTGCACCACCTTCTTCCTTACCCGTGCATTCGATCGATTGCTCGCTCCTTCCACCGACAACTCGTTCAATGGATTCCGTCAATCCCACTATGCTGTCGAATCAAACGACGATGGATCCATATCGTGGCCGGAAAGAGGGTACGGTTCCCATCTCTCTCTCAAGATTTATGTCTACGACGAGAACGAAATTCAGGGGCTCAAAGCTTTGATGTATGGGAGGGACGGAAAGATCACGGCTGCTACTTGTTTGAAAGGCCAATGGGGGACTCAGGTATTCTTATTATTCGACTTATCATGTTTCCGTTCCTGAAATTGTTTTGTGCTGTATCTATTGAGATTATTTATTGTTTAGCGGCTGCGAACTCGACTGTGTTCATATTATTAATGCGTACAGGCTTGATTTCGATTGTTAATTTTCCTGCTTCTGAACACAGCAGAAGCTTGAGCTATGCCTATTACTTGTGGAAGTTCTCTGTTTATCATTTCGATGTAATGCCTTGCTTGGCTTCTCACTGGGTACATTTTTGTAAAGAAAATTCATAGAGACAATGGCATCCATGAAAAGGAAAATGTACAAAATGAGAGGGAAGATAAAATTTCCACCCAACTCATGTCAGTGGGGATTGGGAAAAAGCACATATTGCAAAAGCTACAGTGAACTGTGTGCAAACTTTCAATTCGACATAGTACCTTAAACATTAGGAGTTATTGCAAGGTTCTTAAGTTTTTCTGGTCCAATGCCGTCCAGTTTATCCCCGCAAATTAAGAAAAAGGGGAACTGAATGATCTATGAGATTCATTGAGATTTGGAATTTGATTGATTGATTCAATGGCTTCTAATTTTTCTCCCCTCCTTTTAGTTTGCAGTCTGGAGGCTTTTCTGTGAGCCATCTGGCTTGTTAGGAAGGGCACCTAGTCACTGTTTCTCCTTACTTCCTAACTAATTTTCGTTCAATACCAAAATATTCTGTAGTTCACATTGACAATCATCGCACAATGATTGGTTTGTTGCAGGTGAAAATTCACAGATTGCTTCTACAGTCGAGATTTCGGACAAGAAAGAAAGAAGAGGCAGATTTTTTCTTTGTGCCAGCTTATGTAAAATGTGTTCGAATGCTTGGTGGTCTCAATGACAAGGAGATTAATGAAGCATATATACAGGTGCAGTCCGCTCTTATTTTTGCTTGATATTGCAAGGTATAGGCTGAAACAGTTACATGACCTTAGGAATGTTTCCTGTTGTTGTTATGGGTATAGAAAAAGGCTAATCATATTGCATATTGAGCTGATTTTGCCCAACTATTAGGTTTTAGGTCAAATGCCGTATTTCAGGCTCTCAGGGGGTCGTGACCACATATTTGTTTTCCCGAGGTATAAGGTTTCTGTGTAGTAGTTTTTGTTCTGTTTTGATTGTTTGTTCAATTTCTCATTGAGCAAGAATAGGATACTTTTAGGTAATTATTGGAGCATATTCTTTTGTGCAAATTTCAAAAGTATCCCGTCCAACTTTATTACTTACACTCTTGCTATCCGATTGCAGTGGTGCAGGAGCTCACTTATTTAAATCTTGGGCGACTTACATAAACCGTTCCATAATTCTTACTCCTGAGGTATAAAAAATTCATAAGATATCATTGTGCTTCAGATACTTACTTTTTACCAGATGCATTTGAAACTATTGTGCTAATAATGTCAACACTCTAGTTTGTTCTGGTTGGATGGTAGCTAAGCCTTGTTGACTTCAACTTTCTTGACTTGTCTTGTATTTTTATTATTTTTATTTTTTATTATATTTTTATTATTTTGTGCGTGTGTGTGTGTGTGTGTATAGGGGAATCAAGCCTTATACTGACTTCAACTTTCTTGACTTGTCTTGTAATTTGTTTTAAATTAATTAAAAAAAAAGAATTCTGTGTTAGTATAGGGGGATCGGACCGATAAGAAAGACTTTAGTGCTTTCAATACATGGAAAGATATCATCATTCCTGGCAATGTTGATGATGGGATGACTTCACATGGAGCTAAAATAGTCCAGCCTTTGCCTTTGTCTAAAAGGAAGCACTTGGCAAACTATTTAGGACGTGATCAAGGAAAAGTTGGTCGTCTAAAGTTGATTGAACTTGCAAAACAATTTCCTGAAAAGGTACGCTGTTTTCTTTAACTGTCTCATTCTTTGAATGAAGCCTCACAAATATTGGAATATGAAACTCCTATTTCTTGTCATCTACTTTTGATAACTATATATAAGAAATGGATATGATATCCCAAACAGTTGGAATCTCCAGTTTTGAAGTTCAGTGGCCCTGACAAATTGGGAAAGATGGAGTATTTTGAGCACCTGCGCAATGCTAAGTTCTGTCTTGCTCCTCGTGGAGAGTCATCTTGGACACTTCGTTTTTATGAGTCGTTTTTTGTGGTATGTTTCTCTCTACACACACACATTAAACTGGCAAGAGTAATTGATAAACAAGATAATATCATGCTCTGTCTTTACAGGAGTGTGTACCAGTTATACTATCGGATCAGGTTGAATTGCCTTTCCAGAACGTAATTGACTACTCCCAGATCTTAATAAAATGGCCATCAAGCGAAATAGGCCCTCAATTGTTGGAGTACCTTGAGTCAATTCCAGGTTAATTCACTCACCAATTACATCTTGTTCCACATGATATTGTCTTAAAACTTTGGGTGGGTGATGGGGTAGCACTTTTAGGACTAATAATTACCTGTATAGCAACATCTTGAAAGAAGTATAAATATACCAAAATCTATCAATGATAGATGCTATCATTGATATACTTCTATTAACAATATAGTATATCTATAGACTCTGAGAACTGAATCTATATTATGCTATATCTGCAAATGGTTCAAAAATTACTTTGATCCCATTGGTTTGAGTTCATTTTGGTCCTTATACTTTCAAAATGTTCATTTGGTCCCTATATTTTCAACTTTGGTTCATTTTAGTCCTTATACTTTCAAAACGTTCATTTTGGTCATTGTACTTTCAATTTTGGTTAATTTTGGTTCTTGAACTTTAAAAAAGTGGCTATTTTGATCCCTTAAAAATGAAAGGAAATGAAAATGAAATAACCAATCCAGTTACTTTTTAAAAGTATAAAGATCAAATTTGAATCAAAATTAAAAGTACAAGGACCAAACTGAACCTTTTGTAAGTATGGGAACCAAAATTGAAAATATAGGGACCAAAACGAACTTTTTGAAAGTACAGGGACCAAAATGAACCAAAGTCGAAAGTATAAGGACTAAAGTAGTACTTAAACTTCTGCAAATTCTTTTTTTGTGCTATCGAGCCTTGAACCTCGTCTCTCTCTTTTTTACCTTGCAGACAAGGCCATAGACGAGATGATAGCGCGAGGTAGACGAGTAAGGTGCCTATGGGTTTATGCCTCAGATTCAGAACCGTGCTCTACCATGCAGGGAATTCTGTGGGAGCTTCAGAGGAAAGTTAGGCAGTTTCACCAATCAACTGAAACATTTTGGTTGCACAATGGATCTATTGTAAATAGACAATTGGTCGAGTTCTCAAAGTGGAAGCCCCCAGTGCCCTTGCCTTAACATAACACAATACTCGATGACAGCCATTTTGCCTTCCTTTGTTCCTTTTGCCCATTACTATAGCCTGAAAGTTTGTATTCCATATTTTAGAATTGTAAAGTGATGTTCTATAACGTTCAGAGAAAAGCTTACACTGAGGATGAATAGTTAATGTAATTTTATTAAAAAGGTAAAAGCACAATTCGAATCTCATCTTTCCAACATGCTTATTAGAAATAACATAGGAAATTTCTTGTTTGAGTTAAAAAAGAAAATAGGACCGAACTACCAACTTTTGAGATGATAATTTGTGTCTTATCCATTTGAGTTATTATATTCAGATCAACAGTAGCACCAATTTACAACAATAACATATGTTAGAAGTGAAATATGTTAGGTTAGAAAATGAAAGACTCTTCCTTGTCTTCTCATGTTTTGTGATCTTAAATTGAGACGATGTTTATTTGCTTGAAAATGTAATCCATCAAAGGCAATTTGAAAAATTTGAAAAGTGGGCTCCATTTGATTGAATTTGTTGTTGTTTATGTGTGTAAAGTAATCTTAATACAATGAGGGGCTCATAGCCAAATCCGTAATCAACAATTGCAATTCGATTGTGGAGCTGAGGGTGATCAATCCAATTGCATTTGAAAATTACGCGAAAGCCGCTAGGAGATACCATTCTATTATAGTAGGAGAATTACAAATCTGCTACAGTTATTATTACTATTAGTGGTTGACCTAAATGGTAATAATTAGAAGACAATTACAATGTAAAGTAAATAACCTCAGTTGTAATCAAATTACATTTACAAAATGTCTTAGTAAACGTGATAAAAAAAAAAAAAAACAATCCAATTATGTTTGTGATTGAGACCCATCATGATTGACCCATAAATAAAATCTCATTACAATTACATCAATTTTGATTACAGATCGGTAAACATAACATGATATTATAGGTCTTAGTCTCCAAGATTACATCAACACAACAAAATGAGAGAGTATTTGAATGACCTAGTGGCTACCTAGGAGGGGTTTTGAAATAGACTCATTTGATGTGGACAAGAAATCCTCTTTGAACATAGAAAGATGGTGTAAACTTAAAAGTGGCATTCATGGACACACTAGAAAAGCAAAGCAAATAAAGTATAATATAAAACTCAATTCTCTAGCAACCACAGTCAAATATTGATCTTTGGAAATGACACATCGATCCAAACATTTAAAAAGAAGGAAAATTTCACATAATAGGCCAAACCCATCATCAATAACTTAATATTTTATAACATTACTCACTCCAAAGGGATACATACCCTACAAAACTCAGGGATTGTGGACCAACACCCCAAATTTGATTAAAAAGTCCCTAAATTTTGAGATATTTTGGAAAAAAAAAGGACATCCTATGCCAACTCATTTGCATTGGCATTACTATATTCTCCAATCAAATCTTCAAGAAAGGGAAAAAAGAGGCATATTATCTCGTGATATTCTGTTCCCTATTTTATGCATCAGACCACAAAAGAACAAGAAACAGAACACACGTAAGAAGCTATAATTCCGACAAGACAAGAAAGAATCAAATATTCACAATCAAAGCCCTTTAAAACTGCCTAAGAACCTGTGCCATTATTGACATTTTTCAATATAACCCCTTCTTCTTTTAAACATCTTTCATCTTCCCCTGAATTTGGGTTCAATTTTAATCTGTTCCCAAACAGAATACGCCGTCGTTTAAGCAAAGTTTCTAGAGACCCACCTTTTGGAAAAATAATACAATTTTCTTTGGTTTCCTTTTCTTTGTCTTTTATTGCAAAACCCTCTGGAATGTTTTAGAAGTGAAGAAAAGACCTCGAGGAGTTGCTTTTGAAAAAGTTGGATATTAGATAGCAAACCAAGTCAAACTCCTACATATCGTTATCAATATCGATATGCTTAATTAATTAATAGTGTGTTAACTACGTGCACTTATATAAATTTATAAATTGAAAAACTATTTTATTATTTTGAGAAAAATATCTTTTTCTTCATGTAGTTTTTAGAGATTTTTGTATAGATGATCCATTCTCAACTCCCTAATGACCTGTCCATATTCTCGATCTTCATTTTTCTCACACTTTGTTGTACTTTTGCCATGAGTAATTGCGGTGGAGTGGAGAAAAATGAAGATCGCGATAGACATGACTATCGCGTTAGGGCTATGATAGATATGATCATTGCTAACGACTTCCGTTTAATATATATGTTTCAAAATGTTACAATTTTATCTTGAGATTCGAATTTTATTTCAATTTGCCTTTTAAGTTTCAGGATTTGCACTTCTAATCTCGATTTTTGACTTGATACTTACTTTAAAACTTAATGGCTACAAATGTAACCTTTTGAAATCTACAAACCAAATAGAAACTAGACTAAAAATTTAGGGACAATTTTTTTTTTTTAATATAATCTTTTAGAAAAACATAATTCAATAAAATTCCATACGGTGGGTCATTTAGAGCGCCAAGTAATAAAAATCAAACATTTCATCAATGGAGAATGCAAATTTCTATTTCTCTTCCATCAATAGTAATATAGAATTTCTTTTTCTTCTTCTTAAAAAGATTATATTAAAAATTAAAAAAAAAAAAAAACAATCACGTCAAGCAGGTAGGTATTTGGAATTTGTTCATTGATTATAGAGATGTGTGATTTCCTTGTCCATCAGAAACCTCGAAAAGAAAATTATAAGATCGTGTGTTCATTATTTGGGGATGCTATTCAATGCCATCCATGTAAGTTCCTTAATTAATGCACCCTTTACCTATCTCTTAGGTCACTCACCCTTAATTATTGGTTCTCAATGAACATAATAGAGGGGAATACTATATTATAAATAACCGAAGAAATGGAAATGGATATATCATCCACAACATATATCTTTCTCCTATTATTTTAACATGCTTGGATTGATGTGATTAGAAGTTAACAAGTTTGAATTTGGTCAAAAGTATATTTGGATAAGCATCGGAAAATCGATTTCTCAAACTCAAGTTTATGTAATTAATATGAATTTTATTTGCGAATTAGATTTGGACCACTACTCCATTAGGGAAAGTATATACATAGTACTTAGTGTAAGATTTTGATCGAAAAGACATGAGTAAATGGATAATATCAATATGTAATTTCACTTCTAGTTTTTGAAAACATTAGTAAAACGTGGACAACATAACATAAAATTTAGAGGTAAAATTAAAATGGAGCTAGAATTAGGGACAATGACTAATAATCCTCACGACTTTGCTTTTGGTTTCACCCCAAAAGATTTCACACCAACAGTGATAGTTGTTCTCACTTATATACCCATGATCATTCTCTTTTTAACCAATGTGAGACTTTGATTGCATTCCCAACAATCTTCCCCTCGAACAAAGGACCACCGAGCCTCCTCTCAAATAGTCATCCATCCATCTAACTCTTATCTAGGTTAACTCCTCTTCACCGATCTAATAGAGTTCAACCACGTGATTCACACCATGATTACTTTCGAAGCTCCACTATATTCTTTGTTCAACACCTGAAGATTCTATCGATATCGCTCTGATACCATTTTGATGGGATAACACTAAATTCTTTAGATTAATTATCTCATCTCGCGTGAATGTAATCGAAAATTATCTTGATTAAACATGTTAGGTTGAAAGAAGGGATGATAGTCATTGTAATAGTTTCTAAAATTTAGCAACAGTGAAAGGAATATTAGGTATCAAGTATTTGGATGGGAGAGAAAATAGATTAGAATAGTGTACCAAAAGCAAATATGTAGGCAATGGATATGATCCACAAATGCAAGAGAGAAGTAGAAGCATTAATGGTTGGGGGTTTGTTTATGTGGCCAAACCTTGTTTGAGATTTCCAAGCTTCCAATAGGAGTCCTGTCTGCTAGGGCATCATATCATTATATTTTGCCTTTCAAAACAACTCTCATTCATATCCCACTTCATCACTTTGATAGCTCCATCTTCTTCATATTACTTTCCTACCTCTATCAACTATATGCTATATGCTATATATATTCATAAATTTTAATAACACAGCCCTCATCTAATTTGATGACCCATCTTGTATTAGTTGCAACCCAAAAAATTTACCCAACTCTTTTCATGATTTTGTTTCTTTCACTAAATTGAAAGATGTCAATGGTTTTAATTTTATAAATAAATACTTCGAGATCATTTTACTTTTCATCGTGATTCATAGACTGTTAATTGGCTTCCACATCAACTTTTTATTTTTTATTTTATATTTTATTTTATTAGGTTAATTGATTGGTTTTATGTTGATTTTGGATGATAATGAAATAAAATGGAGTTAGATTAACTCAATTCTTGGCACATATATATGAGTTATATAAATTGAAAATAGAAACTAAATATTATTACCAAACAACTACTATGTACGTTAGTACACAATAAAAAGGGTTATTTTCAAATATAAAAAAATGAACCAAAATATTTATAAATATAGCAAAATTTTACTGTCTATCATGATCTATCGCAGTTTATCACAAATAGACTTGTGATATTTTGTTATTATTTGTAAATATTTTCAACAGTTTTGTCATTTAAAATAATTTTCCTAATAAAAACTCATACGTTTTTTTTTATTTCTTAATCATATAGATCATTTAATAAATCATAAGTCTGTATATTTACATGAATTTAAAAAAGTTTTATATCTATGTAAATAATCGATCAATATCTATCAATATGTACTACTATTAAAACATCAATGAATCATTTGAAAACAAAATCCAAATATAAAAACACCGTCTTATAACTATTAATAACTTGATTTACAAAACTTAAAAAATTTCCTCGAGCTTTTGTTTTCAATACCAAATTTTAATATTTCAATTGACACCAACATTATTTATATTCACATTTATATGAATTATATTTTTGGTAGTGGAGAAGAGAGTGCTAGAAGCATATGATTATCAATCCAAGAATAGACATCAACCTAATAGCACATGTTCTAGTAAAAGAGTTCAAAGATTTAGACAACAACATGAACATGTAGTCTTCAAGATGCCAATCCACTAATTCAATTTTCAAAAAGTGAAGCCACAGATTATTCTGTGGCATATGAAAACTTGTTATTTTCTCATTGGCAACTCCCAAAAGCTACACCCGCACTAATATTCAAGTCATATGGGTTTGCATTTGAATTTCGTCTACATTGGGCTTTGTTACGGATGTTCAGTGGCTTTGACCTCCTAAATTCGCTTCTCTATAGTCTAGTCTCGATATTTTTCGAGCTGATGACCTATGTAAGAGATTCTTGCACCACCAGTATAGTGTTGAGCTTACTACACTCCAATGCTTAAGTTTGTATGAGGAGTGACTAATTCAACTAAGTACAAAAAAAAAGTAAGGTCGAATCTCTCATTTGGAGATTACTCACCCTCCCCTTTGGAGTGGTCAAGTAGGGCTATTTATAAGCCAGTCCTCTACCACATGCCCTCGGTTGTGAGTGACGACAGAGGTGTTAGGAACATCTCTGACGCAGGGTGCCAATCTGGCATCAGTTCGTTTATTTTTCGATTAGTATATATTTACTGGCTCGACTCATTGGCTAAACCTAGATACACTTACGTTTCTTTTTCAGAACACGCGCTCTTATAGTCATTTTCGAGTTCCTTTTAAACTTAAGCCTTGCCTTGAGCAACTATTAAGTTGGAAAACCATTCGTATGTTTCGAATTATATACATTTATTTTTAAAATAAAAATAATTGAATAATAATTAACGTTTACTATTTTCTTGAAAATAGGTAATCGATAATTAAGGCTCAAACCTGCATGTGAAGACGTGTGAGCAAGTTTTGAATCGTTTTCCTTTAAATATATTAATTGTCTACTGAATTTGACAAATTTGGCAAAGTCAAGTTATTTTTTAACACTTTTCTTGAGTTTGAATATATTTGATTTAGTGGTCTATCTTAAAGAAATGGAAAGTTCAAAAGAGATGGTAAATTAAGCAAGGGTTTTTTTTTGTAAATTTATTGCTTTTTTATCTAGAGAAAGAAAGGCCAAAGTTACATTGGAAATAAAGGAAAATATTTCTGGTTGAATGAGTTTGAGATTATCTTCTTCTAATTGCAATTTAATAATTTATACGAGCTAATAATTTGTTTTTCTCCATAAATAAGAATAAAAAGATGAAAAGAAAATAATGGAAATTAAGAAAGATGAGAAATCATTCATTTGCCTCATAATTTTTGTACTTAGGCATACAAACTTCTAAATTTAATTTTAGAGCAGAATTTAAGGGATAATGTTGAGGTTACAACTATTAGTTTCATATCTAAAGTAGAATAATGAAAGTCGTTGCTAAACTTATCCAATATCTTTGTAGAAAAATTAAACACATACTCAATTTGGTATATGTATCTATGAGAGTTAATATAGATATAGTTACCTCATTAGTAGATTTTGAATGGTTAGTATATATATATTTTGAGTTCAGCATGACGAGGGAAAATTTGAACCTTAAACATTAAACCTCTTAATTTGATAGTACATAATTTATGCCAGTCTTTGAGAATCACTAATGAAATTAAAGCTTAACATTTACATTATATATGTGCTTAAAAATATGAAGAAGGAAAAAACTATAGTTAACATTAGAAAGAAAGCTTTGTATTCATTAGACAATTTGACCATGACTCATTTAGTTAAGATATATGTTGTTAGGGAGTTTGTTTTTATAGTTTGATTGGCTTATTTGTTATCGGCAAAACTTGAACAACATGTTTTTCAACATGTCATATGAGATGTCCTAGTATATGTTACAGGATGGATATGATGTTGGGATTGCGGCCCTAAATCTCATGGGTCTTGTAGTTTGTTATTTATGTAAATACAAATTATTTATTTAATAAAATAAAAGGTATTTTGTTAGACATTTAAATTACATTTTACTTAATCTAATAAACTAAGATCCGAGGTTATTTTATGTAGCTCGAACAGTATATGTAGACATACAAGTGGATCGTGTTCAAGTAATAACCTAAAAGGTCTGCAGTATATGGATAAGGTTGCATGCCTTATTTTGGTGACACTGCGGATACGACTCACTTTGTAATTGCAACAAGAGTTGCAAGTGTTACAAATTATTCGATCTAAATCGTTCATGTGAAGACATATGAGTAGAGGTATCCTGAGTAAATAGTTTGTATCATAAGATCGAACCATGAAATGATTAATCTCTCTCTGTAACATTGTTAATCGAAGAGACTAATATTTCATAAAATGACCATAGGTAACTTGATCTCAATCTTGAGTGAATTATGAATTCATGTCTATAAGGGCAATCCTTTGATTTGTATGGGTGAGAGTGGCTCGTATTGTTGACCCAATAAGCCTACCATTTCGAGGATTTGTCCGAGTAGCAACCTGGGAACATAACTACTCAAGATGGAGTGCACTCCTTCCTGTCTTTAAGAAAAGTAGATAAATTGCTCTTTTAGGTGCTGACTCCAAGTCTTGAACAAGGGCTCCCTCCCTCTCATTGGCCCAAGAGAAATTTGTTTATGGTAGGACCATAAACAAGTTGTTCATTAAAAGATCGGTGAGACTTAAAGAGAAAGAAGTAATTACAGAGGTAAGATGATATTTAACCTAGTTAGAATTACGAGCACTTTGTGAAGGGTCGACTTGCTGATGTGGTTATATTTGTAGACATAGAAATATATCTACAGTGCGAAGATTACAGCTCTGGGTCTTTAATGGAGTGACTCATAGTTAATGAATGTTGATTAATTTAATTAAAAATTAATTAATTTAATCTCAAATCATTGAAGCTTCTAGGTCCATTAGGTCCCCATGCTAGCTCACTAAGAGTAAAACAAGGAATGAGTAGTTTTAGAATAATTTGAATTTGAATTCAAATTATTTAAGAGAATTTTATAAAGAATAATGTATAATGATACATTATAATATATAATTAATTATAAATATGATTTATAATTAAAACTATATAATATGAGAGAATAATATTTGAATAAGATTCGAATGTTAATTTTTGAATTGGATTCATATTAAAACTATAGAGTTTCTAAATTAATCTGAATGAAATTCATATTAATACTATAGGTTAAAAGAGAGATATACATATTTATATGATTTAAATGCATAATTATAATTAATTAATTAAAATTTATTATATATATTATTTAAATTAATATTGTATGAGATACAGTTTTGAGATAGACACAGATTTCTGACTTCCTTGATCACTCTCTAGAATAATTCTCTCTAAATAGAAAAGACAGAATAATAAGTTCTTGTTCTTCCTTTCTCCAAATACCAAAAACCTAGGAAGGATTCCACAATCCTATATTTCTTGCCAGAGATATAGCAGGGAAATCTTTCAGTGGTGTCTTGTTGATTTCATTTTTGGAGGATCGTGTTGAGGAGAATCTCAAAGTTTCTTGAAGAATTGTTCTTCAATAAAGGTAATTTTGTTCAAATCTCAAAAAGCATGCTTAACTATTTATCTTATAATTCTTTTAGTTCTTTGTTTTTCATGAATTTCCAAAACGAATTTCAATGGCACAAGACGTTCACACGCTTTTGCAGGGGATTCAATCCCTTAACAAAAAACTATGCATAATACTTTTTCCTTATTTATCAAGATTTTTATGTAGATTTCGTGGCTTCCAACTATATTTTTCCTTGGAAAGATGATTTATTTCTTCTTTGACGATCTTCTCAAAGCTATATTATATATATATATATATATATATTGGTTTGTTCATCTTTAGGGTTAACAACTTTGAAAAACATTTTGGCCATTGATTGTGAAGTTTTTTTTATTGTGAAGCTTTTGATCATGAAGCGTTTTGATTGTGAAGCTTTTATTGTTGTCAATCTTGGGAGGTTCTTGAGATATTATTGAACCGTTCTACTACAACTTTGCAAGGGGTCTCATACTTAGAGAGATGTTAAGTTTCATTGAGAGGGAGTCTCACACTTAGTTAGTGGGAGGCTAAGTGATTGTTTACTAATATTCTTATACTTAGGAAGAGCCTAAGTAGGCGGAAGGTGAAAAAATCTCACATTTAAAAGGAGTTTAAACTGTAACCACTGTCTCTTTATAAATACGTATACACAGGTTTTGTCATGTGTAATATAACCTTTATTTCATATGCCCTCACGAAGAAGTCATTAAGTTTAAATCCCTTTTAAGTTTTGAACAGATAATGTGGAGATTTTTTTTTTCAATTAGAAAACGAAATACTAATAAACGATATGATTATAATTGGTAACCAAGTTTTATTTTTAAAAATAAAAGCAATATCAAATGGAAGTTTAAATTTAATGTTATAACCACAAAATCATGCAAAATAAAATTTGATAAACTATAGAAGACGGAAATGCGGGCTCTACAATATTACAATATTTTTCTTTTCCTAATTGAATAAATGAATTAGAGTTTGTTTGAATACTAATCAAACTTTTTTCTTTTTTTCTTTTTTCTTTTCTTTTATTTTTTTATTTCTTCTTCTTATTATTATTATTAATATTATTATTATTTTGTGGAAAGGAACGATCTCCCGTGATATGTGTTATATTTTTAACATAAAGTTATATATAGAAGAATAAATTATAGAGAGCATGTGTTAATTATTGAAGATACAATTTAAGTATTATAGGATAAGAGTTTTTTCAAAATAATTTAAAGTGATTCTCCCCCCGAGCTACATTTTAAAATGGTAAAATTTCACATAATCAAGTAATTAAAAACAATAAATTAATTAAAAAAAAAAGAGAGCTATGCTTTTTATATAAAATGTTACTATATTCTTCCCTCAACTTGTTAACATTGATGAAAAGATTTTCTAGAACTATAATATGTGAAAAGTTTTCTATTATACAACTTATATTGATTTTTTTTTTTTTCGTTTTATAGTAAAAAAGAGTAACATAGTTAAAATATCATTTTAGTTCTCATATTTTAAAGTTTGCTAAAATTTTGTCTTTATACTTTCAATTGTCTAATTTTAATTCCTATACTTTGAATAAATCTAAAATTTAGTCTCAAAGTTATTTTTTTTTAATTTATCAAAATGGGTTAAATAATAAAAATAATTTCCATGCAAAGAAATATAATATGTGAATGTATTTTCAAAATTAGTAAAAATGTTAATGGATGACAATTTTTTCTTTTTTTTTTTGAAGAAATTGACTATAACTTAGTAGTAGAGACTAAGTTTAAGATTTAATGAAAGTACAAGGACTAAGATTTGACAATTAAAACTATTGAGACTAAAATTCAACAAATGTTAAAATATAGAAACGAAAATGATATTTTAACCAATAATATATAATTTCAAGACATGTAAATGTTAAATGTTAAATGAAATATGTATTATTTTAGTACTATAGATTTTTTCTCGTATCGTACCTACACCTTGCATAATATGTTAATATCTTAATATTTTACCTAAAATATAAAAATAAAACGTAGTTATAGCTTTGTAACGTGTATAAATATTTGATGCATGATTTACCATGGAGTGTGCTAGAGACTACAAGATCTATAAGTCGAATCTCCTTCTTCTCAATTATACTAAAAAAAATTTGAATCAATATTTATCATAATTTTTTTTTTTTTTAACGTATTACACATTAAACTTAGATAAATATGGTAAATTTTAACCAACTTCAATAAATGTTGCAGAAAAGTTTGGCTCGAGGTTATGAAAAATATATATTATCATGTTATGAAACATTTGTATGATATAATTGATAGAATTAAAGGGAAAACGACATTGTACTGAAAAAATGGCAAAACGATATTAAAAATAATTGTCAATTTTGTGTATCGATCAAATTTTGCTAAGCTTGATTTAATTAGAATTAGTAGTTTTTTCTTGGATTTTTACAATTTTTTCCTCTTAAATACAAGGTTATTAAACGTTGTTTGTGTGTCTATTTTGATCCATGAATTTTTAATTTTTTATTTGATAAATCTAAGCATATTTAAAATATTTTAAATCGTTGGTTTTAAATATAGTAAAATGAGTCAAATTATTTATAAATATAGAAAATATTCATTGTTTGTCCGTGATAGACTTCTATTGCGATCTATCACTTATAGACAATAAAATTTTTGTATTTATAAATAGTTTGATATTATTTCTATTTATAATAATTTTCTATTTTAAAACTAATTAATTTAACAAATATAAATTTGAATTTTATGACTAATGAAGCCTTAAACGTTAAATTTTGTGTGGAATAAATCACTAATATCAAATATATACGATGACCTAATAAACACAAAATTGAAATTTTATGAATCTATGAGATAAAATAAAAAAATTTAAAGATCTATTTGATATGAATCGAAAATTCAAGAACTTATTAGATACTATAAATAATTTATTGACCAAAAATCTACATCAAAATTCAATAATTTGATGTAAATATAAACTTCTTTTAGTGATATTAACCTGTGTTTCATTCTTAGAGGTTTGAGGTACATTCCCTACCTAACAATTACAATTATAGCACAAAAAAAAGTTCAATAATTCAATATTCTTTTGTGTTAAAATTCACAATGGACGATTTCACGTAAATTGTACAAAGGAAAAAAAAAAAAAGAAAAAGGTTCTCGTAAGAAAATTACAGCAACTATATATATTTCGCAAGAATCTCAATAATACCTAACTGTTGTCTTGGTCTTGGCTTTATGAATTGCTTTTCTCCAGATAATAGGGGAAAAAAATCAAATTAATGTATAGAAATAAAGGTCTTTCTCCAGATAATAGGAAAAAAAAGATCAAATTAATATATAGAAACAGAGATCTAGAATGTTGATGTCAATTGAAATATTGAATTGTAAGTTACACAAAAAAGTTTCAATGAAAATATTGAAAATTTATTGATTTCAAAAAGTATTTTTAAATAAATAAATTTAAATATCGATTCATCTCTTAGATTGATATGGATAGAAATATAAAAACACCACCCATCCAAAAACATGTAGTGGTATGATACAAGCACAGTGCACAAGTATGCCAAAAAGAAAAAAAAAAAATACAACTTGAAATTTGATTCTTGTCGTGTGTTTATTACAATTTTAGGTGTAAATAAGACGTGGGTCCCACCTGCACAAATTTCAATGTCTGCCCATGTTGCCTTTAACCTGCATCACTGGAAAAAGAAATTTCGGGGACGCAAGGGTCGAAAAATAATATAAATTCAAAAATATATATTTATAAATATTTTTTCAAATATACTACACATTTAATAATCTATTACAATTTATAATAGATGCACGATAAAATTGTATTATTTTATAAATATTTATAATTTATTTTTTATTTTTGAAATAGTTTATATGTTATACATATATTTTATGGACAATATAAATATATATATATGAGAGAAAAAGAAAAAAAGTGGAAAAACATTTATTATTACATTTTTATTTTTGTTATCGTGATTACGAATAAAATGCTTGCCCTGGTTCACATGGAAACAATGTCACTCTCTTGTATTATTCTTACGATCCCATGTGGAAAATAAACTTTATATTTCTATAACATATTGTACATATTCCTTTTTTTTAAAGCAAAATATTGTACGTATTCTCTTGAAATTAATTTTTTTTTTTTTTTTGGTAATGTGCTAGGAAAATTTAACCTTTATATTACTTGTAATTAAATTTATAATCTTTGTTGAGATAGAAAAATTGAACCATAGAATTTCTAAAATGATAAAAATTAATTCCATTTGAATTGATGTTTAACTAATGAGTAATAACCACAACAATAATATCAAAAGGTTTATTATTATAAATAAACAATATAAATTTATAAAAAGGAGAAAATGCTAACTTGGCCTTCAACAATTTTCATACACATTTTGAAATTATGTGCAGTTTAAAATATGAATGATATTTGGAAAGGATGACAATAATAAAATTCAGATTAGATATAAAGAAATTTCGATGTTGACTTAGAATCTTCTTACGTGATTCTTTAAAATTTGGTTGGATAACATTTTCACTTCCTTATTTTCTTACTAAAAGAACTTTCTTATTTTAAAAATAGGCAATTATTCAATTTATACCTCTAATTTTTGTGTTGTATTAATTAATATCTTAAATTACTAATTAAATTTAAGTCATGAACTTTTCCAAATGTATTAATTTATACCTTCTTCTAGATTTCGTTCGACTAATATTAAAAGGAACTTATAACTTGAGTCAATTAAACACCTAAATTTTCACAAGTTAATTAATTTAGACCCTTCATTAAGATTGTCTTGAAAAATAATTTATGCATTAATTCTTAAATGTGTATAAATTTTTTTAAATATCGGTTTTACAAAATGGACAATTAAAATAAATGGATGAACGATTTTAAATTAGAAGAATAATTTAAAAAAACATCTCCTCTCTAAAACAATTTTTTAATATTAAATATTATATAATTATTTTTAAAAAATAAAAAAGAATACTTGATGTACCTTTTAAACCTATTTTTAAAAATTAAAGGATTGATTTGTCTGGTTTGGTTATTGGTTAACCCAAAAACTAACAAAATTGAATTGACTTTTACCTCTAAATAAGTCTATTTTTAAACATAGAAGTCAACGAGAAAAAAAATTTCTTTTCCAAAAAAATGATATATTGTGTCATTTCTCTAAAATCTAATGAAAATTCTTAAAATTCATTTAAAAGTAGTTTTATGTTTTAGTACAAAAAATGAAAACTAGTTGTCTGAAAATTTACCTTTTGCTTTGGGGCATTGCAGAAAGCAGGAGTAACCAAAAAATAAATTAATAATAGGAATTTCATTATAAGATAGTAATCACTTTTTAATTGTGTAAAAATAGCAAAATTTGAAAGCCAAATTTACCCCTCATAAACACCTGATTTGATATACTATTCATATATTCATATGACTAATGAATATATCAACCATCAATCTAATAGTTTAATATAAATGATGGGAATGTGATATATTATTTTTCTTTATTGTGTTTAATTTCTATTATTGGATTAAGTTGAGTTATTTATAGATTGTAGATGAAATATTTGTCCT
Organism: Citrullus colocynthis; assembly: GCA_031780015.1. Lineage (NCBI taxonomy): Eukaryota > Viridiplantae > Streptophyta > Magnoliopsida > Cucurbitales > Cucurbitaceae > Citrullus > Citrullus colocynthis. The sequence goes on from QLSR01001484.1 coordinate 1,329,500, forward strand.
TTATAAACTACGTCTTCTATACATGATATAAGAATGATGATATATTGGTGATATGCCTAATTTATTATCATATTAAAGAAATTAATAACTTTGATATACTTATTAATTATGAATAATTATTAATATACTGATGATGATTCAATAATATTCATATATAAAAACAACCATTAATACCAACCTAATCAAATGTTTTGAGGTTGAAATTTGACTAAAACTTAGAAATTAAAAGGAAGTGTTTTATTTTATCTCAAAAAAGAGAAGTATTCTCTTTTAAAATATTAACCATAAAAAAAGTCAATCTAAGTGAAAAGCAAGGTTAAACTTCATAAAAATTCCACACAAGTTACCTTTCTTTTTTTCTTTTTTCTTTTTCTCTTTCTTTTTCTTTTTCTCTTTTCTTTTTCCTTCTATCTTTGAAAATTTTTAATTCAACAAAAGCTTCAACTTTCCAATAATTGATAGTTTGATACATTTATCTATCTTCAGTAAATGATACTAATTAAAATTTTAAGTCTTTAAAAATAAAAGACAAAACAAATATCAACCTAGTACAAAGTTTTTGATATTTGAGAAGTAAATCAAAATGAAATACATAGTCAATTAAAGAAATATAAAGTTAACCTAAGTGAATAAAATATTTGGTACTCTGTTATATCAACAAAGTTAAATATAAAAAGCAAAAAATAAAATGGTCACACCTAGAAATAAAGGGTCACACCAATATCAATTCAGGTAAGAAAATTTTAATACTTGACTAAAACTTTCAAAAATACATAAATAAAATTGCCTCGAAGGAAAATACCTTTTTGGTCTTCTGCTTTTGATTTTATATTTTTCATGGTTTACATAAAAAAAAATTGTTGTTTTTCTTCCATTCTTTATTTAAATTATTATTTTGGACATCTCAATCTTTCTTAAAATCACGATATGGTATTTTATAAAAAAAAATATAAAATTGTTATACGTTAAAGTTTAGGAAAAACCATTGTTATAAAAATGTGGTATTAGTCAAAATTTTATCCATATATAATGAAATATTTTGACGAAAGTTGAGAGATAGATCATTTTAGGAAATAGTTTTGAGTGGACAAAACTAACTTCTTTTTATTTTATTTTTTTCTAACTTATTTCTTACATTTTCAGATTTTAAGTTTTGGGCTCCACATAATAAAAATATGCTTCCAATTTCATTGGATAGGTTCCTCAACTTAAAATCTGAAAATGCAAAGAAAGAAGTTAGAAAAATAATTTTTTAAAAAAGAGATTAGTTTCGTCCACTCGAAAGAGCAATTTACAGATGATAGAAGAAATTGAGATCATGTAATTTAGAAAAAAATATATGGAATAATCTGTTTTTACTAAACATGCAAAATCATAAAAGTTCTCCTAAGATCCTATTCTAGATCCTCCCAAAAGCAATCTCAAACAGATTATAGTCTTTTGTATTTTTAAATATCCATATTCAGTTTATCTTAAAAATACTTATTATTAAGCTAATTTTTATTAAACTTAGTAAAAAAGACTTATTCATAAAAAAATATAATGTTGTGATATGTTAAAAAAAATCATAGAGAAAATGTCAATAAATACTGAATTTATTAGTAAAAACAAACATGAAACTAAATTTAAGATTTATAAAAAAAAAAAAAAAAATTACATATGTATATTATATTTAAACATTTAAAAGTATGAAAATTTAAATAAAATATAAATTATATAGACTAGAATAATATTTTAACTTTAGTTTAAAAAATATAGCATTGATATAAATAATACATTGATTTCTATATTTTCAATTTTAGTTAATTTTAATCCATATATTTTTGAAATATTTAATTTTGCTTCATGCAATTTTAAAATATTTATTTTAATTTTTGTATTTAAAAAAGGTATTACTTTCATCGGTATGTATAAATTTTATACCCAATGAAAAATCTTTAGAACAAATTTGTTGTTACATATTTTAAGAAATTTAGTAAAAAAAAATGTTGACTAAAATGAATAAAGGTCAAGAGTAAAGTAGTATTTAAATAAATAAAAGTGAAATTAAAGTCAAATACTTTTTAGTTTTACTCAGTTTTAGGCCAATGGCGGAATTTACATCAGCACAGTAAAATTTTAGGGAAAAAAAAAAGAAAAAGAAAATGATTACGAAACGGACTGAGAAAAGTGAAATACCTAATTTTGGTTGTAATAATGAAAAATGATTTAAAATCCACGAGGAATGCCCAATGAAAAAAAAAAGAAAAAAAAAAAAAAGAAAGGTAGGCCACGTAAAAAGGATGAAAATAGGTTTTCAAAAAAAAGGAAAAAAGAAAAAGAAAAAATAATGAGAAGGACACCCTCGCCTCGCTCGTCACCTACAATCAAAACAACGTTTCACTATTTACTTCATTTCATCTTTAAACTCCAGTAAATATATATGAAAAATCTCATCTTATTAACTTATTATTATTATAATTATTAGGTCGAAATTAATTCCACTTCAGTCTAATTATTTATTGTTCCTTTTTCTTATCTAGTTTTTCTTTTTCAGTGTTTTTTTTTTTTTATATTTCTTTCCTAATTATTTCAAATTCTTAAAAGTTTCATTTAAATGTTAATTAAAGTTTAAAATTTGTTTGAAGACAACATGTAGAGTTTTGTTGTTAAGTTCTTAGGCGAAAAAATTTGTATCTACTTTAACGAACAATTTAAACACATAGAGGGAAGAAAAATATAATGTGTAAATTTTACTCTCCTTTGTTTATGGTTTTTCAACTAACCATAAACCCTAAAATTTACTTATGTTGTGGGGTTTTGGTCGACGAGTCGCACGTAAAAAGTTCAAAATCTCATTAACAAAAGGTATAATCATCGAATTGATCCACTTAGGCGCATTGTCATGTCCACCTTTGATTTTGTCATCAAGGTTGATAGTCACCCAGTCCCCTAGCATTCAAAGAGGTAAGCAATTTTAGTAGAATTGTAGTCTAATTACACACTCAACGTAGTTTATTTAGACATTAGAGTGTGTAGTACAACACCGAGCTAATATGAATTTATTAACCCAAAGACTTGAGTTGAGTAGATTTACGCGCCAACAACTTTGTTATGTGATTAGATTTGATTGAGTATAAAGTTTTGTTAAAAAGATAATAGAGGATTATTATTATTATTGTTTATAATTATTAATATGAATGCAGAATACTTCCAAGTGTTCCACATCCACATTGATTGCAAGAACGAGTTTTGAGACAGAGGTAGCCGCGTCTCCCTCAACAAGCAAGTGGATAAGAATAAAAACCAATTACTCTCACCAAAATAAAAAATAAAAAATAAAAATAAACTCCGAATTTTAAAATGGTAATGTAAAACCCTGCGGTTACCCCTTTACCGACTAAATTCACTTATCAATTCATTTCTCTTTCTTTCTATAAAAACTCCTCCGCCCTCCCTCCTCTTCCCCTTCTTCTATACGGTGCCGTTCTGATTCCGGCGTTTCTCATTTCCCATTGCTTCAAACTAATTTCATTCTTCACCCGCTACTGAAAATACACTCTTCATTTCTCTTTGAAATGGATATTCCGCACTTCTTGTTCGGAGTTCTTGGTAAGTTCTATTACTTCTTTTTTTTTTTTTTTTTTTTTTTTTTT
>QLSR01001484.1:1343887-1355459 GCA_031780015.1 Citrullus colocynthis
TTTTTTTTTTTTTTTTTTTTTTTTTAGGAATTCATCTTAGAAGTTATTGAAGGTTGAAAACCCCACCTCACACAGGTCATACCTTCAGGTGAAATATGAATAAATAAATAAATAAAAATTGAAGATGATGTAAGCACAGCAAACAAGGATTAGTTATTATTAAAAACACGTGCAAACCACGTGAGGGTACACATAGAACTTTCATTTAAACATACACACACAACACAGACGGAGAAAACACACATAATCAAAGCAGCAACTCCCACGTTTCGCCGGCCGCCCAGGTCAACCGCCGGCCACCAGTTTTTTCATGTATATCATCACGCCGGCAGCTTCACCGCCGCTGCGCCACCCGACGCCCCTTCTTCCCGGTCACCTTTTCCCTTCTTCCCTCCTCCAGTAGTAGTAGTTGTAGTAGTTGTAGTAGCAGCACTCAGTGCATTACCCTAAAAACAAAAACCATTATTAAATCAATCCCACACAGTACCATACATTCACTCTTCAACTTTTCTTTGAGGAAAAAAAAAAAAAACCCTTATTAAATCCTCGTAAACAATAAAAGTATTCAAACTGCTCCTTACATTGTGAAATTTCATTTTTTTCAAAAAAAAAAAGAAAAGAAAAAGAAAACTCATGAGTAGGATTAAAAAACTTTTAGTACGTGACAAATTATGATTGGTTAATTTGGTTTTAGTACATTAATGATTCCTCCGGCGAGTTGCTGTCTCTCCATGGCCTGCATGGATGCGATTGCCTGTTGTTACAACAAAACATTAATTAGTTAAAATAAAGAAGAAAGAAAATAATAATAATAATAATAATAATAATAATAATAATAATAGAGACCATTTCATATTGTCTAAGAGTCCGAGGCTCGGAGGTCAAGGAGAGGGATCTTTCAAGCCTAGAAGGGCCATTGTTGTTGCTTCCCATTTTGGGTGGGTGGGAGGAGGAACAAAAATAATATTAAAATGTTTGAAAAGAAAAAGGGGAAAAAAAAAAAAAAGAAAATGAAAAGAAAGTAAATATATTTTTTTGTGGTTGGGAGAAGGAAATGAAAATGGAGTATTTATAGGGGAGAAGGAAGGATGCCAGTGAAGCAAAGAGGGACGTGGCAGCCATGAGGATACTGCAGAAAAAAGCTGCACATTTGGCAACTCTTCCTTTTTAAACTCTCTTCTAATGCAACCGTTTCTCTCTTTTCCCTTTTTCTTTTCCTTAACAAAACCCTTCTAATTTTCATTATTCATTATTAATTATTAATTATTTACTCTCTCTATTTCATCCATAATATATAATACATCTTAACTAACTGCTTATATACTTTGCTTTCATGCATCTTTTTATGGTAGGATTTGGGTTGTACCAATTTCAATGTTTTGTAATAATTTGATTTTTCAAAATTTAAGTTTTCTATGTTCTTATCTATAAATTTTTTTTTTTTTCCCCTTTTTCTTTTCAAACATTTTAATTTTTTTTTAAAATTATTTATTTTTTTATTTTTTTAATTTTTAATTTTTTTTTAAAATTATTTATTTTTTTATTTTTTTAATTTTTAATTTTTTTTTAAAATTATTTATTTTTTTATTTTTTTAATTTTTAATTTTTTTTTAAAATTATTTATTTTTTTATTTTTTTAATTTTTAATTTTTTTTTAAAATTATTTATTTTTTTATTTTTTTAATTTTTAATTTTTTTTTAAAATTATTTATTTTTTTATTTTTTTAATTTTTAATTTTTTTTTAAGAAACAGTACGATTTTTTGTTAAATTATAAAAAAAAAAAAAATAGAGAAAATCATACATAGCATAAAATTTAAAAGAAGACAAGCATAAATTTCAAAAACAAAAAAGAACTGTTTGGTAACCATTTGATTTTTAATATTGTGTTTATTTCTTCTCAATTTCTTTTCCACGGCTTTAAAGAGATGAATTCTTAAGTAAATTCCAAATTCCAAAAACATATGTTTAATAACTTTTTTTTTTCCAAAACTTGGCTTGGGTTTTAAAAACATTAGTAAAAAGTAGAGATAACAAAGCAAAGAAACTTAGAGGTAGAAAATCAAATATTTATAGACTTAATTTTCAAAAACCGAAATGTTAGATCGTCGAGCTTTTGAGTCAATCGATGATTTTAACATAGTACCAGAGGAAGTGGTGTAGGGAGATCTTGTGTTCAAGTCCTTGTAATATTATTTCCTCCCCATCAAATTAAACTTTTGAGTAAATCATCGATCATCAATGACACCAGATAGTTACCAAACAAGGTCTAAATTGTTAATTTGATTGTGAGGTCTCTCCATTTTTTTAACGTGAAATTCTTAGCGGTATAAATATATGCATATGTAAGTGCAAAATATATATATATATATATATATATATATATATATATATATATATATATGATATGATGTTGTTGCAGTTGATGTGTTAATGGAGGGTGGGGGTTTAATTGATTAATCCCAGGCCAATTCATTAATGGCTTGACTGCGTCTTTCTTCTTGTTTGTATTTTGCAGCTTTGGAAACGGTTGGCCACTGGCCTTTAATACCCTCTTCCCCCTCGTAAATATTCAAACACAACAATCCCCCTTCTCTCTCTACTGCATTTTCCACCTCCAAACCCCCTTCTCCCTTCTCATTTTTCCTTACGGTTTCCGTTTCACCATTTTAATTAATTCAAAAAACCTGACCATTTAACCATCCATCTCTAAAATGATCGCTACTCGTTAGTGATTTATCTATTCACTAACTATGTTTAGATTAACATATGTCTACTAAAGTAAGTTTGGTTCAACAATAATTGGCATAGTCTTCCTCTTTAAAAGTTGAAGATCTCGATATTCCATCCTTTCAAATATTGTTATACTAAAAAAAACAAAACTAGGAGGACAGTAGTTAAACCTGAATCTAATTAGACAACCTAATAATGGTATATGTTCGATCTAAAAACAAAAAAATTCAAAGTAAGAGATTTAATTAAAATTAGGGTTGTATTATTTTACATTCTCGGTATCTTTAGATATGTGTTTATTACCATATTTTAAATTGAATCTTAATTTAAACAATAGTTTGAATAGTTTGAAATGTATTTGATGATATATTTATAAATTATAAGAATAATTGTAACTGTCTATTAAATTAGTATAATTTGAATGTGCGTGTGTTTAATGTTAATAAAGTTTGTATAATTATTACTTTATAATTTTTTTTTTTTTGAAAGAGACTTTATAATATATTATTTTAAGTATTAATAACAAAATTAATATAATAGAATACTATATAGATATTGTTTGGAACAAGAAGAACAGTTCGTATTAATAGGAGTCCACTAATATTTATGAAGATAAATTTACGGTGTGATTAAGGAGAATATATAAGTTTCGTAATATTAGAAATTTCTAGTAATGGTGATGCAATATTATTTATTAATAAAACGATACTTTTGTTTAACCCTATTTGGGTTGAGCTCAAATGGTCAAATATTTAGTGCACTTTCTCGCAAATTCAATCTCTTATGAGCATCATTTAAAATTTGGAGCTTTTTAACAGGAAAAAATCATTTTATTTTATTTTAGTTTATTATTTATTTATTTATTATTATTATTATTATTACTTTGAGAAACAAGGGGTGGGAGCGGGAGATGTTTGACTATGCGTTTTTTCTTTGTTATTATTTGGAAATAATTTTTTTTCAGTTATTTATATTTTATAGGGTAAGTTATACTTTGATTCTTTCATTAATTTTTGTTTTATTTTTGGTCATTGTTATGTCATGTTATGTGAATTAGTGTTTAAACTCTTCCATAGAAGTATTTTAGTTATTGTGTTTTAATATTTTATCAATTAATTGAAAATAACTCAAATTAATTTAATATCTTATATATCATATATTGCTTCATACACGTGTCTATATAAATATTTATTGATGCTAAAAAGAACAAAATAGATGGCAAAGATTCTAGAACTAAATTGAATTTTAAAATTAGAAAGAACAATATAAAATGATGACCACAAATATTGCATCAGAGAATAGGAGATAATATATATATATATATATATTCTTTGAAACAAGACTAGAGAAGATTGCAAAATTTGATGGGTTTCTTTATTACGGGCCTCTCATGAGTGTAGAATGGAGTCCAATTTGATGGTTTCTTTTTTATTGGGCCTTCGTATATAGTCCACGTTGGGCCTTTTATGTATGTGAGCATAAAATATCAGGAGCTAAATCATATTTTACTGTTCAAAATTCAAATTATTTGCTCTAGGTTGTTCAATTTTATTTTTATTTTTTTTTTTTACTTTCAATTGTCCAATTTTAATTTCTGTATTTTCAATCAATTTTAAATTCAGTCTCTCAAAGTTAATTTTTACCAAAATTGGCTAAATAATAATAATATTTTCCATGCAAAGAAATACAACATGAGGTTTTCGAAATTTACAGTAAAAACGCTAACAAATAATAATATTTATATCCACGGGTTTGTTTGATTTGTTATTTATTTTTAACAAAATATTTTAAAATTTAAGTCCAAATTTGAAAATTAAAAAAATATATATTGTTTTTAAAAACTCGTGTTTTGTTTCTAGAATTTAGGTCACACTTACTTTTCAATAAACATAATCAATCAACCATAATATGAAAAGTGAGACTCGTTTAAATAAGTTCTTAGAAAATTAGTTAACAACATTATGTGAATTATGAATAATAAAAAAAAAGAAAAATTCATTATGATTGTAATAATTTTGATTATATACAAAATAATAACCATGACTTTTTATAGTAATTCAAATCTTTTCTTACCAAAAACAAAAACTATTATAAAAAAATCTATGAATAAACAAATTTAATTTTCAAAAGTTAAATGATTATAAAACTGAGGTTTAAATAATTTTGCTCACCTAGAAGATGAGTCTATGAAAGAATAACTTGTGATGGTGTCACAAAATATCTTTAGGCTTTTCAGACTTTTTTTTGGATTGGTTTGAAGAACTTTTTGAACACATTAATTAATTAATTAAATTAAATTAATTGAATTGAAGGTTTTTCTTTTTTTTTTTTTTTTTTTTTTTCCTTCTATGTTGAAAAAGACAGGAAGACCAAAAGGAGAGGAGAAGGGAGAGGTGAGGTGAGACATTGGCAATGGAAAACTAACCAATACAAAAATATTGATTTCATTAAGATGTGAATAGAGAAAGAGGTTGACCTTTTTATTCCCCTTCCATAAATTTTGACAGGACCATACAATATATAAAATAAAATAAAATAAACAACAGAAGTCAATTTAAAACATTTTTTCCCCTTTTACAAACACAACAATACTAAAAAATTATTGTATCCTTCTCAATAAATGTTTCAATAATTGTAAATTTATATAAAAAAAAAAAAAAAAAAAGAAGAAGAGAAGAAAAGAAAACTGAGTGTATACCTTCATTTGTGAATTATTAATTATATTTAAAAAAAAAATCTGCAAACAGTTTGAACCTTTGATCTCAAATAAGATATTAATGTCTTAATTGTTGAGTTATGACTATAGAAGTTAAATCGAGCATAGTTTTGCCTTTTATACTCTCTATCAATTTTCTTTTCGAAAAATATTAGAAATTCAAATCTCCACTGTTAAAGTCTCCTTTGAGATTGTATTTGCAGATACTGTAAAAAGAAATTACGAAAGAATTTTAATCATTTAGTTGTTTAGTAAACCAAATTATTTATTAATCTATCTATAATTATTTTTCTAATTTATTCTTATGTGCAAAAACTTTTGATTTAGCTTTCCTAAAAATTATCTCCTTTTTTGGTTTAGAAATCTCAAATTTATAATTAAAATCTATTCTCATAAAATTTCAATTATTTCAATTTTTTATAACAATTATTTTTCTTAAATTTTGTCAAATAGTTTAGATCAAACAAAATGAAATGCAATTTAAATCATATTAATTTACCATAATAAGTTATAGAATTAAATATCAATATAATAATTGAAATAATAAATTTACTTGAGTTCATATAACTAAATTAACCCATTTAAAATTTCTTAATTTAAAGTAATTATTTTAAATGTTAAAAATTATTATAAATATATTTAAATATAATAAAATGTATCTTGATAGACTATAGACATCTATTGGTGTCTAATTGTCTATCACTAATAAATAGAGATAAATGATAATAGTTTATTAATGTTTATCACTAATGAGCAACAACTATATTTATAAATATTTTTACTATTTTTCTAATATTTAAAAACAACACATTAATTTATAAAAAAAAAAAAAAAAAAAATCTTCTAAATTAATACCGAAATTTTCAAAAACTATTTTACTTTCAATTTATATTTGATATTTCTAAAATTATGCAAAGTATTATTTTAAGAGCTATGCAATCCAAACCAAAAAGTTGAAATAAAAAATAAAATACTATTTTTTTAATGAAAAAAACGTCTTCTGTCTCGTTTCTCGTTTTGTTTAATGTTTACACCGACATACTCATAATAAATAAGAATAATAATTAAAAACAATAATAATAATAATAATAATAAAAGTCCAACGATACGGAATTTTTTTCATGTTGTCTTTAGAAAAAAAAAAAGAAAAAGAAAAAGAAAAAGAAAATATCTGTTGACATAAAGAAGATAGGAAAAAAAAGAAAAAAGTGATTTATTATAAAGCGTAGGGCGATATTTGTTAAATAGTGTGGAATTTGTGGATTTAATACCCATTTTGGCACCCAGTGGGAATGCCCCTACATGTCATACATTGCATTTGCATCCCCAAGGTTGTTTCTTCTTTTAATTTACAAGTCTATTCAAGTGTTAGGATTTTTAGATTTATTCTATTTTCACAATTAATTTTTTAAACTTTTATTTTAATTTTTTTACTTTAAATAAATAACTATTTTAGTCTTTTAAACTCTTAAATGTATGCTATCTTAACTTTTAAAAAATATCCACCTTAATAACAAGAGAAGCAAAGAAGGCAGATATCTCTTTCTTTTGTTATAATGAAAAAAAAAAAAAAAGGAAAATTGAAAAGAAAATACATCCATAAACTAACGTGATATTGTAATTACATTCTCAAATATTTCAATTATAAAAATTAGACCCTCAAACTTATATCTATCTTAAAAATTAACCTTCAAACTTAACATAATTGTAGAAGTTGTCTTATAACAATTGTATAAGTTTAAGGATTCAATTTTTATCATTTAAGTGTCTACTTTTTACAATTGCGGTAGATTTGAGGGCCCAATTTTACCATTGAAAATTTGAATGTGTAATTGCAAATACTATTATACTTCAGATATTGTTTTTTTCAATTTGTCCAAAAAAGTAAATACACGATTTTTGAGATTTTATAATATTGGATATTTATATATATATAAAAAAAAATAAAGCAATAACCATGTAAAATTTTGAATACTCCAGATTTAATTAATGTATATTGAGTTCATTTATATGTGAGATGAAGATTCGAACCTTTGATTTCTTGGTTAATAACTCACACTTTATATAAATTGAATTATATTCATATTTGCCATTGAGATATTATCTAATATTTACTTTTAAAAGTATGGAAATTGGACCTTGAATCTTCAATAATGGTAGAACTTAAAGACCTACAAACGGCAAAAATTGAATATTAGAAAATGTTACAATTTATACCCCATATTGAATATTAGAAAATGTTACAATTTATACCCCATATAAATTTGAAAGTTATATAATATTGAGAGGAAAATTTAAGGGTAATTTTTACACTGCGGTGACTTTAAAAAAAAAAAAAAAAACATTTGAAAAGTTAGTTGAGGGGTATGAAAGAAATTAAAAGGTTAAAAAATTGATATAATAAATAATGAGAATCGGAGGTGGCAGTAGGTGGGGAGTGGGGAGGGTATAATTGTAAAAAATGAAAATTAAAATTAGGTTGAGATATGGGGAGGAGGGAAGAGGATGATGTTTTGTGGGCTACATTCATCATTGGAAATGATTCATTTGGCAATTCCACTGCCAGTTTCCTTCATTCCATACTTCACCCCCATCAATTCTTCTTATCCCCATTTTCCTTCTGCTTTCAATTATATTTTTCTTTCCTTTTACTTTAGCCTTCTTTTTTTCTTTTATAATTTTTCTAAATTATTAATTTAGATCTTGTGTTTATTTCGACTTTGAACTTTGCGGAGGGTAATTGAAGCACATGGTTGAATTATAAAGTATAAAGTTGATGTGTTGGAATTAGAAAGTCTTTCTTTGAAGTGTAGAGTTGTAAGATCAAAATTCTTTGATAAATGTGCAAAATAGAAAAAGAGAAAAATATGAAATTTCTCAATAAATGTACAGACTTTAATAATGTTTTATTATTAAAGTTGAGTTGTTTAACATTAAGGCCATGTTTACCCCAAGTTTATTATTCATCAATGGTAATCGGAATAGTGGGTCTCAATTGATTACATTTAGCTCACGTTTACCCCAACTGAAATGCAGTCGATCAACGGTAAAATACAAAGTGGGCCTCGGTTGATTACATTTGTTGTTGTTTACTTGTATTTCGTAATCGTAGTGAACTGTGAGGCCCGCCTCCAAATATGTAATCAAAAAGCGCAATCTAATTAAGGAATAGAGGGTGTTCAGTCTAATTATGGTTGAAAATTAAGTAGGACTCACTACCGTTATTAAAGTAAACACAATCAAAGCAATTCAATTATATTTGTGATTCAGACTTACTACAATTGATTCATTAATGAAATTTTATTACAATTACACCAATTTTCATTACGGTTTGGTAAACGTAGCCTTACCGCCTCCAAATTAATCAAAACGGGTAATCTGATTGAGGAACTCAATTCGATTGTGGTTGAAAATTATGTAGAACCTACTACCTTTAGTGTTACCATTATTCTTATAATTATAATGACAGTATGAAAATTATGAATTTGTCATATTTATTGTTATATTTACCTTTACCATTAGTGTTAGAGTCAAGCAGTAACGATAATGATAACATTAATAGTAAAATGTGATAGGTTTATAATTCTAAACATGATCAAAAGCAATCCAATTATATTTTCAATTCAGCTCCATTAGAAATGATCTATAGATGGAATCTCGTTACAATTACACCAATTTTCATTATGGGTTGGTAAATGTGACCTAACTTCATAACTTGGGCAAACCCATAAAGTTAAAAAAACTAGTCCTTTAAACTTTTCAATTGTTTAAAATTTACAGATCTATAAGATATAAAATTAAAAGTTAATGATTCTACTAAACATAAAATTTAAATTTTTATTTAATAGATCAATTAATTTTTAAAAAATTTAAAATTTTCAATGCCTAGAAAACACAAAATTAGAAGTTTATGACCTAGTGGATACTTTTAAAAGTTGAAGAGACAAAATAAACTTAAACTTCAAATTTCAAGATTTAACTTACAATTTAACTTAATAAATTTATTATTTATATATTTAAAATTTCAAATGAACTTATTTTAAATGACAAAACTGCTGAAAATATTTACAAATAATAGCAAAATATCACCATTTATCTGCGATAGACCATAATAGATTACTATCTGTGTCTAACATGAAACATATAGACACAGATAATAGTTTATCTAGTCTGTGGCAAATATGACAATAAAATTTTGTTATATTTATAAATATTTCAGTTCATTTTTCTATATTAAAAAATAACCTAAATTTCAAATTAAGCAATCACTTCTATTTTGAGAAGGAATAAATAGTTGGATGTATTTAGTTTCATTATGAAAGGGATAGTTCTATAGTTATACTAAAAAATAAATATCCTATATTTCAATTACACTATTAAATTTTCGAACAATTTTATTTCTACCCTTCGATTTTAAATTTTATTTTTAATTTATTCTTGAATTTTGAAATTATTCCAAAGTATATCATTTTCGTTAAAATAAAGGATGAAATTTGATGTAGAAATTAATGTACAAAAGGTATAAAGGTGTAGGTGATATTTTTACAATTATATAGAATATATTAGAATCGTTGTCATTTATTTGATCTAGAGATATATCATATGAATGATACCATGCATGGATTTCAATTTCTACACATTAGTCGTCATATCAACTCCATAATATTTGAATGAAAAAAAAATGCTTTCAAGGTTGAAGTCCGTCTAGAGTGTGGTTGAAGTAATGATTTTAATTAGAAGAAAAAAAAATATATAATTGATTTTTAAACAATCATATTTATTTTTTGTTCCATTTAAATGTGATTTTAGAGTTACCAAACCACTAAAAAGGTATTTTTCTATTTCAGAAAATAATTATGGCAAATATCAATTTTTATCAATTTGTTTTTTTCATTTGCTTTATTTTAGAATTTTTTGACAAAATGGTTATTTGACACACAATGAAATAAATTACACACAGTGTTACAACAATTACAAGAACATAAAATAAAACACAGATTGTAAAAAGCCTACATCGAGACACAAGGTTTGGTAATATAGTTCAGTGCAATTCAACAATCTATTTTTGTGTATAAGACAACGCTCTTCAAGATAATTAAGAGTAGCAACCCAAGACGATCTACAAAACCTTCACTACACAATTCCTCAAACCGATACACATACTATTTTATAGCAAAACACATAGAACGACTCAAATCTTCTTCAAAAGTCGTAACTCTAAAACAAAGAATACAAACCTTTATATTATATGTGCAACAAAAGGAAGGATTAGACTAACATCATAACCAACCAAGAATCCAAAGAAGGAAAACTCCTTAAAGATAAACATACAAAATTTTCTACATGAGGAAAGTGTTTCCAAATAGATGATACACTATGTGAGAGAATGTTCGGTAGAACATTACATGAGACAAGATAAACAACAAGCTTACCAACATTCACGAGCCACACCAAAAAAAAAATATAGCCAACACCAAAGCACTAACTCTTTATTAATGCATTAATTGATTGGTATGTTGTGTAAGAAAAATATGTAGAATGAATATTGAAAGAAAATTCAAAACATATATCTCATTCAATCTAATTGTTTGTATCATTACAAATGGTTAAACTATATATTATTAAGGAAGCCTTTAATACAATAGATATTTGTTATCTTTTGGTCAAGGATTTGAATATAAAGAGAAAAATTGTTTCACAAATAGCTAACCAACAACATTTAACAAAATCAAACTATAAAGCTATTTTTTTAGATTGGAATCACCTTAACAAAAAATCACCTACCAATTAATTCTTCCAAAATCAATTTAAAATAGTTTAAGATTTTCCTAAAATCAATTTTATTCGATACCAATCATCATCATTTTAAAATGAAATATTTTGGCAGGAGAAAAAGGTGATTTTGACCCGCCAAAATCACTCCCAAGTATAGTTGAACTATGAGTTTGTCAATTATTTTATATAATAATAAACAATTTTGTTTCTACGAAATAAAACATCTACATATTATAGCTAAAGTAGACATATGACAAAGGTAATGTATTGACATGTATTTAATCTTTTTTAAATTGGAAGTTCAAACTCTTATACCTCATTTGTCGTGTTTTTTTTTTTTTTTTTTTTT
>QLSR01001484.1:1366201-1376534 GCA_031780015.1 Citrullus colocynthis
TTTTTATTTTTAAGTACAAATGTACAATAGGCGGGAGAGATTCAACCTAAAGCTCACTAACACTTATTTTAGTATATTCACTTTTTCAATTTGGGTGTGTTTGGAATAACTAGAGAAAAAAACATTTTTTAAAAAAATCACTTTTATAATTTTTTTAAAAAACACTTAAATACTAGTTACTTTCAACTATGTATCAAGTGTATTAAGTGTCTATCAATAGTATATTAAGTGTGTACGAGCAATATATCAAATGTATCAGGCGTATACTAATAGTGTATCAAGTGCATGTCAGTAGTGTATCAAATATATGTGAGTAGTGTATCATATACATATCAATAGTGTATCATGTGTATATCAATAGTGTATTAGATGCATATTAATAGTGTATCAAGTGTACATCAATAGTATATTAAGAATATCAAGTGTATTAGGTGTATCATGTGAGTTGAATGTATTTTTTTTTTTTTTGTTATTTTTACAAAAATAATAAGTCTACGCTATACAACTAATTTTTTAAATCTTATTTTACTCAATCTGCAAAAAGCCGAATATTAAAATGGTATATCAATAAACTATCACGATTACATTTTCTTAATAAATAACTATAACGGTATTAAGAACAATAAATTTAAATTCATTTAGAAAGAATAAATGTTTATTTGTTAATTCAAAAAGTTATCAGACAAATTAAAAAAAAAATATATCTAATTTATATTTTAAACAATATTCAAAATATCGACGTTACATCAAAGTCTCAGTCAATGAAAATTTCTAAAAAATTAGAATATAAGAAAATATTTACAATAATATTTTTTATTATTTAAACAAGTTAAAAGGTCTATTATTTATACTTTATGTTGTAGGTGAAATTTGACTAGATAAATAAGCTAAAGATAAAGATACCGATTTGTCCACTATTCGTAACTAAAATGATTTCTTTCACTTCTAGATCCCAAATAATTCGATTCGGAGTGATGACACTAAGCTTTAAGGTCATTTTTTTCAATTTTCTCTCCATTTCTCAGTTAGTAACCTTTGCAATAGCTTCATCAACGTTACCTACCAAATAAAAGGTTGCCCAAATATAGGAATGGCCTACGAAGATCAGTAATGAAGGCTAATGCCTTGGGATGTAATTCCTTTATCTACAAATATAATGAATTAGCAAAGGTAAGTGAAGATATGTACAAAATAAAATAGACTTGGACTCAAATAAGTCAAGGTATCAACTAATCGTTGATAGATATAATCCTAACTTATGAAGGAAATACCCATCTCATCAAATCCTAACAGGTAAACTCTATCTTATACATACTTCGTATAGATACATTATTATAACTTTATATGAGATAATTTGAACTTAATTAGAGATACGAGGTTTCAATCAAGAACTAAAAATTTATGACTTTTTCTCCATTATAGAGTTGACTTTGATATAAGAACCATTTTTCTTTATTTTACAAGTTTTCTCATCTCCAAAATTTAAATTTATCGTTGCTATCACATGAATACATAAGCAATATTTTATTACTTATTTGGTATATTTTTATCAATTTTGTTATAATATAATAAAGATGTTGATTTATCCATTATATGAAAGAATATATGAATATATAAAAACGAATATAAATGTCGACTTCCACCAATGATTTGAGGATAGGTGAATTTTGATGAAGAGGAATGGCAATGTGGTAATTTAGATGACAGAGAAGGGGAAATATTGGATGACCGTAGAGGAACAGCAGCGCTGCATGGATGTATGGTAACACATGTTATGCATGCATGTATGTATATGATGTACATGGCATTTATTATATATGCATAGGCTGATAAAGAAGAATAACATTTGACTTCACTTCTATGAGACACAGAAACGAGGTAAAAAACAGAAGAAAGAATGAAGAAAATTCAATCCGATCTAATACAATTTTGACGTCCGCAAGGACACACTCTCCTCTCTCTCTCTCTCTCTCTCTCTCTCTCTCCTCTCTCTCTAAGTTACAGCGAGAAACAGGTCCTGCTTACTGTGGGAGAATCCCTCCATGAGTTCACACACTCTGAAATCTATGGCTTAACCTTCTTCACCTCACATATTTCAATTTCAATTTCTGCAACAACAGCTAGAGGAAGAAGAACAACCATAAGGAAGAAGGCACATAGCTTAAACCTTCATAATTTAGTCAATTTGGGGTCTGGTTTGATGTTGTTGATGTTCTTTATTTGATATTTTCAGACTTTCAAGCTGTTTGGAGTTCCTGGTGAGTTCTCTATGTTTTTTCATTCAAACCTCTTAATTTCTATTTCAAGTCCATATCACTGTTAGACGTTGTTTCGTGTTTTGGATCCTTGATTTCTCTTTGATCGAGTTGTTTTTGTCTCTCAGTTTTACTTCTCCTCTGCTTTCATTTTTTTTTCGGGATTGTGTAAGAATGTCATGAAGTTTCATTTATCTGTCTCTTGAATGTTTCTTCGGGATTTTAAGCATGGGAGTTCATTGGAGTGGCGAATATTAGCTCTGTTGATAGAGTTTTTATTCAATTGCCCTAACGGGTTGTTTTGTTTATTATTTGTGTTTTTTCCCTTATTCTGAGAGGGGGAAGGGGGAAGGGTGAGATTTAGATTTCTTTTTGGAGATTTAATTGGTTATTTCAGAAATTTAAGTTCGTATCGGGTTATATTGATGAAATTATGAATATCGATCAGGGTTATTGATTTAGTTTTACTGTTTGCTTTTCTTATGAATGTTGAATTTAAAGTGGATCTGACATGTTCTTGTACAGAGATTCATACGGAACATCGAGGTTCGATTCTCTCGGGAAGATTGTATAATGGTCAGAACCAAGAGGTGTTCCTTCGTTTCGGCTTCTTTTGGTCTCTGGCTTGTGTTTGGGAAAACTGAATACAACATGCTCAGGCTCCAAACTTATCCACTTATATCGCTGCGAGATAATGAATCTGTAGCTTGTAGGGTTGGGTATTGGGAAGAATGCTCTGTGAGTCTGAGTTGAGCTTTGTTCCAGTTTACCACGCAGTTTAACTATATTCAATTTCTTAGGTAGGTTTCTCTTTCTTTAGCGAGTGATTCTTCCTGTGATTGGGAAAGATGGTAACATCGGGGCCACCCACTCCTATGGGTGGTGGTGCGCAGTCTGTTTCACCCTCACTTCTGCGATCTAATTCTGGATTGCTGGGAGTTCAAGGTGGTCTGCTTCCTTCTCAGGCAGCTTTTTCTTCACTTGTATCGCCCCGGAATCAGTTCAATAATATGAATATGCTTGGTAATATGTCCAATGTGTCATCTCTCCTTAATCAATCATTTGGGAATGGGGCTCCTAATGCACATCCTGGTGCGGAGCCGGACCCTCTTTCTGGTGTTGGCAACGGAATGAACTTCAATAATCCTTCATCATCCTTTGTAGCATCCAATATGGCAAACCCCGTTTCGTCTGTCCAAGGGCAGAATCCTCAATTTTCTAACCTTTCTAGCAGCCAGTTGTTATCAGATCAGCAGCAGTCGCAACAACTAGAACCCCAGAACTTCCAACATGGTCAGCAGTCTATGGAACAGTTTTCTGCACTTCAGAGCAATCAACAACCACAATTTCAAGCAATGCGAGGATTGACTGGTGTTGGACCTGTAAAGTTGGAGCCTCAAGTGATGAGCAATGATCAACATGGACAGCAGCAGCAGCAGCATTTGCAAACTTTGAGAAACCTTGGTCCAGTGAAATTGGAATCACAACGGCTTCAGTCGATGAGAGGTTTGGCACCAGTAAAAATGGAACCCCAACAATCGGACCAGTCACTATTTCAGCAGCAGCAGCAACAACAACATCAACATCAACATCAGCATCAGCATCCACATCAGCAACAACAGCAATCGCAACAATTTCTCCATATGTCTAGACAGTCCTCTCAGGCAGCGGCTGCCCAAATTAATTTAATGCACCAACAAAGGTTTTTGCAATTGCAACAACAACATCAGCAACATCTCCTAAAAAGTATGCCTCCTCAACGGCCACAATTGCAACAACATTACCCACAGCAGAACCTTTCTCTGAGATCTCCTGTTAAACCAGGATATGAACCTGGAATGTGTGCCCGGCGTCTGACTCATTACATGTATCACCAGCAACACAGACCTGAAGTAAGAATATATTACTTTGAATCTTTTGTTGTGTCAAGGGGATGACTATCTGACAAGTCTAATTTGTTTGTAGGATAACAACATAGATTTCTGGAGGAAATTTGTTAACGAGTACTTTGCACCTCATGCCAAAAAGAAATGGTGTGTGTCCATGTATGGAAGTGGACGACAAACAACAGGAGTTTTTCCTCAGGTCTGCTGCAAGATACACTGTGTCCTTCTACTAGTTGGCATCATGGAAATAGAAATTTTGATGAAACTTGATATGCTTAACAATCAATAATATTTATGTTGCTTCCATTTTTTCGGAATTTGTTCCTAGATTCTTTGAAAGCTTAGCTATTTACCTGTCACCATTTCATTGTTGATGCAATATAACACCAATTTCTTTGAAATTTTCAGGATGTATGGCATTGTGAAATATGCAACCGCAAGCCTGGGCGTGGCTTTGGTAGGTTCAGTTATCATGCCTGTTGGAATTTAAAATTTCTGCTAAATGCCAGTTTTAATGGTGTTTGCCAAACACTTCCATTAATGCTTCTTCAAGGTCATTTCTTGTGGAGTTTTGATCTTGATGGAATCTGAATTTATTTTTGCTATTTCAGAAGCTACTGCTGAAGTTCTTCCCAGGCTTTTTAAGATCAAGTATGAAAGTGGTACTATGGAGGAACTACTTTATCTTGACATGCCTCGTGAATATCATAATGCATCTGGTCAGATTGTCTTGGATTATGCAAAAGCGATACAGGAAAGTGTTTTTGAGCAACTTCGTGTTGTCCGCGATGGCCAACTTCGAATTGTTTTTTCTCCAGACCTCAAGGTTTTGTAAAAGATACACCCCCTCTTTTCTTGTGTCTGCATGTTCGTGGTTGTGCTTTTAACAACTTAGAATGTTTTATGGCCCAGATGCAATATTCGGTTCATGATGTTCTTTCACTCGTTATTCCTTTCAGATATGTTCATGGGAATTCTGTGCTCGACGCCATGAAGAACTTATTCCTAGGAGATTATTGATACCTCAGGTTTAACTTCATCTTGTAACACATTAAATCAGATCCATATTGCTAAGCACTGCCTTGCATTTAAATTGACCCGGTTATTTGTAAAATTATCTCTACAATAATCATTATTATACCCTGTTATCCATCAATATGTGACTGACAGTTGTTATTCACTTGATGCAGGTTAGTCACCTTGGAGCAGCAGCTCAAAAGTACCAGTCTGCCATTCAAAACGCATCATCCAATTTATCAACTCCTGAATTGCAAAACAATTGTAACATGTACGTCCTGCTTAACATTTGTGTTTCTCAAACCAATACCTATCAGTTTGCTTCTGCCTGTGTGAAAAGTCTGAGTATGATTTACTGGCACTTTGTTTGCATATTGAAAAATGAAAACGTTCCAAGGCTTTTTTTTCCAGTACGTTTGGCACTTTCTAGTTAGGGATTATTTATTGCTAGCGGTTTCCAATACAAGCATGACTCGTTTTTTCTAATTCTATGAGACATTTTCCTTGACTTTTTTCTGAACATAATTTCGTTAGTTCATTCCTTATCAAATACTATGGCCTTATGGCATTGATTGTTCAATCTAATGTGCATTTTGATTCTGAAATTATTTTGAGCATTCATTCACCTGTGAGTGTCTAATGATTTGGCATTCATTACTTGTTTGTAAAGATTTGTATATAACCAATTGAGGATTGATTTTTATTTTGGGTACACCTATAGGATGGGTGGCCATATATAATGGTGTTTGTGGGCATCTTTAGGTAGTCAGACTCTCTCGATGTTTTAATGTAAACTACACCCCAAAATCTTCACGGTTCTTATTGATGAAGTATATTATTTGGTTAACACTGACTTTTATAGCTTCATTTTGAAATATGTTTTTGAAGATTATTCAAACTCTTAATGAATTGTGCATAGGTTTGTGGCTTCAGCACGACAATTAGCTAAAGCCTTGGAAGTTCCACTGGTAAATGACTTGGGATATACAAAGAGATACGTACGTTGTCTTCAGGTAATAAATAACTAACACCAATTTGTGTTCGTTATAAATCAAAAAGTTGAAGAGCTGTGGGAAATCAGTGACAAATGGATATCGGTTTTATTTTAATAGAAATACTTAATATTTAGTTCCATAACATTTAGGTAAGGGTTCTTTGCCTATGATATATAATTAATTTCTTTACTTACCATTCTTTGGACTCAATGTATTTTAGGTGGGTAGTCTTTTCGTAAATTGTTTTATTGTTGCTTATTTATTGCACATCTCCTGTAGAAAATCAGTTTTAGTAAATATTACTGCATCGTGTCAGAATATTGTTTGCCATTGGATACGTCATTTTTAAAGGGTTTGTTTCCTTAGGTTGTTTCTCCTCAATATATTTTCTCACGATGTCCAACTACTTATTTTAGGTTAAATTAGACAGTTTTGCTGGCATTGTGGGTTAACAAATCACCTCATTAACATTCTAACCTTGTTCTGCAGTTCAAATATTGTGCTATGCTCATGCCTTTATAACTTGAAATTCTTCTACGGAGGATGAAATCCCCTTTACCTTCACTTTTTAACTCCAGCAGCTATTTCTTTTTCTGCATATTTTAGAAGTCCTTTTTTGCCCCGTTTTCCAAATCCAAATAATTAATATTTGTTTAAATTACAAGTTTTTGGGATTTGTGTCTATTTGGTCTCTGAACTTTCAAAAATGCCTTATAGGTTCTTAAACTTTCAATTTTATGCCTAATAGGTCCTCGAACAATTTAAAATTTTGAAAAATTAATTGATCTTTTTATGTCGAAGGGATCCCTAAAAGTTTCAATTTTGTGTTTAGTAGATTCATGTGTCAGTATCGGTATAAATGATTTTTCCCCCGTGTTCGGCTATAGCGGCAACCCCTGAATCTCGAGCCACTTGGCGTTCCAACCCAGTTCCAACAATACACTTTTCGGACCAAGAAAGCGGGACTTAAAAAAATCGAAGTTTTGGGACTAAATTTGTAATTTTGAAAGTTCAAGACCAAGACACAAATTTCAAAATTTAGGGATAAAATTTATAATTTAACCTTAATTTTTTTTGGATGGATCATGAAATCACAAATACTTTTGGTTTATGTTGGAATATTTATTGAAAGTTTATTACATTATAAGAACTAGTTGCTCAATTTGAATAACATATCTGCGTATGAATTTGCCAGAAGTGTTTGTAAATATGTCTTCTTTGTTCTCCACTTTCATTGTGGGGCGTGGGTTCTGTATTTTGAGGTAGAGTAATTTTTAGTTTTGGAATACATTTTTGCATAGTATTCATATTCAATTGTTCATGGCTTCTCCTGAACATATGTATAATGTAACCTATTGATTTTTTTGATATATTTCAGCCGTTCATTTCCTGGCTTCTAAAACTGAAGCATTTTTATGTGTACATATCTAAGTTTCTTACATTTTTTTTCCCATGTGTTGTTTTTCTTTGGCTCTTCAGATATCCGAAGTGGTTAATAGCATGAAGGACTTGATTGATTACAGCAAAGAAACAGGGATTGGGCCAATGGGTAAGTAGAATCTTGTTGATGTTATTGTTTTACGAGCTTTTAGCAGTTTTTGAAGGGATTTGGAAGCTGCGTTAGTGAACTATTACATGCACACAGACACACTCACTCACAGATAACAAGCAGTTTTCTAACTCAAGAAGCACATTAGCTATCATGGGTTAGCTTTTTTTCAATAATAATAATAAAAAGAAAAATTATGGGTTGGCCAAATGATCAATGAAACAAGTTGTAACATTAGGCCTCCTTGATTTCTAAGGTTCAAAATCGTAATGCCTATCTTAGAATACTAAATACATTATGCAATTTTGCTGCAAAATTCTTGAGATCAAGTGATTGCTTAGTGGTCATTTGTGAATGATGTTGATTGAAAGTCTAAACCCGTGGTCTAGTAAAATAACTGCAGTGCTCTGTGTTGTGACTTTGGATCATTAGTAAAGTAATAACCTATTTTGAAATTTGAAGTGGATAACTTGAGGGTATGAGGGAGGAGATACAGCTTTTCTTGATGTTATGGAAGGGCTCCTTCATATCCTAATTGAGAGAGAGATTCCTAAGTGTAGTTTGTATAGTTTCTATGGGTCATGCTCTCTGTTTTTCTTCAGAAGCAAGGTGGACTGAAGAAGTCAGAAAAGAATGTGTTTGTTACTGATATTTTATGTGATATGGTAATACATATTGCATCCCAAGTGTCTCCTGCTTGTGTTCTCTGAGGCTTTTGAATGATCTCATTTTTTCTAGAAGATAATTCCTCTTTTTAATAAGAAATGGTCAATGTATTAGAACAAGTTCTTTAATAGATTATTGAATGCATCTTCTTGTATTATGAATCAGATAGTCTAGCCAAGTTTCCACGGAGGACTAGTTCATCATCGGGGGTTACAAATCAAGCTCAAATTTCTGATGAGCAGCAACAACAGCAATCATCCATAGCCCAGCACTCGAATAACAACCAGAGTTCTGTCCAGGCTTCTGCGGTGCAGCAGCTTACAGCTAGCAATGGTGTGACCAGTGTAAATAACCCCGCCAACCAACCTTCAACATCAAACTCAGCAAGCACCATTGCTGGTCTTCTTCACCAAAATTCTATGAACTCAAGACAGCAGAACTCTATGGCTAATGCTAGCAACTCATATGGGGGAAGTAATGTTCAGATTCCATCTCCTGGGTCTTCCAGTACAATTCCACCTACGCAAGCGAACCCTTCTACATTCCAGCCACCGACTCCCTCATCATCTAACAATCTTTCACAACCATCGTATGCAGCTGCAAAGAATGCCAATCAAATGAGTGCTGCCAATTCTCCGGCAAATATCTCTATGCACCAACCCGCCTTATCTGGAGATGCTGATCCTAGTGATACACAATCCTCAGTGCAAAAGATCTTACAAGAGATGATGATGAATAATCATATGAACGGGCCGAATAGTCTGGTTGGTGTCGGTTCGGTGGTCAATGATATGAAAAACGTGAATGGGGTCTTACCTACAAGTAGTACAGGTCTCAACAATGGGAATTGCATAGGCGGAAACGGAGCAACAAACGGTGGCTCAGGGATGGGAGGAGGTGGATATGGATCAATGGGGAGCGGGCTTGGGCAGCCTGCCATGGTTAATGGAATGAGAACTGCAATGGGAAATAACTCCATTATGAATAGACGAATAGGAATGGCATCGTTCGCTCTAGAACAAAGCATGAATGGTCAACCTCAGGATTTGGGAAACCAGCTTCTTACTGGATTAGGAGCTGTAAATGGCTTTAGCAATCTCCAATTTGACTGGAAGCCATCCCCATGAAGAAAAAGCTTTATATATATGGATCATCATTTATGGATTGGTGCGTAATCTTTGCTGCATCTGCAGCATTCATATTATGAGAATTTGCCGATGGCCCTGCAAGAAATGGCAGGCACCACCGCATGGCAAGACAGGTACGGGGCATAATGATTCACACTTTGTACCAATATATTTGCTGTTTTATATTATACGAAAAGGAAAGTCTGACGGCAGGTGATGGTGATAGGGGCAGGTTGTCTGTGATTTCAAATGTAACCTGTCTATTTCTATAGTTTTTTTTCCCCTTCTAATATTTGGCCTTTTTAGCAATTTTGTTTGCCTACCTTCTTCATAGCATTTTAAGTTTTGTTATGATGCCTTTCAAGGAATTTGATCATTTGGAAGAGAATCGGAAAATGGGTTGTAGAGTGCTAACTTTAGGAAGTTTGAACTTCAGGTGAATGAATTAATTGAGAAAGTACTAAAAAAACAAATCAAGTGGATCTCCTACAGTTTTGTCCCACCCGGATGCTTAGTCTAGAAACAAGACCATATGGAAGGCAAAAACAAGGTTGCCCCTCTTGGTCTTCTTGGTAACAATCTATTGATGTTCTTGCTGATGCAACAAATTTAGGTTCTTGTTGGTTCTTAATGAATGATTTCACATCAGAAGATTTATAATTTTAACTGATCGTGGGAATGACTTGTTTATGCCTAATGTTGAGGTAGAAGAGAAGAAACCAAATAGATAATTATTCTGATCCCAAAATAATTGCACGAAAAGCTTCCTATTCTCATATTCGAATCATTCTTTTTCTTACAACTACAAAAACAAAAAAAAAAAAAAAAAAAAAAAAAA
>QLSR01001484.1:1378468-1433344 GCA_031780015.1 Citrullus colocynthis
AAAAAAAAAAAAAAAAAAAAAAAGAAAAAACATAAAAATGATTGAAATACACAAAAAGTAGAAAAAGAAAGTCATAGTTACAACAGAAGTAAAGAAGAGATTAACAAAAGTTTTCCCATTTTTACACATGATGATATACATATACAAGAAGAAGATTGGAAAGTGTGGTGAAATTGGATGAAGGGGAAATCTTCAAAATCAAACCTCGACATACTTATCAATGGTGGCAGCCAAAGTAGATTTAGGTACAGCCCCAATAACACTTTCTCTCTTCTCTCCATTTTTGAAAAACAGAACCGTTGGGATGCTTCTAATCCCATATTTAGAGGCCACATTTGGACTAACATCCGTATTAAGCTTCAAACACACAATCTTCCCTGCATATTCCTGAGCCAATTCCTTAATCACAGGCTCAATAATTTTACAAGGTCCACACCATGGCGCCCAAAATTCCACCAACACAGCCTTTTGATTCTCAACCACCAAATTGTTCCAACTCGACTCTGTCACTTCTTTCACTGCACTAACAAAGAAAAAAATCCCATCAAATTTACAAACCCCCCAAGCCCATAAGAAGGGAGGAAGGCATAGAAATGGATGGGAGGACTCACCGTCGTCAACGGCTCCACGAGCTTGGCACGTGATGGAGAAGGATTTTCTGGAAGAAGGGGAGGAGAATCTGAGTCCGGAAGTGGGTAGTCTGTTAAGGCGGTGAAGGGAGAAGGCGGAGAAGGATGTTTTTTGGGGGTAATTTGAAGAGAAGGGGTGGGATTTGGGTCTGGAAGTGGTGGCGCACATGGCGGCGGCGGTGCTCAGTTGTATGCAGTTATCGAGTGCCATTGGAGAAGGATAAAACCAGGGCGACAGGGGGCTGTTAGTTTTTGTATTATGTATGGAGGAAAGGAAGATGTTGGGGATTTTTTTTTTTAATTTAATGTAATTTAATTTTTCTTTTCTAAATTGATTTTGTTAATGGGTTTTTGGTGACTTTGGGGAAATTAAGAAAAAAAAAAATAATAATAATAAAAAGAGGATATTTTGGGAGTGTGTATAAGGTGTGGAGCGGAAGGTGTTTGTTAGAGAAATGTGTGGATAATAGTCCACAGAGGAACTCTTCTTTTGATCCACCCAATTGCATTTGCTACCACCTGGATAAATGGTGGCCAAATAATCATTTTCTTTTTTCTTTGGGGGCTAAAAGAAAAGATTTTTAATGGCTTTATCATTCATGGAATAATTGGAAGGGTAACACTAAGAAGGAGTTATGGCTTACAAAATCATACTGTCTCTTCACATCAGGTTTTGGAGAAATACGTTAATGTGAAAGTTCAACGGGTGTTTATATTGATTTGTGTGATGTTGAATTGAGTTTTCGAGTGGATTTTGTAGGCTTGAGCTTGGATAGTCTATTGCCGCCCTGATCTTTAGACTCAATTAATTGAATTTTGGGCTTTTGGGTCAAATTAATTTTTTTAAAATTCAATTAGACTTGAACCTAAATCGCTCCAAGGTCACGACCAAATCGTGTGACATTGTCGAGCTTAGCCAACTTATGTCTTCAATTTTAATTTGGTATATATGTCGGTTTTTAATTAGTCCAACTTTTAATGATTTGTAATTTCATCAATAATTTAAAAAAATGATGTGACAATTTGTGATTAGGTCAATATTTTCGATGGAATTTTTGGCACTATGTTATGTTATGTTATGTTGAATAAAATAGTTTAAAAGAAAGAAAAAGAAAAGTGATTGGAAAAAGAAAAAGGAAGTGGAATGGTTGGTTAAGGGTAAAAAGGAAAAGAAATAATTTTCGATCTTTTTACAATGGAATTGGTGGTGGGTGAGGGAAGGCATGAGTTTGACTACCCTGAAAATTGAAAAGTGTTGTGTGTGTTAGTGGTGTTCATTAAAATTGATCCAATCCAACTGAATTTTAATCGAAAATTCGATTTTTATTGAATTTTCGGTTTGGATTCAGTTTATATATATCAAAAAATCCCTTTTATACACTACATTTTATGAATGTCATAGATTTTGAATTATTTTGTCATTTAACTTTTAATTTTGGACTCATTTTACCTTCTCACCATTTTCAAAATATTAAGTTCTTTCCGTACTAATATAATTTTCAAATTTTATTTTTGTTTTTGTTATTTATTAATTTCGACTAATATTCATTTAACGTAGAATATTTCAAATTAATGTTTCCTTAGATTTCATTTATATTCTTCCATATTTCAAACTAAAAATTGATCATCTCTCTATTAATATTCTAAGTATATGTCGAATATACTAGTAATATATTAAAAAATATTACATATATTGTTCGTTATGTAAGACGATCTATTATATAAATTATCTTGTTCATGCACTTATCAAATATACTTGGGTTATTTCATAGAAAATTTTAATATATATTGAATATAATGGGTTGTATATATTAAATATATTTTCTTTTCACCTTCGAAGCTTTTTACCCGATTCTTGTTTTTATTTATAAGGTGGAAAATTTTTTAATTTTTGGAAAAACTTTCATTCTTTGGGTAGGTTTTGAAAGGAAGACCATTTCGGGAAGTGCATAAATGTGAGGAACTTATCTTACATGTGTCTTTTGCTATTATTATTATTATATATGTTCTTTTAAAAATTAAATTGGGCCAGACTTTTCATTAGGCTATTCATGTAAAAAATAGAAAAATTTAGATAATTGTATAATTGAGCCTATTTATTTAGGCTATATGGGTAGAAAGCTCTATTGATGTACATATGTTATTTTTAAAAAAAAACATATATTATATGTTATATATAAAACTGAATTGAACAAAATTTTTCTTGTTATGTTTGGAGCAAACAAATAGTGCTTTAATTAGAACAATGAAAAATGATGAATAAAATTTTATAACATCATATCACAATTACACTATATGTGTAAATGTAAATTAGTTACTTTCAAAACACCATCAAAAACAAAATTAGTAATGCAAAAAAAGCATAGCACGTGAGAAGCACCTGTTTTGTTAAAATTTTTATTTATTTATTTATATATTTATTTTTGGTTTTGCCATTTTTCCAACTGAAACCTAAAATTTTACTATAGATTCCAATTCTTTAATAAACATAGAGGCTTGGTGTTAGTTAATTCAAATCACAATTCCACTTTTAGTTGTTTTGATTTAATACTAGTTTTAGTTTCTAGGAAAATAGTTAAGTAACTATATTTGGAGTATTGACTAGGTTGGTGGAGTAGTTGTTGAATTTATGTTATTAACCGAGCTACTTTTAGCATGTAGTACTGAATTTATAGGGAGAAGTGATTGAATAAAAATATACACTTCCCCAATTGTCTTCTTTCTCTCTAATAAGAACATCACTTGATTTAATTGGGGATCATAAAATCTTGATAGTCCCATGAGAAAAATTTGTTCTTAATCAATTTTATACTTTTATACTAGATGTAGAGATGTCTATTTGCCTTATGTGAATTCATTTTGAATTGGATGAGAAATTTCTATCTACACAAAAGAACAGGGAAGAAAATTTTCTCTGTGTAGCTTAGGGTTGGAAATGGTTTGTTTCGGTTCAGTTTGATGGTTAAGTTGAACCGAATCAAAAATTTTATTAGTCAAACCAAACCAAATCGATTTATTGGTTCAAACTGAACTAATCTGAACCAAACCGCACTTGGTTCTAAGTTCGGTTTTGCTATTTTTTAAAAATATGTGTATATATATTTTTAATTAAAAACAGTTCGATTCGGTTTTAAATTCGATTTTCTTATATATATATATTAGTTAAAAACGGTTTGGTTCACTTACAAATTCAATTTTTGAAATCAAAATCGAAAAGAACCATATTTTTCAATTTTACTGAATTTTCGATTCGATTTGGTTTCGATTTTGAAAAACGGTTCAGTTTTTACGGTTTGAATGGTCACCCCTAGTGTAGCTATATGGGGACAAGCATGAAGAATATATACTTTGTTCTCGTCCCACGTGGGTGTTTTTTTTTTCTTTTTAAATTTTGATGTTTATAATAGTAATTATAATATTATATTTAAATTGAATACTCGTATATGATATTTTTTTTGTGATATTTGAATGGAAGAAAATGATTAGTAAAATTTAAACATTTAAAAATTAAGAAATTTGCAATGGGTAGCAATCTAAGAATATGATTTTGCAGGCATGTCTTCAACATTTCAAAATTTTCATATATGACAAAATCTTTAGTTTTGATATTTTGTTTATTTGTTTTTCCAAAATGACCCCTATAACAATTTCAACCTTTATTATTATTATTATTTTTATTATTCTTCTATATTTTTACAAGTTAAGAATTTTTGTTTGAGAATTACAATTTAAAAAGTTTACGTCCTTATAAACTTGAATTGCCCTCATTTTTTTCTTTTTCTTGTCATACTCTGTTTTCTTTTTCCTTTTCTCTCTCTCTTTTTTTTTTTTTTGACTTTGTTTAATTAAATAAAATGCTTCAAAGAACAAAAACTTGAATTTATTTTATTTTATTTTATTTTAATTCACTATATTTCCTTCTTATCCTTTATTTTTTTGTTGTGTCAATTTTTTAGAACTTCTTGTTTTCTTTCTTTCTTTCTTTCTTTTTTTTTTAATAAAGAATTTCTCTCTTCCTATTTTTTTCTTTTTTTGTTGCATCACTTTATATATATATATATATATATATATATATATATATATATATATATATATATATATATATATATATTAAGAGTTGAACTACGAGTAACTTGTGTCCCAACTTTATCATCAACGATAATTTGCAATAGTGATATGACTCTTGCTAGAGATATCATCTTTTTCTGATGATTATTGGTGATCACCAGTTATTCAAACAATGATTTGACTCCTACTATGGACATCATTTTTTGGGTAACTTGAAAGTTTGGTTTAAGCCCAACAAGTGTTCATAAGGTAAATAGTAAATCAGATAGCAACCGCCAAGTACTTAATATCAATCAATGTATGTGTCGTTATAAAATATATCAATAATATATCATTAAAGTGTACCAATAGTCTAAACATGTATATCATTATAAAGTATATTAATAGTATGTCAGTCAAGTGTATTAGTAATGTAAATGAGTGCAAAATAATAAAGTATATCAATAATATATTGATCAAGTTCATCGACAATATAAATGTGTATATCATTATAAAGTATATTTACAGTATGCCAGTCAAGTGTGTTAGCAGTATAAATGAGTGTATCATTCTAAAGTATATCAACATAATTTCAATAAAGTTTATTAGTAGTATATTAAGAATATATCAATATCATTTCAACATCAGTATATCATCAACTAAAGTATATTTTTTTAAAATTTAACTGGTTAAAAAATATTGTACTTCAAATAAATTGGTTGATTTTTTTTTCAAATTAATTGGGGAGAGGAAAAGTAACAAAACGGGAATGAAATAAAAAAATTTATGAAATTGAGAAATGAAAAGACATGAGTGTATCAAACATCAATCAATAGATACTTGAAGTAACACATGAGTATATCGGACCTAAGACATGTATCAACAATATTTTAGACCTAAGACCATAGTATATCAAGTGTGTCACGTGTATTAGGTGTATCAAGTGTGTATCATGTGAATCACACACGTGTATCAGGTGTATCAATTGTATCAAGCATGCTGGACTTTTTTTTGCCATTTTTGCAAAAAATAATAAGTCAGAACTGTAGACCTAATTAATGTATTTCCTTTTATTTTTTTCTAGTGCCCCTACAAATTATGATTCAACATTTTAATTATATTTTCAAGCATGTTAATGGTTGTTTCTATTAGGACATACAAAATCCATTTTTTCATTCCATGAAAATTATACTGAAAAGTACTCTTTTAAAATACAGGTTTTGAAAAAAATTCATTGTCTATTTTTTAAAACAATAATGGAGAATAATTTTCCATGAAAAACTTGATCCCTTGATGATTTTTTTTGCACGAAATCTCCTTTTCTTCTCTTATCCCACAAAATTAAATGAAAAATTTCACGTGAATAAGGATTTAAGTGGGAGGTACTAGTCTCCACTTACTTTATCTTGTGAACATCTTTACTTTAAATGAAATGTTTAACGAATTATTTAGTAAACATTTAGGGTGTTGGGACTGGTGTCTTAAATCTCTTAAGGTTTTGTAATTTGTAAAGTTGTAAATACAATTTATTTATTCAACAAAATAAGGAGTTATTTTATTTGTCTTTTGTATTAACTCAATCCGATAAACTAAAATTCATGGTTATTTATGTAAACCTTAGCATGTATGTGGTTGACATACAAGGTTGGATCATGTTTAAGTAATAACCAAAAAGGTCTGAAGACTGGAGTATAGGGATAAAGTTGGGTGCCTTAACTTGGTAACACTACGGTTATAACCCGCTTTGTAATTGTTACAAAAGTTGTAAAGTGTTACAAACGATTTGATCCTAAATCATTCATGTGGAGACTTGTGAGTGGGGCTATCCTATGCAAAGAGTTTGTAACGCCGTTAATTGAAGAAATTAACGTTTCATAGGATGACCATAGGTGGCTCGACCTTAATCATGAGTGATATATGAACTACTATCTATAAGAACAATCCTTTGATCTGTTTGGGTGAGAGTGGCCAGATCCCCGACTCAATATGTCTACCATTTTGGGGATTTGACTGAGTAGGGAGCTGAGAGCATATCTTCACAAGATGAAATTCACTCATTCCCATCTTTAGGGTAAGTAGATAAATTGCTTTCTTACGGACTGATTCCGGGTCTTGAGCAAAGAGGCCTCACCTTCTCAGTGGCCTGATAGAGGTTAATTTATAGTTGGACTATAAATTATTTGTTCATTAAAGGGATCAGTGGTACTTAAGGAGTTAGACGTAACTACAGGGATAAAACAGTAATTTGACCCGATTGTAGTTACGAGCAATTTGTGAAGGGTTGAATTACTGTTGATTGGTTATATTCGTAGACACAAAAATATATTTATAGTGCGAAGAGTGCAGTTGTAAGTCTTTAGTGGAGTGACTTACATTTAATCAATATTGATTAATTTAATTAAAGAGTTTAATTAATTGATCTCATTTCATTGGGGCTTCTAATCTATAGGTCCATAAAGTTCTCTTGCTAGCTCATTAAAGGTTTGAATAAGAAAATTATTTTGGATTAATTTGAATTGTTCAAATTAATAAGGGAATTAATTGTATATACAATTAATATATATGTATATAGATACATCATAATATAAAGTTATTTTTTCAATGAGATTCAAAATTTATACTTTATGTTATGAGAGAGATAAATATTTAAATAAGATTTAAATAATAATTATATGAATGAGATTGATACAGAAACTATAGGGTAAAAATTAAGATAAATGAGATTCATATTAAAACTATGGGTAATGTGAGAGAATGTTATTTAAATATGATTCAAACTAATTAAATATGTGATATTTAATTTATTAATTAATTAATTTTATTTCATTATATTTATCAAATATGATTTAATATATAATAATCAAAACAATAATTCCTTCAATTGGTATTAGAGCCAGGTTGTGCCTCTAAATGTCAATTTGGAAACGAAAAATTCGAGAAAAGGTGGGTGTTTTTTCTGCATTATGAATGTGGGTTTGCAAATAGATGTTTTCGATTTTTGGCACCTTAGATTTATTGTTTTGATGCAATCAAAATGTGTAAGGGCCTACTGTTTAGGGCATTTAAATTCTACTATCGAGTCCGTAAGTCTGTGTCGTTCAAGGAGCAAGTGTTGCTGAGGAAGAAGATCAAAAATGGACCAAAAATGGAGAAAATTTGATGTAGAGGAAGCATTTTGTGCTCCAACGTAGAGCACATTATGTGATGCTGTGCACTACGTTGCATCACAGAAGCGTTAGCGTTGTCACGCTCCTCTTGAGCGTCCTTACACTATGAATTCTAAAAGTCAGATTGTAGTGTCGCGAAGCTCCGGTCGTTGAACGCGCACCCAGAAACTACCAATTTGTGGGTTTGAGACATGGCTGGAGCAATTTTTTCTTTTTTTTTTTATTATTTATTTTATCTATTAATTAAATTGATATAATATGATTATATTAGTTTAATTAATCTTTAGAGGTGCCAAAATTGATCTATTTTGCTGTTAATTTAATTTAATTTAATTTTACATTTAATGTATAATTAAATTATTTATTTAATATATGTTGCATAATGTATGCCATATAGTTTAAAATCCCACCTTAGAATAAATATTATTCATGCATCATATTTAATATAATTTTTATATTATATGAATGTATGATTTTATTAGCATGCTCATGCATCATATTTATTATAAATGTTATATTATATGATTGCATGTTTTATTAAGCATATCCATGCATCATACATTAATATAATTGTTACATTGTATGATTAGATGTGCTGGATTTTCATTATTTAATATAAAGTGTTATATTCCTTAATGAAAATGAATATGCATTGAGCATGACATTACCTTAGTAAAATATAATTGTTATATTTAGCTAATGTCATTAGAATACATGTGATAGGTTTTAATATTTCATCAAAGTATAATTGTTATGTGTTTAATGAGAGAAATTAAAATCTATAATAAAGAGTTGCATGCAAACATAAGTTATGAATTATTTTTAAATGGTTTAAAATTGATTCACTTAAACTTATGTTTAATGTTTTTAATATGACTAGAAACAGGTTAATCTTTTATATTTGTTTTAATAGGATTAAAATGAATGCAATAAAAGATTAAATTTATAAAATATTTTCCTATAAGGGACCTTTGTCTAAGGAGGATTTTTTCTAAGGCTGGGGTTTTTAACGTGATGGAAATAGAATGCCCTTGCCTAGAAACCGACTTGGAAGGTGAATTAGTCAAATATTTTATAAGCATGTAACGATTGATTTGATTTTATTAAAGTGTTTAACAAATGATAATCAAAGTTGTTAAACTATCCAATATAAAAGTTATATTGGGCAAATTAACAAAGAACTTAGATAAATTATTAGTGGGGTTCACCTGAGTAATAAAGCGTAGGTTTAAAACACTCAGTAGAAGGAAAAAGATACATATATGATATGTCATTTTCTTTCTATGTTTCTCTCTAAATGTTCACACCGTGAGATCTATGCTTGGTCTCGTGGCACCTCGATTTGTGTCCCCCTTCAGAAGGTGTTTGCATATGTCAATATCAAGTTAAATGGAGAGAGTGTTTATAGTAAGTGGGAGAGAGACGTGTGTCAACACATCTACGATCTCCTTCATTAATTCAGTAGATAAGTTTCATGCTCGACCTTGTGGTGCCTTTGATTTGTCCTTTGGAAGATGTTTGCATGAAATTTATCTCAAACTCTAGTAATGGATAGGGTCGCTTTAGTTTTTGCCCCAATCGATTTTTTCCCTTCAATTGGCTTATTAAGGTGGAGCTCTAGGATCTAAAATGAAGGGTTACACTTACAAGAAATTATTAAGGAAGTTAATGATTTCTTAACTAAAAGAATGATGACTGAATATTATAGGAATAAGAGTTATTACAGTGTAATAATTGGTTGAGAGCGTCTCAGTTCAGTGAAGGGGTGACTGACCACCCTTCGGTGGCTTTTATCTTAAATCACTAAGCATCATTGTAGAATTAGATGTTAAAATTGGGTTCATTAAATTTTTGCTAAATATTGATTGGGTTGTATGAGTTATGCACATTTCTAATAGAAATAATTTGTATGTTTCAATATCTTTAATCATGTTAAGCGCCATAATTACTTTACTTAGCGCCGAGAAAATGAATGGTGAAAATTTTGCAACATGGAAAAACAAGATCAATACTATACACATCGTTGAGGACCTGACATTTGCCTTGAATGAGGAATGTCCTCATGTCCCAGCTCAAAACGCATCGCGAAATATTTGTGATGCATATGAGAAGTGGATAAAGGCAAATGAAAAGGCCAAAGCATACACTCTTGCCAGCTTATCGAAAGTTTTGGCAAAGAAACATGAGTACGTCACATCATGGGATCATTACAAGAGATGTTTGGACAACTTTCCCTACAAATCAAACATGATGCTCTGAAATTCATTTACAATGGCCATATGAACGAGGGGACCTTAGTGCGAGAACACGTTTTCAATATGAGAGTTTCCTTCATTTCTGTAGTAGTTGTTATGTTGAAATATTCCTTTACCACCCTCCTTAATGAGCTACAAACTTTTGAGTCCATGCATAAAGGCAAAGCACTCAAAGGGGAGGAAAATGTTTCTGGTTTCTTAAAAGAATTTCACAGAGGTTTGACCTCTAGGGCAAAGTCTGTGTCTTCTTCCTCCAGCACAAGAAAATGGAAGAAGAAGGGTAATAAGGGAAATAAAACTAACCAAGCTGCAATCCAAAAGGGTAAGAAAAAGACCAAGGTTGTAAAAGGGAATTGTTTTCATTACAATCAAGATGGACACTGGAAGCAGAACTATCCCAAGTATTTGCGAGAGAAAAAGAAGGTCAAACAAGGTAAATGTGATTGGAAATTTGTTTAATGGAGAATGATGATTCTGCCTGGATAATTGTTTTAGGGGCCACTAATCATTTGTGTTATTTTCAAGGGATTAGTTCCTAGCAGCAGCTTGAGATTGGCAGATGACCATGCAAGTTGGAACTGGGTAGGTCGTCTTAGCGGCTGCAGTGGGAGGCATCAAATTACTCTTAAAAAATCTTTTCTTTTATTAAAAGTTGTATATGTAGTTCCTGGTTTAGTTAGGAACTTGATTTCTTTGAAGTGTTTTTTAGAACAATGTTATTCCATCATTTTTAATGTAAATAAAGTGTTTATTTATAAATATGGTAATGATATTTGTTTTGCAAAATTAAAGAGTAATTTGTATGTACTAAATGTTGGGATTTGTGCCCTAAAGCCTCGTAATTGATTAATTAATTTAATTATTAATTATGCAATATTAATTTATCCATTAACGGAAAAATCTAAGGTTATTGCATAAAGCCTTGAACATGTATGTAGTTGACATATGGGTGGATCAGATTCAAGAAATAACCTAAAGGTCTATAGTATATGGATAAGTTGGGGTGCCTTATACACTATGGATACGACCTACTATGTAATAGTTACAAATGGTTTAATCTAAACCGTCCATATAGAGACATGTAAGTGGGGCTGTCCTATATAAAGAGTTTGTATAAGAGCGGACCGTGAAATATTTAATCTTTCTTTGTAAATCCTTTAATTGTTGAGATTAATATTTTATAGGATGATCATGTGTGTCTCGATCTTAATCCTGAGTGACTTATGAACTCCTGTCTGTGAGGTTAGTCTTTTGATTTGCATGGGTGAGGGTGGCTCGAGTTGCCGACTCAATAAGTCTACCATTTTGGGGATTTGACTAAATGGGGAGCTGAGAACATAACTTCACAAGATGGAATTCACTCATTCCCAAATAGGGTAAATAGATAAGTAGTTTCCTTAAGTGTTGATTTCGGGTCTTGAACAAGGGGCCCCACCATCTCACTGGCCCAAAAGAGACTTAGTTTATGGTTGGACCATAAACAAATTGTTCATTAGAGAAATTAGTGGTACTTAACGATAAGAGGTAATTACAGGGGTAGAACGAACATTTGACCTAGCTGTAATTATGAACAACTCGTGAAAGATCGACTTGCTTATACTGATTATATCCATGGACACAACTTATCCTATAGTGCATAAGAGTTCAACTATGGGTCTATAGTGGTTTGCCTTGTAGTTAATGAATAAAGATTAATTTAATTAAAGAGTTTAATTAATTAATTTTGGATCATTGGAGCTTGTAAATTGTAGGTCCATAAGGCCTTGTTGCTGGCTCACCATGGACCAACAAGGATCAACTATGTTGAAAGAAAAATTTGAAATGTTAAAATTAATAAGGGAAAATATTAATTGTATTGGATACAATTAATTATATGATTTATTATAAAATTTATTTGAATAATATTCAAACTATATAATATGGAGAATTAATTTGTTTGAATATGATTCAAATAATTATTTATTTATTTGGATGAAATCAATATAAATAAATAGATGGAGAATTAATTAATTAATTTGAATTGGATTCAAATAATTAATTATTTAATTTGGATGGGATACAAATTAAAGATTCTATAGAAAATAAATATTTAAATGAGATTTAAATATTTAAATAATTTAATATGAGATATTATTTAGATAAATATTTATTAATATTAAATATTATTAACTATTTAATTTAAATATCTTCATAGAGGGGTTATTCTAATAGGATTAGGAGTAACCATAAAATTTTATAAATAGGGCCCTTGAGAGCCCTCATAGATGAGACAAATTCCCTACAAGAATAATCTCTATGATTATTCTAACACTCTCAGGAAAGATGTGTTGTTTAACATTTTCTTAACTTGTTGTATTTTTTATTCTTTTAAGAAATCAAAAAACGCGATCATATGCTTCCTCTGGGATTCAATTCCCTTCAATTGGTATAGAGTCAATCTTTGATTCTTGATTTGAACTAAAAAATCTTGTATGAGATATGTGAAGGTTTGCAGAATTGATTGTTTAGGCATATTTGGGCATTAGATTTTAAAGTTTTGATTAGATCAATTGTAAAACGCTCAAGGGTTAGGATTTTCTTGTAATTTTTCATTGAATTTGATTTAAAAATGCTGTAAATTCTTGAAAAAAACATTGGTTTTCTCGAAATATTGAAAATTTTCAAATCTGAAATTTTTCAAATCTGGAAATTCTATTGTGTGTCATCAAAACATCTGGCAGATTTGATGGAAGTATGTGCGGCTGAAATTTTAAAGGATTAAATTTAGGTGTTTTAAACTAAATTTTGAAGGTAAAATTTATCTTTAATTTATAGGATATGCCAAATGTATCGGCCAAATTTGCTTTATTTAATTTAATAATGCATGTGATGTATGTTTTAAATTAAATTGAATGTTGCAATGCATATTATGCACTTTTTAAAGATAAATTGTAATTAAATGAAGAAGTAAGTAAGATTGCAGGATTATATAAAGATAAATTTAGTTTAATATTAAATTGTTTAAAATTCTAGTTTATCTTTATATTTTTCTAATGAAATTAGAAATATTGCATGCTTGCCTAATAGGATTAGGATCTTGCTTAAATAAAGAAACAATTAATCAATTTTATCT
Source organism: Citrullus colocynthis (assembly GCA_031780015.1). Lineage (NCBI taxonomy): Eukaryota > Viridiplantae > Streptophyta > Magnoliopsida > Cucurbitales > Cucurbitaceae > Citrullus > Citrullus colocynthis. The sequence goes on from QLSR01001484.1 coordinate 1,391,679, forward strand.
TTTTATTTTTCTAATGAGATTAGAAATATTGCATGCTTATCTAATGAGATTAGATTAAAATAGATCTTTTAATTTAATTTTAAATGGTTTAAAATGGGTAAATTAAAAGATTTAATAATAAAAGGTTGTCTATAAAGGGGAACCCTGTCTAAGGAAGGATCTGTCTAAGGTTGTGTATTTAAGCTGACGGTAACAGAACACTCCTACCTGGGAACTGACCTGGGAGTTGAATTAGTCAAACTTTTATTAAAACATAATTGACTAGCTTATTAAAGAGTTTAATAACCTTAAGATATTTCACATTATTGGAAAGTATCCAAACATAAGAGTTATGTTTGGGCAAACAAATTAAAACTTGGATAAATTATTTAGCTTAAGTTTGTCTAAGTAATGAAACCCATATTTCAAAATACTTAGTAGGAGAATAGATGTATATGATATGTCATCTCTCTTACGTTCTATGGTAAGATTCACACCGTGAGACTCATGCTTGGCCTCGTGGCGGCTTTGCTTCTGTCCCCCCCTTCGGAAGGTTTTTGCATGAGTCAAGATTAAAGTGAACTAGAGAAAGTATTTATAATAAGTGGGAGAAGGACATGCGTCAACATATCCTGCGGTCTCCATCATTGGTTTACATCGTGAGACTCATGCTTGGCCTTGTGGCGGCTTTGCTTCGGCACTGCTTCTATCCCCCTTTAGAAAGTGTTTTTCACTAATATTATCACACTTAGGGGAGCCTAAGTTCAATTGAGAGGGAGTCTCACATCTAGAGGGAGTCTAGGTATTTAGCAAATTAAGCTCTACAAGAGTCACTGTAGAAGTCGATACTTTACAAAAAAGTACATTATTGTAAACGCTTAACTCTTCAATATTACTCTTTTACTTGTTGTTAATTTGTTGGTTGTTACAGTGCTTGTTTGTGCTTTTTGTTTAACATCTGTATTTGAGTGACAAGTCCTCTTATAGCTTTTTCAAGAAAGAGTGCACAAACTACTTCTATACTTTGAAGTTTGTAACTACTATAATCATGAAATTTTAACTTGATAAATAATCTCCTAAACTATGTAATTTGTTACAATTACATTTGTCGATAGCAAATTTGGATAGGAAGATTCGTCTGGCCTTCATGTGCCTTCTACGGTAAAATTTTGGGGGAAAGGGAGACGACATACAAAACAAAGAAAAGAACACCAGTGAAGTGCCTGCCATAGGAAATCCAATGCTTGAGTCAATATTTAGTAAAGTGTCAGAGCAAGATATCAGTAGGAAGAGCAACTTATCTTTCATGTGTTATGGTCTCTTATTTATAGAAGAGTGAACCTTAGAGTTCCTATTCCGATAGGGACTCAGAGACGCTAATTCGAGCCAATTGTGAGGGCTAAGACTGTAGCCACAAGAAGTGGGCCTCTATGAGCTTTGACCTTTGAGGCCGAGGAGGGCATATTGGGCCGCTCGACTCAATCACTTCCCTTCTCCTTGTTTGCTCTTTCGTTGGCCCATTTCTTGCACTACTTCAACCCTCACATGACTGTTGTATTCTAATTTTACCCTTAATGCCCTACTCTTTCAAGTTTGTGACTTTTAGTCCTATATGACCCATAACAACATTAATGAACTTTTATTTTGACCAATTAGCCTATTGTTGTTTCTTAATAATTGTTGTAATAAGCCATTTTATGAATATTGATGTTGATAAATCCATAAAACTGAAACTTTGATATTGATATCGATATCAATATTTCAGTTAATAATTTCAAATGATCATCAAGATTGATGTCAAACCTGTCAATTAATTTATAAGCATGTCAATATTTTGATCTTTTAATCTGCATCAAAACTTAGCATCGACCTCAACTTAAATTCTACATGTTTTTTTATTTAATTAGAAATTTTCAATTTTACTTTTACATTTTAGTTGAACTCATTTCATTAGTTTTCTTTCTAAACTTTAAATTTTATCATATGTCACTTTAATAAAAAAAAAATTTAATATGTAAATGTACCATTTAACAAACTACAAAGTAGTTAATTGAAACAATTAACAAATTACGTTGAGTTCACCTATTAAATTAAAAGTCTAAAGGTGTAATTATACATGAATTGCCCATCATTTATTTATGTCACTAAAAGAAGAAAATAACTTCAGTAATTCTTATGATGATAATATATATGGAAACTATTATAAATATTAGAAAATAGATGCCTAATTGTTTAGTGTCCTAAAAAGACCTATGCCATTCTTTCATCAAGCCAAGTGTCAATCTTTAATTATCCCATATGTCTAATGCCAAAACACCCTTGGTGTCTATAAAATGCCACATCCTAATTGCCCATTACCTATAAATAATGACTTATTATGGATATTGTATATATAACATTTTTTTGTGAGAAAAATCAAAGTGGCGAACTTCATGATTCTATATTTTCCAATTTTAGTTCTTTTGATATTTTATTATATTTATTTATTTTATTACATTATATTTATTATTATTATATTTTATCGATATTCGTTCTCCTGTGGCACCTCGTTTTACTCCTCAATTTTACAACATGGTTATCAACATGAACTCCTATCATTTCTCCCGCTAAAGATAGTTTCTAAAGGTATGTTGGTTTTTCCCTCTTCATTATAATTAATAAATTAAAGGGGCACTTGCAAAATGAGAAAAATAAAATACATTAATTAGGTTCATAACACTAACTTATTACTTTTGTAAAAATGGTAAAAAAAAAAAAAAAAAATCTAGCTTGCGTGATACACTTGATATATACTTGATACACCTTATACACGTGCCTGATACACCTAATACACGTGCCTGATACACCTAATACACTTGATACACCTGATATAGGTGATACACTTGATACACCTAATACATTTGATACACATTTGATACCCCAAATACACTTGATACACATTTGATACCCTTAGATACACTGATAAACTACTGTCTTAGGTCTGATATATCGTTAATCCACTCATGTCTCAGGTCTCTGATACACTCATGTGTTACTTCAAGTATCTATTGATTGATAATTGATACTTTCATGTTTTTTCACTCCTCAATTTCCTAAAATTTTTATTTCATTCCCATTTTGTTACTTTTCCTCTCCCCAATTAATCTAAAAAAAAAATTCTAACCAATTTATTTGAAGTAAGTACAATATTTTTCAACCAACTAATTTTGAAAAAATGTACTTAGTTGATGATATACTGATTGAAATATAATACTGATATATTGTTATTATACCACTAATAAACTTTATTAAAATTATGTTGATATAATTTATAATGATACTGTAAGACCCTAACTCAGAATTGTTAAGATGGCTAGTAAGGAAAGAAATAAGAATAATTGAACGCATAATATTAGGAAAGAAATGGATATTTCACTAAGAGTGAGAATGAAGGATGGAAGGCATAGTTTGGAAATTAGTTGAGCGTTTAAATGTATTTCGAGCATAGCCCGGTTAATGCATGGATGGTAAAGCGTTAAAGTGTGGTACCTTAATTTAGAGAGAATTTGATATTGAATTTTGAAAAAGGGAACAAGAATCAGGAAAAAGAGGAAACGCATGGCTCACACTTAGTCTTGGAAACTAACAGGTTATGGGATTAGCTTTGAAGGGTGTTAAGTTAGAAAGCAAAGAGAAACCAAAGAACCTTGGGGTGTGAATAGCATGCGTTGAAAGATTTATTAGGCGTTAGTAAGGATTTTGGTGTTAATAAAGAAGTCTATGCCCAAAGACCAAATGTTTAAGGCAACTACGAACGAAGGGTTGCTATGTGTTGATGAGTGACTACCAAATATGCGTTGAGGAGCTCAATTTCATGGTAAATGGAAATATAATTTGATTTCAGATAAACGCATAGGTTATAATTAAAGAGTTCAAAGAGTAGGAAGTTGGATGCATGGTACGATGCGGTAAGGTACAAACACATAGTAGTATGCGTTTGGGACATTGACGCCTAGTAATATACGGTGAAGAAACGGTTTTAAAGGTATTATGGCGGTAGGTAAAGGAAATAAGTAATAAAGCTAAAAACTTAAAGGAAATTCAGTGAACGCACAAGGGCAGTATGATTAAAGGAATAGTTTGTACCCTGAAATATGTTAGACGTATAAGATAAGCTTATAAGGGCTAGGTGACTTCATAAAAACTTAACACCTTATAAGCGGGAGGTGTTAGAAGCATGTTAAGTATTTCATGCAAAGTGACGCTTGAATAAATGCATGATTGGTTAAGCATGCAACTTGACATGTGGCGTGGTAATGGCAAAAAGGGAGGAAAAGTAGTATGACCAGCCCTCTACTCCAAAACTATAAAAAGAACCTTGAGGGAAAAGGAATGACTGATGATGCTGAAGTAAGAATTCTTGAGAGAAAGAAGTCCTGGTGTCCGTAATAGAAGTCTGCGGCCAAGGAAGAAGATATTCTAGACAACTTAGCTATATCTTGTGTTAAAGAAGTTGTCTTGCGTTTAAAAGAAAAGGGGGGTCAGCCTTGCGTTTAAGTTTCAAGGTGAACGATGCGTCCAAGTTGTACCTTATGCGGTCGACGCATCCAAAAGAGAAGTAAGGAAGAGTTGGGAAGCACCTCGCATTAGCTATCAGCTTTGTGTCTAAGGGTAGGGTTGCGACCAACCGAGCTGCCAGAGGAATATAAGGCCTTGCATTCCAGGATTAGAACGCTGCGTCCAAGAAGTTCGGGAAAGGGGAAATAGCGGGATAGAGGAGAAACTAACCTTAAAGAGTTCTGTGAGTGACACTTTTCTTTCTTTGAAAACGAAACTTATTGAAATGTATAGCCTAGTTTATTGATGAGATATGGCTTGAGATGAACTATTTTCTTGAAAAGCATGATGTTTGATGATATTGTTCACAAGGCATGTTTCATCCGTTTTCTATAAGATGTTGAAAGGTTTCATATGAACTATTTATGTGAAATGAGATGTTGTTTATCGATAAATATTTTGTTTTCCATGGAAGGTTTCATATGAACTATTTATGTGAAATGTTGGTTTATAAAATGTTTTAGAGGAGAGTCAATGCTGAGGGACATGAGAAGACATGTGAGTTTCCCCGGGACCTAGTACTGATGGACTCGGAAAAGGTATTTGGGCAACCAGCTTATAAAATGTTTGAGAGGAGGCTCAATGCTGAGGGACATGAGAAAGCATGTAAGTTTCTCCGGTACCCAGTACTGAGGGACATGAGAAGGTACATGGGCGATCCGCCATATTCCTATGTGCACATAGAGGATGATATTGCTAGTGTGTTGAGTTTTGCTCCGCATCAAGCCAGGGATGTTTTCGACGTTGAGAGCGTTGAGTCTTGCTCCGCCTCAACTAAGGAAAATCTTTAGAAACAAACTGATTTCATGTACAATTACTCAAGTATGTGATTATGTGATTTGATTAAGCAGTTGAAGAGTATGATTTTATAGAAACGATGATTTGAATTAAGTATTTTGTGATATAATGATGATAACATACCTGCTATTGAATTAAAGATAGTTTTACAAAACTAGTCACTCACTGGGCGTTCAACTCATGTTTTCATATATTTTCCATTTTCTAGGTAGCATAACAGTTCACATTGCCGATAAAAGTCGAGGTTTGTCAAAAATTAAAGGTATTGCCGTCCTAGGATGTGTGGTTAAACGGGCTTAAGGGAAGTTTGACAATAGAAGTCGATGATAGGGTCGGTGACTGCTATCCTCACGCTCCATCTCGGCTACAGGAGGGTAGATCGGGAGAGCGTGTGACAGATACACTTATTTATACTTTGAATACACTTGGCCGACACATTATAGATATACTTTGTAATGATACACATGTGTTATATTGTCAGTACACTTGATTGATATATCTTTGATATAGTTTGTAATGACATGTTTATACTATTGATGCACTTGATCAATATATTGTTGATATACTTTATAATGTTGCACTCATTTATGTCAATATATTTTATAGCGATATACATGTTTATACTGTTGATATACTTGAATGATATATTATTGATATATTTTATAATGATACACATATTGATTGATACTAAGTACTTGTGATTGCTATCTGATTTACTATCTATCTTATGAGCACTTGTTAGGGTTAAACAAAAAACTTTTAGGCTACCCAAAAAGATGATGTCTATAGTAGAAGTCAAATCACTATTGGCAAAACTGGTGACCACCAATAATCATCCAAAAAAAATGTCTCTAGCAAGAGTCATATCACTATTGCAAATTATAGTTGATGATAAAGCTAGAACACAAGTTATTCGTAGTTCAACTCTTGTAAAAAAAGTGTAAACAATTTATTTTTAAAAAGTATGGAAAAAAGTGATGCAACAAAGAAAGAAAGAAATAGGGAGAGAGAAATTCTTTATCAAAAGAAAGAAAGAAAGAATAACAAGAAGTTTTAAAAAATTGACCCAAGAACAAAATATAGTGAATTAAAATAAAATAAAATAGAAGAAGCTCAGATTCAAGTTTTGTTATTGGGTGTTTTTTTTTTTTTTTTTCCAAAAAGCAAAAGAAAAGAAAAACTAGAAGAAAAAAGAATACAGGAAAAGAAAAGAAAAAAATGGAGCAATTTTTTTAAGGAATAAAGTAAGTAAAATTCCTTAAATTGTAATTCTAAAAAAAATCTTAAATCGTAAAAATATAGAAGAAGAAAAAAAAGAGAAGAATGTTGAAATTGTTATAGGGTCAAAACTAAAGATTTTGCCATATGTGCAAAATTTGAAATGTTGAACACATGCTAGCAAAATCATATTCTTAAATTGCCACATTGCAAATTCCATAAATTAAATGTTATTTTTCATATATTAAATTCTAATATAAATACAATATTTTGTGATAATATTACCATGACAAATTTTTCAAAATTAGAATTTTTAGCATTTGATTTTAATGGTAATAATTATTTGTCGTGAGTCCTTTATGCCGAAATACACCTGAATGCCATCAAGATATGATCATCAAAAAAACAATTATTCTTCTTAAAGCTTATTATGAATGGATGCACCTGAGGCTCCAACATTTCAAATCAGTAAGTGGTTACAACTCTGCATTATTAAAATTAGCTCAAAATTGTAATTATGTGGAGAGAAAGTTACTGATATAAATATGTTAAAGAAGACATTTTCTACAATTCATGTTTTGAATATGCTCTTGAAGTAGCAATATCAAGAGAGATATTTTAAAAGTATTTCAAACTCATTTCATGTCTTTTTGAGGCTGAACGGAATAACGAGTTGTTGATTTAAAAAAATCATGAATCTCAAGCCAACTAGAACAACAGCATTCCCTGAAGTGAATGTTGTTACATTCCCTGAAGTGAATGTTGTGAATTTTAATTATCGTGGATGAAAAATCATGAATTTTGACCAACTAAAACAATATTATTCTTGAAGTGAATGTTGTGAATTTTAAATAATCATGGTCGTAGTCGATGTCATGACCACGGTAGATGAAGGAATAAGTATTCTTTTCATGGTGGTCCTTATAATCATCCAAATTTTCAAGAAAACTACACATAATATGATGGTTAAAGGAAAGTTCCACATTTTAGATGTGATACAAAAAGCAACATATGTCTTGTACCTATTGTATATTTAATTTCTTCTAGAAATTATAATATCTCAATAAATAAAAATTGAACAGTATGTGTAGAAGAAAGCTTTGCAAATCTCTTGAAGAGATGAATTAATCTTCAAAATATGAAATATTTAGATGTTGCAAATTTATTTCAATCAGATGAACATCACTGTAGAAGCAACAAATGTTATGAAAATGTTTAATGTTTTGTTATGTTTTCTCGTCTTTACTTGTTAAAGTATAATTTTACATTTTCTGTTTTTTTTTTTATTAGGCTCATTACTTATTGTTGTTATTTTTATGAAGAAACATGAATATTTATCAATTATTAGATAATTCTGGGATGTATGTTTGGCAGGTAGTGCAACAATGCACACTATTCTTAAAAGCATAAAATATTTCTCAAAATTGACAGTGATGAAAGAAAAAAGTCAATACAATCGTAGGTCTTGCAGACTTGATTGAAGACTTTGGAAAAACAAATATATGTTTGCTTAGAGGAACAAATTTACATTTCAAAATGTATTGTTCTCTAGTCAATCAAAGAGAAATCATTGAAACTTTATATTCTATCATATTGAGACTTTATATTCTATCTACTGTCTCACATGAAAACCATATACTGGAAAAGTTGCCAGCTTTATTTTTCTGGATTATATTATACTCAAATTACTGGTATTGAAAGTCATGTAACCATGAACCTGAAGTTTATTACTCTAGATATATTTTATGATTGACATGATCGGTTAGGTCATCCTGGACCAATAATGATGAGAAAAATTATTGAAAATTCATGTGGATATCTCTTGAAGAACCTGAAGATTCTACAATTCAATGAATTGTCATGTGTTGGTTGTTGTCAAGAAAAATTAATTATTAGACCATCACCAGTTAAAGTGAGGACTAAATCACCTACATTTTAAAAACAAATTCATTGTGGTATTTATGGTTTTTTTTAATCCACCTAATAGACCATTTAGATATTTTATGGTATTAATAAACATATCCAGTAGATGGTCGCATGGGTGTTTATTATCAAGTCGAAGTCGAAACCTTGCATTTGCAAGATTACTTTCTCAAAGAATTAAGTTAAGAACACAATTTCCTGATTATACAATTAAGACTATTCATCTTGATATTTCTGGTAAATTTACATCACAAGCTTTTAATAATTATTGTATGTCAATTGTATAAGTGTTGAACATCTTGTAGCCCATGCTCACACACAAAATGGTTTAGCAGAATCATTTATAAAACGTTTGCAAATAATAGCTAGATCGTTGCTTATGAGAGCTAAGCTTTCTACATATGTATGGATCATGCTATTTTGCATGTTGGATCATTTATACACATTAAGTCAGTAGCTTATCATAAGTACTTGTCATTACAATTAGCTTACAGCCATGAACTAATCATCTGAGAATTTTTGGATGAGCAGTATATGTTCCAATTGCTCCACCACAACATACCAAGGTGGGTCCTTAAAAGAGGTTACATATATATGTTGGATTTGATTCCCCATCAATTATTAAATATCTTGAATCCCTGAAAGGTGATATTTCTACTGCACGATTTGTTGTTTGTTATTTTAATGAGACAAATTTTTTAACATCAGGGGGATGAATTAAGAAATTGAATAAATTACACGAAATGCATCACTATTGTTTCATTTAGATCCCTATATAGATCAATGTGAACCTAAAATTTAAAAAATAATTCATTTGCAAAATATAACAAATCAAATACTAGATGCATTTGTAAATGCTAAGTAACTAAGTCATATATACCAACTGCAAATGCTCTATTAAATTCTGCAAGTTGTCACTATTGAGTTTGGGACATGCCAGAAGCGTGATATACCATTCGGTTCCAAAGATAAAAATCCTTGAAAAGGAAGTAGTCAATAATCAAAATGATTCACTTAAGACTATGGATATTCCATAAGAAATCTTAAATATGAGTACTCATAAGAATATTGACGAAAATGAGGATAATAATGAGATCTCGATAAATTATGTAATGGCATGAAAAAGATGGAACCATATAAGTTGACAACATTTTTGCATACAATGTTACTTACAATATCATTTGTGCAAGTGAGTATAAAAAATGTCGACATAGAAAGGATTGACTTATGTGGAAAGAAACAATCCAATAGAAATAAACTCGAAACAATCCAATAGAAATAAACTCGAAACAATCCAATAGAAATAAACTCATTTTTTGAAATTGTGAGGACTAGCAGTTCTAGACATCAGAGAATGTCGAACATGTAAAATACAAGTGGAGTATTTGTAAGAAAAATAAATAGAGTGAAGTCACAATATATAAAGCAAGACAGATCCTACAATAATTCTCGCAATAGACTGATATTGATTATGAGAAAACTTATTCTCTAATGGTTCAATATACAATACCATGAGATATCCAATTTATCTAATTGTATATGAAAAGTTTAATATAAATTTTATGGATATAGTCATACCACATTTATATGAATCTCTTAATAATGATATTTATGTGGATTTTATGCCCTAAAACTCGTAGATTGTAAATGTAATTATTTGACCGTCATTAAATCGTTAATAAAGAGTTATTGATGTGTTACTTCAATAACTGTTATTGATTGTTTTTGTTTGTTTTGTCTTAATAACCCTAAATCCAACAACTAACATCCTAAGCTATTTTATGAGTCTTGAACTATATGTGGGCACATCTGGATATCAATGTTCAAGATACAGTCTAAAGGGTCCATAGTATGGGGACAACGCTAGGTACCTTATCCTAGAACACTATGGTTATGACTCACTTTTTTTTTTTTATACAAACACAATGATCTAACGCGTTCGTGTAGGTGACATGCGAGTGGGGGCATTCTATGTGATGAATTTGCATAAGACCAGACCACGAAATTATAATCACTAGATGTAACTTCGTTGACTAGTTAGGTTTCTATTTTAGTAGGATGACCTAGGCAACCTAGTCTTAATCCTGAGTATATTTTGAACTCTTGTTCGCGAAGGATTGTCCTTTGATTTTTATGGGTGAGAGTGATCGTTTGTCGATTCAATATATCTACCATCTTGGGGACAAGACCAAGTGGAGAGCTGGGGACATAATTATACAAGATGGAATTCACCCATTCCTATCTTTAGAGTAAGTAGATAAGTGTTCCCTTAAGTGGTGTCTCTGGGACTCGGACAAAGGGTTTTTGTTTAATGGTTGGACCATAAACATGTTGTTCACTAGAGGAGCATTGGTACTTAAGGATTTAGAAGTAACCCAGGGGTAAAGCCGTAATTTGACCCAGTTGGTGTTACAAACACTTGTGAAGGACTAATTTGCTGTTTTTGGTCTATATCCATGGACACAAAAATATATCTGCAGTGAGAAGAGTGCAGTTGTGGGTCTTTAGTGGAATGTACCCACAGTTAACGAATATTGATTAATGTGGTTAATGAGTTTAGCTGATTAATCTTATATCGTTGGAGCTTCTGATCTGTAGGTCCATTAGGTCCTATTCCTAGCTCGTAAAGAGTGATGAGGTATTTATGTTTTGAATAAAATTTGAAATATTCAAATTTACTTAGGGAAATAATATAATTTATGTTGATACATTATAATATAAAGTTTAATTTTAACTTTATAATATAAATTTAATTTTGGATATGATACAAAATTAATTTTTGAGAGAATTAAATATTTCAAGGAGTTCAAATAATAATATGAATTAGATTCATATTAAACTATAGGTTAAAATTAATGTGTATTAGATGCACATTAAAACTATAAGTTATGAGAGAATAACAATTGAATAATGATTCAAATGTAGGTTAAATTAAATATTAGATATTTAGTTTAAAAATTAGTTAATTAAATTTGATTTAATTAAATTAAATGAATTAAAACTATAGGTTATATGGGAGACGTTTATTTAAATATAATTTAAATGAAATAATTAATTAAATTAGATTTAAATAATAATTATTTATTATTTATTTATTTGTTAAATTAAATAATTTAATAAATAAATTAATTAATTTATTAAAAAAGGTAACTCCAATACGTGGGAGTTACGCTTTACGTGGTTTTTCCACGTCTCCTGCTCTCTCTCCCTCAATATGTCTACAAAAGAAACAGAAGAAAAGATGTTATTTTTTCTTTCAATCAATAAAACTTTTCTCTCTGGTGCTCTCTCTTTTCCCAAAAAGATCAAGATCAAGGATCCACAATTCTTACCTCATCCCTCAAAGAATAGGAGAGGTTCGTGGTGGTCGTGTGCAGAGTCGACAACGAAAGTAAGATTTTTTGTATAAACTACTTTTTGTATTTTTTTTTGTTTTAATACAATAGGTTTTTTGTATTTTTTTTCCCAATGTATTGGTATTTCAAAATCTCAATTATTTTGAATTTGGTTATGTACTGCTTTCGCTGTGTTAGGGATTTCAAACCTTTCAATATTTATTTATGAAAATCCCTAGAGGATTAAAAGTATTATAATCATATAATTCAAATATTGGAAGATCATATATATATATCATAGAGATTCTTAAAAAATATTTATGACGAATGTGATATAATCATTTTATTCAATATTTTTGGGTATGAGGGTACAAAATTGACCCTATTTGTCCATATCCTTTAATAAAGAAATTATAACCTAAGATTTACTATATATATACATATATGTTGATGATTTGAATAGAAACTCTGAAAAAGTTTTCAAAAGGCAATAGAGTTTCTTAACAAAGAAACTGAGATGATAAGTTTTGCTTTAGCTTGCAAATAAAACATAAAGCAAATGTAATTGCATCAATATACATAAAAGATCTTTTATAGATTACGTACATCATTGATTACTCCTATAGTGGTTCATTGACTAAATGTGAAAAGGATATATCATCTGTTCTCAGAAAGATGATGAAGAATATTAGGTTTCGAAGAAACATAAATTTTGAGAAATAAGTGCACTTATATAGCTTTACTAGTTTATATATTGCACTTTGTAGTATTTTTATGTAATTTTGTTACATATATATAATATTCCTTCAAAAGAAGAATATTGGAGTAGAGTTAAACATATGGTATGTTTTATTTGAGAATTACTTTACATGGATATGTTTTATTCTAATAAATCCAATTGTGATCTAGTTGGTTGTGAAGATGCAAGTTATTTATCTAACCCATATAAGCTAAATCTTAAACAAGCTACTTAGTACACATGAAGAAGAATTTTTATTATGACAATCTATGAAGTATATTATAAACAATTACTACTCTAAATCATGTTGAAATCCCGATGATTCATGAGGTTAGCCAATAGTGCTCTTATATGAAGACAATAAAGCATAAAATAGTAGCATTATTATTCAACAAAATTTCTTCAAAAGACGACTTAGAAGACTTAATGACAAAAGTGTTATCTACAACAACATTTAAAAAGTTAACCACAACATTGGAATACTGCGATTGAAAGATCTTAAGTGATGTTTCCATAAGAGGGAGTAAATATATTTATTGTTTTAGATGAAATTTGTATTTTTTTCTTCACTAGAATTTTTTTCCCATTGGATTTTTTCCTAATAAGGTTTTAACGAGACATATTTCATATATAATGAACATGTAAGTGAGAGTATTATAAATATTAGAAAATAAATGCGCAAATTGCTTAGTGTCCTAAAAGGAACCATGCCATTCTTTCATCAAACGAAGTGTCGTCAATCTTCATTTACCTCATGTGTCTAATGCCAAAACACACTTAGTGTCCATAAAATGTCACATCCTAAATGCCCATTACCTATAAATAGTAACTTATTATGGATATTGAATAGTTACACATTTCTTGTGAGAAAAATGAAAGTGGAGAATTTCATGATTCTATATATTCCAATTTTTGTTTTTTTTGTTATTTTATTATATTTATTTATTATATTACATTATATTTATTATTATTATATTTTATCGATACTAGTCCTCTTGTGGTTCTTCAATTTTACAACAGAAACAATAATGAATTAGCAGGAGAAATATATTTGCACTCATAATTTATATTTGAAATCACAAAAGATAAATAGAAATAAAGTCGATAAAGATAAAGTGAGAGCCGTACACATCAGATTAGATAATTATGATTATGAATGGAAAATAATATAATTATATCTAAAGTGAAAATAATGAGTGAAGAAAAGAGAAACACAGAAAGAATAATGTCAACTGAAATCTCTTTTAAAAGCAAACAACACAAGCTGGGTAGCTAAACCGTCACTATCTCCCATAGCAAGTAATTAGCTCTCTAAATAATTATTTTCAATATCCCTCATGTCAAATCAACCCGTTTTATCTAATTAATCATCATATATATTTATTCTTTAATATAATACAAATTAACTAAAACTTTGACACGTAATCTTATATAATTGAAGACTAAATAGTCGAAAATATATACTTAATCAATTGAATTATAATTGAATTATGTTTAAATTTATAAATTATCTATTGTATTTGATTCAACATGTAATCAAATATAAGTTTTGAGTAATTGCTAGAAATAATTTATTTGACATAAACTTCTACAAAATGAACATGGATTGAAGAACATGTTTTTTTTTTTTTTTTTTTACTACATTTTGGGTATTTGAAATTTTCTTTTTACCCTCGCGTTCTGAACTTGTTTCCAATGTCAAAATGTATTATTCTTGAACTCCCTTCATGTTCTCTATCGTCTTCTTTACTCTCTTCCTCATCGTCTATCGTCTTCTTTACTCTCTTTCTCGTTGACTACTTCTGAAAGTATTTGCATAATTTTTAAATTTTCATTATTTTGCAATATATGTTGTATATTTTTTTTCATTTACTTCCATGTCTAAACTTTAGACCAAATAACAAATTGAATGAATAGATACTTCTAAACTTGTTTTGATCAAGTAGATGATAAATCGATTGGAATTTTTTGGTTTTTAACATTTGATTAGTACATTGATTGTAGTTCTTATTTTTTATCATAATATAATACAGTGGTATACGACCATGGTTCCCACTACAATATCATGGAGTTAGACTATGATCCCCTACACTGTCAAGATAATCTGAATGTTCAACCATGTTTCAACAAATTGCTTCCAAAAGCTACTTTTCGCTCCTATTTTCAACGAAAAATTATTGAAACATGTTAAACCCAACTATTCAATCGTAAATGATATTTTAAGTGTTCTTAACTATAAATTTTCAATTAACTAGACCTATAGACTTTGTTCTTTGATACAAAGAGTATTCTCAAAGTTTTTCAGAGAGGAACAAATAGCGAAACAATGTACAGATGAAAATAATATGTAGAGTAAGGATTTTAACTTTTAACCTCTTGATCGAAATTTACATATTTTATGTTAGTGGAACAATATTTATTTATGTTAGTGATGTAGTATTAATAAACATCCTTAGTTGTTGGTTAAATTTAGTTGGAGATAGCTGAATACTACAAGTCTTACCTTTAATGAGTGATAAGGGCATATTGGTCTATTTCCGTGGAAAAAAAGTAAACATTTTTTTTCTTCAAAATTTAGGGTTTATTATTATTATTATTGTTGTTGTTATTATTATTATCATGGTTAAGTGAACGGAACCTGTCGTATTTTGTTTATATAAATTTTAACAAGCAATCACCAAAGAGAAGTAATTAATAGTTGCAAATTGAACTGCTGAATAATCTTAACAAATTAAGATCAATAAATGAGCTAAACAAAAAATAAATAAATAATATTAATATTAAAAAAGCAAAAATGATATTAATTCTTGTGGGTTACTTCAGCCATTGGTCGGTTAACACGTCAACACATTAGAACAAGTCGTATAGATGGCCTGTCTTACAGTTCGTTTGACAACTCCATATCTTGTTACTAATGACTTTTTTTTTTTTTTTTTTTCAAATTGTTTTGAATTTAGCTCATTTTGTAATATTCTTATTTTCTTTTCAAGAACTAATCAACAATTCACCTAATTTACTCAAATAAATAAATCACCTAGAGTTCAAGAATTATTTACATAAAAACAACAAACTATAAACATGTATATTTACAAATATAGCAAGGATTTTGAAATCCACAAAATAACAAAACCAAACCCCAACTCATTCAAATATAAAATACAAAAAAAAAAAAAAAAAAGTCAAATTTATATTATATTTGTAAGATTAAATATTATATTGAAAGTTATTAACATTTTTAGAAATATATATTAAAATTATGTTATGGAGTGAATATTCTAAATTTTTGACGCATAGTTATAATTAAGAGTGCCCAAAATCCAAGTAGCCCAACATATATATAACTAACAATTTATTAATCTTCTTTTTATATAAAATACTAAAATAATGAAGCTAACTTAAACATAACCCAATAGTTGTTATCTCCCCCTAAATTAAATTAACAAAGTTACAAGATCAATCAACATACTCTAGTAATCCAACACTTGTTCGTGTTCAATTTGCGGTCTATATTTTCCTTATTCTAATTTCATTGATCATGATTTAAAAATATGCCTAAAAATTATGGATATAGATATTGACAATAAATTACGAAGGTCAATCTTGGGTTGCAATAAAAAAAAAAAAAAAAAAAAAAAAAAAACAAAACAAAAAAAAAAAAAAAAAAAAAAAAAAAAAGAAAAAATTTAAAAAAAAAAAAAAAAAAAAAAAAAAAAAGAAAAAAAAAAAAAAGAGGGGTTTAAAAAAAAAAAAAAAAAAAAAAAAAGTTAGGAAACATTCAAAAAAAACACACAACTAATACCATTCATTGTAGCGAGTGAATTTGACAATAACTTAAATTAGTAGCTGATGGTAAATTAGCTAAAGAATAAGGAATCAAATGGTAGTATTAATTTACGTAAACAATACTTTACTTCAAATGATAGGTGAAGACTTCTTTACTTAGAGCAAGAAATTTGGGTTGCCATGAAGTTTCTTTAATAAAATAGGTCTTCTCAGAAGAGATGAAGTTTATGTTAGGAAGAAACCCAAAAGATTTTGTCAAATATTTATCTCTTAAATGGAAATATGTATATATTCACATAATAATAACTATATGAATCTTCTTTTTGGGTATATATATGAGAGCACATACATATTATATAGTATGAGACATTTGTTTCAATATTTAATGTTTTTAAAAAAGCTACATATATACAATAAATATTCATAAATGTTAACACTACACACACAACATATTTGTCATAAAAAATTAGAGAGATTGAAAAAAAAAAAGAAAAAAAGGAGTGATATAGATATTGGAAAAGGTTAGGTGTATGTTTGTTTTAAGAAGGTGAGAGAAAAGGTACGTCATTGTTTTCATAACAAAGACATTCAGTTTAACAAAATTATGGCCAGTTTTTGGGTACAAATTAAGCAGCTGCTAATTAAGTAATGCTTAATAAAAACTAAAAGCCATTCCCAACCCTTTTCTTTACATATAGAAAGATGACATTAGAATTAATGTGGAGTTGGTTTTACTACTCCTCAAACAACCTACTCGTTGATGATCCGTATTGAAAAAATAAACCATATTAGTTATTCTTTTAATTGTCAATTAATCTTTATATACTGTTTATTTAATATTAGTAGTAGAGTCTATGAAACTCAAGCTGATGTTCAACCCACACAAAAATTTAGATTTAACCGAAAAATGGTGTAAAACTAAAAAAGAATGGACATATTGATGATCTTACATTAAAAACCTAATTTTTACCAAAACAAAAAAACACCTTGTTAGAATGCCTAGGGCAAATCATAATACTTCTCTCCCTAATAAACTTTGATATGTTCTTAACATATTATTAGTGAACTACATTAATCTTTGTGTCAATTTTTCTATTGTTTATGTTTTTTCTTTTTTTTTTTTTAATGGTTGATTTTATTAATTCAAATAAGCTAAGTATTACACAAATAAAGCGATTTAAAAGAAAATACTACATAGTGAAATTTCGTAGTTAAAACGAGGCCGTTAATAGTAATTTTAAGCTGAAATGTCGTCAAATTCATGATTTAACACATATATATAATAATAATTAATGTGATAATGGTGTTGTAATTAATTTGAGTTTTAAATAATTAAAGATTGCCTCCATTTTAAGTGTGCACCTGCATACATAGTCAAAAACAACTGCGCCACATGATGACAGCAACAACAACAAAGGGTTTATTGGAGAAACCAAAAACATATAATATAAACTCAATACACAACAATATAAACTTGTGTTATTGCTCGACCAAAATAAAATAAATATAAGTTAATTATTAAGGAATAAATATAAATACATTCCAGGTAGCATGCATACATGAAAATTAATAATAACAAGAAACAAAGGAATTGATTATTATATATATCGAAAGTATAATAATTAAGACATTCATTCTGATATTCGAAACATATAATATATGATCTGGTGCAAACAAATTATGATGTAAATTAGAAAAAAAAAAAAAAAGGATTTTATATATTTAGGAAAGAAGTCATTGCACTAGGAGAGACGTCACTTTAAGTTAAAAACCGAAAGCTGCCCTCTTTAGCAAACGTGTATAGGCTATAGAGGGAGAGAGAAAGAAAAAGAAGAAGAGTTTGATGAGACAATAAGATAACAAAGAAGAGAAAGAGACAACGATTTAGAAAAGTGATCCGTAAATTCTCGATTTAATTTTAATTTAGTCTCTAAATTTTAAAATGTTATTTTTTTAGTTCTTAAGTTTTGAGTTTAGTTTCAATTTAGATCTTGAAATGTTATCATTTTACTATTGAGATCTGAGTTTTGTTTTGATTTGGTTTCTAGGTTTCAAGATTTACATTTTTAAACTCAATGTTTTAGAAAATACTTATTTTAATCTAATATTAATATTTATTAATTAATTAAAAATAATTATGAAGTGAAATTTTTAAATTAAAATTTTAGTGGAGATGAAAAAGTTGTAATACTTAATTAATTACAATTTAAAAAAAATTAATTAATTAATAGACGTTAACATAACACGGTAGGGTGCTATGAAGGCGCCAAATTAGTTGGTATATTTCGATGCACCTATTGGCCCACAATCTATCATCTCTTTAAAAATTAAAAAAAGAAAAAATTAGATTGAAAGTGAGTATATAGTGAAAAACATAGGTTAAAAATTTAAATCTTGAAATTTATGAACAAAAATCAAATATAAAAGATAAAATTTAAATCTTTTGAAACTTAGAGACTAAATTAAAATCAAACTCATATTTGAATGACTAAAAGTGTAACATTTTGAAATTTAAGAGAGACTAAATAGAAACTAAATCCAAAACCCTAAGAAGCAAAAAGTTTTTTTTTTTCTCTAAGAAATTAAATCATCAAATGAGATTACCACAATGTAATTGAATTTTTAGTTAGCTCTAGATTATTGGCACATAATTCTCTAATAATCTCTAAAAATATAAATTCGCAATATTTTTATAGTTTCTCTTTCATACATCAAACAACGAGCTACATTATAACGACGTAGACACGAAAATATATGAGCATATATATAAATATAATAGGTAGACAATAAATAAATAAATAAATAATTGTCGTGCGAAAGCAACAAAAGTGACTGGCTATCCACAACCCTTCTCCTCTCTTAAACCAACCCCACTTTGCTTTATTACTCTGTTGCTAGTCATTTCTTTTTTATTCCATTGCTGCCTTCCTCTCTTATATATATTTTTCTTCTTCATTGGCTAGGGTTTTCTACTTGCTTCTTTTGTTGTCTACTAACACACATCTTTTTATTCCTTTTCCAGTTATTATATATATATATATATATTATATAACCCTTTCCTTGATTATTTTGTTAATCATGAAGGATTCTGGGGATAATCTTCATCTTAATTATCATGATCATCAGTATAAATCATCTTGTCCACGAGGCCATTGGAGGCCTGCTGAAGATGAAAAGCTTCGTCAATTAGTTGAACAATATGGTGCCCAAAATTGGAATTCCATTGCTGAAAAACTTCAAGGCAGATCAGGTACTTATTATTTATCAAAAATTTTCGCAAAAATAAAATTTCTACTTTCAAGTTTTAATTTCTCTCTGATTTGTTCTTATCAGTTATGATTAATTCAAATTTCTATCGATCTTTTTTTTTTTTTTTTTTTCTTAATTAAACCGATGGAAATTTTTTTTTTTTTTGTTTTATTTTTACGGATCAAAAAATTTGTTAAAAGTATTAAAAAAAGAAAATAAATTTTTTTTTTTTTTTTTTTTTTTTTATATTTTTTTTTTTTTTTTTTTAATTAATTCAAATTTCTTTCTTTTTTTTTTTTTTTTTTTTTTTTCATAATTAAACCGATCGAAGATGTTTATGTGTTTGGAGTAATTGTACGGATCAACAAAGTTATATATATAAAACCCCTTTTTTCCATTCTGGTAGATACTTTTTTTTTTTGTGTATAATTTTTCTTTTAACAAGAAACTAGAGAAAGAGGGACTAAGATGTGCACCGAGATATCTCAACTAGGTTGACATATTCTTAACATCGAATCATCATATTTCAAACCCAAAAGTGATAGCATACATTTATATACAAGTAGAGAGGTAGAGGAGATCGGCTCAATCAGAAGAAAACAAAATACAAATAAAAAGGCTTTTTTTTGTGTGTGTATGTATGAGTAAAGGGTTTGGTTTTAAAAAGGGTTAAATTTCTAAATTTGTTGTCTCAATTTGATTTGAATTGAAGTGTGTCAGTAAATAATCCTTTTAATTTTGATGTTAATTAATAAGATAATTGAAATTAAATTAATGATAATTATGTTGTTTGTTAGGAAAGAGCTGTAGATTGAGATGGTTTAATCAACTTGATCCAAGAATAATCAGAAAGCCATTTAGTGAAGAAGAAGAGGAAAGGCTATTGGGAGCTCATAGAATACATGGAAATAAATGGTCATTAATAGCAAGATTATTTCCTGGTAGAACTGATAATGCTGTGAAGAATCATTGGCATGTTATAATGGCAAGAAAGCAAAGAGAACAATCAAAACTTTGTGGCAACAAAAGAACTTATCAACAATTTTCAGCTACTTCTTCTTCTTCTAATTTTCTCAACCAAACAACAACACAATCTTCCTCAACAAATCATCCTCAATTTACAACTACAATTCTTCTTTCTGACAACAACAACAACAATTCCCATAAAGATGGAATGGTTTGGAATTTCAGACAGGGCAGCTTCAAAGGTTATTCAGACAATATTCTCTATAGTACATCACATTATAATAATAATTATTATTATTATTATCCTAATTCATCTTCATCAGCTAGATTTTGCTTCCCAAATAATAAAATTCCTTTCGGGGTTTTTGAATTTGGTAGCCAGCTTTGCCCCTCAACTACAACACTTAAGAAGTTCATGGCTAACACTGATCATAATAATCGTCATCATCTTCATGCTCAACAATCACAAGTACAAGAACAGGAATCTCTTAAGGACAAGGATATTCCCTTCATAGATTTCCTTGGAGTTGGAATTTCTTCTTCATAATCCTAATTAATTACTTCTTGTTACGTATTCATATATACACATATGCCTCTATGTGAAAATTAAAGGTAGGTTAATTTTTTTTTTTTTTTTTTTGTTATATATATAAAACCCCTTTTTTCCATTCTGGTAGATAGTATTATAAAAGGATATGACTTTGATATTCATGCATTGGTCTTTGGCAAATATAGCTAGATTTCTCGTTAGTTTTTCATTGGATTTTTCTTAATTAATTTTCAATCTCCATTTTGTTGCCTTCAGTTTTTTCTCATCAATTTCCAATGTATATTTATAACGGTAGGTATGTGCATGTTTTATATATTTTGATAAAGAATTATTTTCAGATTTATTTATTTGTTTTTTTTTTTTTTTTTTTTTCTTTTTTTTTTTTTTTTTTATAAAAATTTATTTTTATTTTTTTTTTTTTTTTTTATTATTAAATTTTTTATATTTTCCTTTATTTAAAAAAAAAAAAAAATTTTATTTTTTTTTTTTTTTTTTATTATTAAATTTTTTATATTTTCCTTTATTTAAAAAAAAAAAAAAATTTTATTTTTTTTTTTTTTTTTTTTGAAAGATAGATATATATCATGGAAGTTAATAGGTATAATTTGAATAATTTGAATGTATTCTTAGGAGGGTTATTAAAAATTAAAAAAAAAGGTTTAAGAATGCAAGTAAAGATTAATTAAACTTAATTAGGTAATGGAAGCTTCTGTGTGTTAAATCGTTGAGAGATATGACATTAGTATAAACTGTCCATATCAGTAGATTTAAAGAAAGCTATCAATATGGTTGCAAGAAACTTATAACCAACTTCATCACTTTGATACTCATTTATTGGATTGTAAATAATTATAACCACAAGTTAGTTGAATTGATCTCCATTTAGTTTGATTTGGCTAATATCCCATTTCGCATTTATATTTATGGTATTTTAAAAGTTTATTTGTTGCTAATTAAAAAAAAATGTTTCTAGTCTTTTAAAATTTTCATTTCCTTAGTTCAATTTTTATTTTTATTTTCTTTTGTGTTAATTAATTCTGTAATCACAAAAGTAACAATTTATCGACAAATTAATGAAATCTGACATTAAAAAAATACTCCATTATTAAACTAAATTTAAAATATATCCTGGACATGTCTTATTAATAAAACACCTGTCACTATTATTTTCTTCGACACAAGATAGGTTGTTTCTAATTGAAATAGATTTATAAGTTAGTCACTTTATAAAGAAATATCAAAATAAAATCGTTTTCTTTAACATGAAACTAAAGAATAAAATGATCTCTAGATACACTCGAACATTCCAACTTAATCGACACATTTTTAAAACTTTCATTATCCTGAACATGAATTTCATTATTTTAAAGATGTAGAACAAAATGGAGGTAGAGAAGCTCTCGACAACGAAAAAGTTTAATTACATCAAAATCAAAGAACAATAAAGTAAAACAACTCAAAATCATTGATCTCTCAAGTCTTCCTTCAAGTCATTGTAGAACTCCACAAGCTTATAGGATAAGGCAAATACTCCAGTTTGTTGGTTTTGAGAAACTACTCTTTTCTTGTAGTGAGAGACTTTGCAATTTTTATAAAATACACATGAGTTACTTTTCTTCATAGTTAATTGGTTTTGAAATGGAGTCCATGCTTTTATCTAATATAGTATAAGAGTTTATGAAAACAAAATATGGGTATTGACTGGTTAAAGAATAGGCCTAAACTAAAAATGGTGGATCAAAGATACACCACTTATAAAAACCTAAACCTAACTTCTATCTCGTAAGTTTGTAACCTAATTTAAGGTTGGGATTAAACTTGACCTAGCTAGTGACATATAAAATGTGTCTCTATAACTATTTGTTTTAAAAGCTAAATATCATATAATTGATGGCACACGGTTATGTTTTTTTAGGTTTACAAGTTAGGGATATGACTTATTTGAGGGTGTTAAGTGATATGTCAATCTAATTGATATGTCTCGATGTATTTCATAGCTCACTCATTGTAGTAACTTGTTAAAAAAAAGTTTGAGACATGACTTGATTATCGTTTATTATAGAACAATACAACGAAACAAAAGACTATTAGACGTCTCCTAAAATAGTTATTCATCTATCTTCACCTAGTTTGAGCAAATCAAGAATTCTAATCTTATTCAAGCTGAACTCTTCTTCTTGGTCAAAGGGACACCATCTAATCAATGAAGAAGCTTTCTACCATTAATCAAACACATGACTATATATGCTCCGAGAATTCTTCTTCAAACTATATAAATCTTTTCTATTTCCACAATAGTATAACAAATTGTCTACTCTATACTTAAGCTTACATAATTTGTTTGCTTTTTTTTTTTTTTTCCTTTTAATAATTTCACTTATTTAGTTGATTTATTACATTTACTCCCACTCGAGATATATAGCCTATTGCTACCAAAACGAACATATTATAAGCATGCTACTATGCTTGGAACTATTCAATCCACAAAAAGATCATGTCTAAAATTCACAACTCGTCATTTTTATTTTTAATGTTCAAAATAATGACTTGGTCGAAAAT
The DNA here is from genome assembly GCA_031780015.1 of Citrullus colocynthis. Classification (NCBI taxonomy): domain Eukaryota; kingdom Viridiplantae; phylum Streptophyta; class Magnoliopsida; order Cucurbitales; family Cucurbitaceae; genus Citrullus; species Citrullus colocynthis. Next base: position 1,415,374 of record QLSR01001484.1, read on the forward strand.
TGATTAACTATACATAAAAGATAAAATTGAAATTTTGGATCAAAGTAAAAGAATAGCAAAAACAATAATTATTAGAAAGTGCAAGTAATAAATCAAAGTTTCATAGATGAATATATAAGTGCGGGACGATAGTTATGTTGTTATATGAAACGTTTTTAGTAAAATATTATATTAATGGTTTGTTGTGCTAAAGAAAAAAGTTTGAATCTATGAAATCTTTTGTTTTTCAAAGGCTCATTCTAGAAAAGAACGTAACAATTAATTTGATAACTTATTAGGGTTTTGTTTTATTTAATATATTGTTGTCTTGCAATTTCAATAGCCAAAAACCAAACGAGTGGTAAAAAAGGACATCTAAACTTCCCAAAATTTTTCTCGGATAGAGCCTCCCATGTGTGTTTACCCAGTATATATATATATATATATATATATATATATATATATATATATATATATATATATATATATATATATATATATAAAAAAAAAAAAAAAAAAAAAAAAAANAAATAAAATAAAATCCAACTCCCAATATTTTAATTTGCCATTAAAAAATGTCCTTTGATTCTTTGAAAGTTGTAATATTTAGTAATATAAGTTTGAAAAACCTTTGATTTATGGAAAGAAAATGTCTTCGGTCCTAATTGATACATTAATTCGTCAGTTTCTTTTTTCACCTTTTCTAAATCTAAAAATCCTAAAATTCAAACTCACCTTTTGACAAACCCTAAAATTCCTCCCGCCATGAACAGAAAAGAATGTCGGTTTAAAAATCAAATCCTATTTATTAAGACCTTGTTGCTAATTATTTCATTTCTTATTTTCGATTTTTAAAAATTAAGTCTATTATTTTTTTATCATTGATTTGCATTTTTCTTAAGTACAATAGTTGAATTCTTAGCTAAATTCTAAAAACAAAAGTAAATTTTAAAAAACTATTTTTTTAGTTTTTCAAATTTTAACTTAATTTTTTAAATTATTAGTAAAAACTAAACAAATTTGAAGGTAAAAATAATTTATAGGCTTTATTTTTAAAAACAAAATCAAAACATGAAATAGTTACTAAATCTGATCTAAACTTTTTTACATATTTTGTTATAGCTCATTAGTGTCGGATGTCTGATGGAAGATTGAAACAATTACATTTACAATTGTAATAAATATCTTATTAGTCAACTATGTTGGAATTGACACATGTTTTCTTTTATAGTGTGTTTATATATTTTTGAAGTGCTATGTGTTAAATCTTTTGTCATAAAATGTATCAAGCTCTCTCATTATAATTGGATATCTTACTCTTCTTCTAAAAGATTGTGGATTGTGTTGAACTGAAAAAAGAGATGTTGTAAATTAGAGTATTCAATCATTTTTCGTATTTATGATGTGATGTTGGACAAATATATATTTATATATATTTCTTTAAAATACATTTTGATTTTTTCATTCAATTTTAAAAAATGAAAATATTTACAAATAATAACAAAATTTCACATTTTATTTGCAATAGGCTACGATAGATCACAATAAACTAGCATTTGTATCTATCGTAGATAGGCAGTAAAATTTTGCTATATTTGTGAATATTTTGGTTTATTTTCCTACATTTAAAAACATTCCTTAAATTTTCACATATAGTATATTTGACATATATTTTAACTCTTGAATTTGAATGTAATTTAACTGGCATTAAGATACATGTCATGACTAATTAAAAGATTAGAAGTTCAAATCTTTCGCTAGGCTACAAATATTAAAATTTAATCTTATGTAGATTATATAGATGGTGGAGAAAAAAAAAAAAAAAAAATGACAGGGGAGTTGTTTTTTCTTTTTTTTTTTTTTTGGTCAACTTCAACATAAGGAAATTACGGAAACTAACTTGAAAACTAACCTGAAAAGTAATAAGTGGATGTCAATTAATACTTGAGTTCTGAAATTTGGTTTCTTGAGCTCTTTTGAATTTTGATTAGTATAAATATAAATACCCATTCAACCAAAATGGAGTGATTATTAGCATGCGTTGAATTTAATTAATTAATGCCCAGTATTATTTGGTTATTTCTGTAGAACAAATAGACATATCATTATCTTAATGAAAAATATCCAATTAAAATTTTGAATAGAGATGCCCATTTTTCCTAAAAAATAGGTCTGTGGGGACCCATCCTGAATGGGACGGGGATTTACTGTTTAGGCAAGGAATGGGAGAAGGATTGAAGAAAATTTTTTTTAGAAAACTAAATGAGGACAGTCCCCGTCCTTGCCCCGCTCCGTTTTCCATCTCTGCCTGTTAACCATTTTTCTTATATTTATTATAATAGTTTAATGCTATGTTATTCATTTTTGTTATATAAATATTATATTTAATTTTCAAGATTTATTATTTAATGGTCAAAATAATAGATTTGTTTGAATTAGTGTAAAAAAAGATATATTTAAATTCTAAATAAATTTAGATTCTATATATGAATAATTTTTTATTCGACTTATAATTTGTGAGTAATTTCTTTTTACATTTCAAATGCGAATCATTCAATTAAGAATTTTCCATAATAATGATTTATGTTACTTGATTTTTCTTAAAAATTTCTTGTGGGGCGAGAAATCCGAATAATTTGGCAGGAGCGGAGAAATCATCCCCAATCTCGTCCTGTCTGCCCCGACTATGGACATTTCTAGGATTATATTTTATATTCAGATTTGCGAACCAACCAACCAGGTTCGGTTTGGTCTATGACTGATGGCCAAACGATGAACCGGGAGAAAATTATGAAAACGAAATGACTTGTTTAATAAGGAAAATTTCAAAATAACTACCAATATAACATCATAATCTATGGTTCTCTAATTTACTACTTCAAATAATAATTAGCTCTCTTTCGGCACTGTATGCCTTTTTGTTATTATTAATAATATTATTTTTGTTTTTATTTCTGAAATCATTACCTTTACTCTTTTTTTTTTTTTTTTTTCTTTAAAGCAACGATGATGCAATAAATTATCCGAGCAATAAATAAATGTTTTTTAGTCTATGTGTAAGTGAAATCATCTGCACGCAATGATGACGTCAGACTTCTATATGCTTGAAGATTTTTATAAGCACCTTTTCGGTTTCCTTTCCTTAGTTTCTTTTCCTTGGAAAAGAAACATTCATAACAACTCAAATACAGCCAACAAACAAGTACCTCTAACATAATAATATTTGAGTACTTGTTGGACTGGTTCTATCTTTATATAATCTACAAGTAATTAAAATTTTTCATGTAATAAATAATTTTATTAAAAAAATTAAATTGTTGTTTATTTTAGTTGTATAATAAATGTGGGTAACGTACAAATATAAGTCTAAGTTGCATCTAATCATTACTTCTTTAGAAATAGTTGAGATAAATTATTCAAACACTAAACAATTTAGCCTTCTATCTACTTTAAAGAGGAAAGAAAAGAAAATTTCAAAACACACAAAATTTCCAAACTCAACCATGGCATGCACGAGGCAGTGAACAACCCCATTCACTAATCTCGAACACCAAATGAGCAACATAACTTGAGCCACATCCAATAAGAAATTAATTTCTTCAAATAAACTAGACAACTCCGAAACATCGCCCTCACCTAGTTAATTGTATTCACAAGATCAACACAATCAAATTCCACAAAACTAAAAGGGGAATCTTAAGAACTAATTAAGTCGACGAGTGTAACCAAACAAACCTTCAACAATAGCGAGAGTTTCAAGGTTCTTGAAGTCTCATTTACGTTCAACCTTGGTACAACAAGGAAAAAGGAAAGATCCAATAGAGTCAGGCACAATTCAACAGGTTCCTCCTAAACCGGCCGAGACTTGGTCATTCCATCGAACATTGGTATTCGTCCTTCAAGTTCCAACAACTGACATCAGACGAAATCCGCAAAACATGACCCGACTGGTTCTTCAACCTCAAATGGGGTGGGGTGCGTGACCATGCACCCCAACCCCACCTCCTTTGAGCACGTAAGAAACTTGTGACAGAGAAAACCGCCATTAACAGAGGACCCACAAGCTTTAATAGAATAATGGTTGCAACTTCCTGACTCGAACCACTAATGAAATTCAACACTCTATATTTGGAACACAGCAAAGGAGCTATGCAAGGAAGGGAAAAAGGATGGTCAAATCTTTTTGGTAAACTTACACCCCCATATCAAATGGGCTACTAGTTTCTACGTGCATCCTGCACAACAACCAAAGGGGTTACTGACAATTCCTCAATTGAGACAGGGAGAGTGTGTGAGACAAAGAATTTGGATCAAATTTTGAAGGTTTGTCATGAATATGAATTTAGAATCGTTTGATAATTATTTTATTCTTTAGTTTTAATTTTTAAAATTAGGTTCGCAAAAATTATTTTTAACTTAAAAATTTCATAATTTTGTTATCTACTCTCCATTAACGTATTAAAAAATCAAGGTAAATAAAATAGGCTTTAAAAACTTATTTTTTAAAAAAAAAAATCACTAAAAATTTAATTTTTTTCAACAATCGTAAAAACATAGTATATACGAACTTGAAGAAAAAACAAGCATAAATGTTAGAAACGTAGAACTAAAAGCAAAACTATTACCGAAAGGTAGTTTTATTTTAATATGTCAGATGTGGGTAAAAAATTTGAATGAAAGTGATTCTTACCTACCCAATTAATTAGTGAGAAAAGCTCATAGATTCTTAGATTCTTAGACTGGCTATAATATCACTCCACCTTCTTTTTAAGTACAATAATTATGGAATAAGGATTAAACTTTCAACTCTAAAAGACAGAGTGGATGCTAATATCATTAGAGTGAAATTTATTCTGACGTCACTTTTACCCGTTCTATATGAGAGAGAGAGAATAATATTAGATTTATACAACAAATCTTGGAAGTAATTATTTGACGATATATGTGGGGGCAACAAGGATAGGACCTTAATTTTGTCACCTACCTACACAAGAACACAAGTAGCAGCTCTTATATTAATTCATAGAGTTGACGTACGTTTGTTTTTCTTTAATCAATATTTTGCATTTAAAGGCAGTCGGTGGTTACATAATTTTAGATTTTTTTTTTTTTAAGTTCAACGAGTGAATTCGAGAGGATTCGAAGGATTTTTTTTTATCTTCTAGTCGCATGCATATATTAATTTTTAGTTCCATGATATATATTGAAATATATTTTAGTTGACTCATAATTTATTTACATTAAAACCTATGTTAGAAAAGAAAATCTACTTATACAACCAATTAATTATAAATTAGTAATAAATCAAATTTATTCCTCCTTCTAATTTCAATTTAGACAAGTATTACATTTATAATCTCAAATATTAAAAAGATTGGAGGTTTAATCCTCTAATCAATAAATTTCGAAAAAAAATTATCTCTTATATGTTTAATAAATTATAAAACACATATTGATAACATTTTAGAAAAAAAAACGAACGCAAAGTTTTCTATTTTTATTTATTATTATTATTTTTTTTTTGAAGTTTGTGATTTTTGGCAAAATTGTCCAATAATTAATTTGTGCACTAGATCAAACTTATTTCTATACAAAAATTGATTTGATTAAAATTAATAAATTTATTAAGATTTGTACTTAGTTTTCTACAAAAATTAGTCGACGAATTAATAAAAATTTAAGTGGAGATAAGAATTTTAATGCTTATTTAAGTTTAAGGTTCAAATTAATGCCACTTGTTTTTACTCAAATTCAATTTTTTCTCTTAAAATATAAATTAAGTAGTTGGATTTGAATTAAAGAGAGTACAGTAAAATAAAAAGAATGGATTGGCCTAGTGATAAAAGAAAACTAAGAAATCATGAATTTAATCTATAATAACTACTAAGTTAAGTTAACATCCTAAAGAATAATAGGTAGGATAATATTAAAAAAAATTAAGGAAATTAGAATAAATTGGGGGGTGGTAAAGTCTAAAATAGTGGGCAATGCCCATTCCATGGGAGTAGTTGGATGAAATGAATAGCATAAAACATGGGTGAGAAGAAAAGTCACCAACTTTCCTAAAATTTCTGTATCCCATTGAATCCATTGGACCCCACTTAGTAAAATTTGGGTTTTTTTTAATGTTATAAAATGGCCTCACTCAGTCTCTTGATCCCATTGCCATTTTGTTTCAATATATAATTTTATTCCCCCCATCAAAAAGAAAAAAAAAAAAAGAAAAAAGAAAAAAGAAAAGAAAAAGAAAAATGGGAATTAAGGTAGGTGAGGGAAGAGGCAGTGCAGTCGGAAGAGCCGTCGCTGTTGCCGCCGTTATCGGGTTGGTTATAATGTTTCAGTTGGAGAACGTGGAGGCAGCCGTTTACGTTGTCGGCGACTCCGGTGGATGGACTTTTAACGTCCAAGGTTGGCCCAAAGGAAAACGTTTTCGTGCCGGTGATATTCTCAGTATGTCCTAATTCTTTTTTCACCGCTTCTTTTAATATATATATATATATATATATATATACTCTTTCTTGGTCCTCTCTCACTTTTCAGTATGAAAAATACTTTAGCTGCATCCCCAACCACGTGCATTTTACCAAATTTTCCAATTAAATTTTGACTTCTTTTTCGTATTTTCTTTCCAAAATATTTTTGTTTGTGAGTCATGAAGTGAATTTTTTTTTTTTTTAATTTTTGTTTGGTCCTTTGAGTTTTAAATTATTTTATCTCAAATTTTGAATTTTATTTTCATTTAATCTTCTAAGTTNCAACTGCAAAACTCCGGCGGGTGCCAAAGTGTACAAATCCGGCAGCGATCAGATAGCATTGCCTAAAGGACAAAGCTATTTCATCTGCAATTTCCCCGGCCACTGTCAGGCCGGCATGAAGATTGCCGTCAATGCTCTCTGAAAAAAATCAACTTCCCACCAACTTTTACTTTATTTACTACTGTTCAAATAAAAGTTACTGTCTCGTCCTTTATTTATATATATATATATAGTGGGACTGTTTTTTTTCCTTTCTTCTAGTTGAAATGTCATTTTCCTTTTTCCAAAACTTACATTGGTCCTTTCATCATATCAATGCCCAGTGTTAGTTTCTTTGCTCCTTTACACATTTTTCTTCTTCTTTTCTTTAATTTACTGCTTTAATTTCTATGTTTATATATATATATATATATATATCCAAGTGAATTTACCTTAATGTTAATTGGCTTCCTCCGTACTTTATTTATACTAACGTTATTTTCTTTGAAGATATTGATGGTTTAATTTTAAATCTTTTGTAAGTTTTTTTTTTTTTTTTTCATAACATAGTTTTTAGTTATAAAGAAAGTACTTGTTAGTTAAAAATAAAAAGAATTTGTTTAATAAAAAATTGTTTAGTTAACATTTAAAAAAAAAAAAAAAAAGGTTAAGAGAGGAAGAAAGGAGAGATTAAAGAAACAAATATCTATTTTTGTTATTAAAAAAAAAAATGTTATGTCAACTTTCTCTTAGCTACAATAAAGAAAAAGTGACGGCAAGAATTAAAAGCAATTTTCAAACCTTAGAGATTCAAGTTTGAAAAATCTCTGAGGTTTGAAAATTCAGGGACGTTTGAATGTAACTTCGAACCCAAAACTCTACTTACTAAAAAGCGTATGTCTCTCTTAATAAAATATTGCATTGATGTAATATTCAGTTTTTATTATTTACACCCTACTATTTATTAACTAAATATTTTACCAAACTCTTGGTTTAACTTACGGCTCGTTTCACATATAGCAAAAGGAACCAAAATGTCAATGTCTATCTACGAAAGACTGCGATAGATCTTGACTATTATTTGTGTCTATTGCAAAAGACCCAAATAGTAGTCTATTGCGATCTATCGCAGTCTATCACAAATAGATTATGTACTTTGTTATTAATTGTACATATTTTCAGCAATTTTGTCATTTAAGATCATTTTCATTTAATTTAGTATGATTAAAATTTAGAAATAATTGTTGAAAATTGTGCTTTTAGAAAACGAATGATGACATGAAATTGGTAACATTCAATAATGCATACCATGTTTATTTTAATGGAGATGAAATAAATCGATGATAATCTAAAAAGTGGGCCCCATTTAATTACATTTGGTGTTGATTACTTGTGTTATATACCTATACTGACATTTGAGACCCACATCCAAATTTGTAATAAAAAAGCACAAATTGATTGACAAGCAGAAGGTGATCAATCTAATTGCGTTTGAAAATTACATGTCGATAATGTTACTATTACCGTTACAAATATTGTTACTTTTACAATATGAAAATTATGAATATGTCATCAGTACTATTACCATTACCGTTACTATTTGACCCTAAAAGGTAATGGCAATGGTAATGGTAATGGTAAGAGGTAATAATAAATGTGGCAGATTCATAATTCTAAGTAAATATGATTGAAAAAAACGATCTAATTACATTTATGATTGAGACCCGTTACTATTGATCTATCAATAGAATCCATTTTGATTACACCAATTTTCATTCCATTTTGATTACACCAATTTTCATTACAGATTAGTAAGAGTGGCCATAATGTATACTAGGAATGTATCTAATAATATTTAACCTTCAAGTCCAATATTTCCAATAAATCTTGACGTATTTAAAGAAATTTTAAATTAACTTACCTCTCAAACATAAAATTTAATTTTGTACCTAATAAGGCCTTAAACTTAGGCACATCAACAAGAGGTGAGAAAATTTAAATAATAGACTTATTGGGTGCTTGTGTGGATAAGGCTACAATCTCCCCTCTAAATTTTGCATTCCCATCTAGCAGAAAATATTTTCCCAAGAACTTCTGGATTAGGTTGTGCCATGTAATAATTGAATTTGGAGGGAGCGAGTCAAGCCATGCTTCAGCATCGCCCTGCAAAGAATGAGGAAACAATTTGGAGGTAGAGATTCTGAACGAGAAATGTTCTAATAATTGTTATATTTCGTGGTGGGAGAGCTAGATGCTTGAGGAGAAGATTTCTCTCCTTTATCTAGGTTTCAAGGATGGTAGAGGGGGCCAAAATCCACAAATCTAGAGTTTCTCAATTTTCGACACTAAAAAACGGCTGAAGTTTGAGTACATTTTAGAATGAGGTCTTGAACCAAAAAAAAGAACAAAAAATGCTTACCTGGTCTACGACTTTTGGTTACATTTTAAAATTTTATAAACTAAGACTAGTTAATAATGATTTTGTTTTTAGTTTGAAAATTTTATATTTATTTTTTTCTCAATTATGTTTTTCACCTTTGTTAAATAAAATACTTCAATTCCTAAGCCAAATTATAAACACAAAAATAATTTTTTGAAAACAATTTTTTTTTTTTTTCTGTTTGTTTGTTTTCAGAACATGCATTGGGTTTTTTTATAACATTAGTAGAAAATGATAACATAAGGAGATAGTAAAATTTCACTAAATCCTGTCCTTCCTGTTGTATTAACTATGAAATATAAAAATTTCAATTTTATAGAATTATTAATACGAGACTAAAGTTGTGATTTATCGGAAAGGAAAAGAAAAATCACCATCCAAAGAAATTTGTTTTTCTTGTTTTACTTGTATTCTGTTTGAATTTGAAGAAGACTACCAATGAAGAACAACTGTCCAGCGTATTGTCAGCAATAACTTTATTACCAACGAAACTAAATCAAGGATTTCTCTTTCTTTGCTTTTGTCAAACCGTAGGAGATTCCACCGCCGTCGTTCCCCGCCGCCACCATCTCAACTGTGCTCCTGCTCCAAGCCTCCAAGGTTCAACTCCTGCAATTCCACGGACGATTCTTCTTTCCTTTTCCCTCTGCCTTTGCTCCCCCTCTTGGGGATGCCGATCAAGAGACCACTCTACGACCGCCTCAACCATCCTCTCCTCCGCCGCCGCTAGTTTCAGAAATTATAATGTCCTCGAGAGATTCTAACGTCCTTTTCAGTGGTGGTGGTATCAGGTCTTTGACTCTTATTCTCTTTCTTTCTCATCGCCACAGCTCTTCATCATGTATGCATAAATTCAATGGTGTTTTCCGCTGTGAACCTCTCTATTTTGACCTTTTCTCTCCCGCCCTTGTTAATTGACTTACTTTTTCATTAACGCTTCTGAGGTTGGACCATTGGATTGGTCTGTTCAAGCTTCTTACAGGTTGTATTGATGATTCTCGTGACATTCCATATCTGGATGGAGACACCGAGTTACAGATTTTTATTTTCATTTTTTAAATTTGCCTTGCCTTTTGAAGGAGTGGTATTTTTAGGCAAATTGTTCCAATGGCATCTGTAATAGAACATTCAAATGAAACTTAAGGATAATTATTTGGCCAGTTCTTTATATAGTCTACTTTGATGTTAAGAGTGGTCCAGATTACCTGGCCATTGCATGAATGGTGGACCTGAGTTTTTGCTTTACCTTCCTGCTTTGACCATAAGATTCCCTTAGACACATTCTCTTTTTGAAAGGCCTTGAAGCAATCAATGTGCAATGGCTGAGTTCTTAAAGGTGGTCATAGGGCCCATCATCTTCTGGGGTTTGATTTTGAGTTGCCCTTATTGATGGATTTTTCAGCCCTGTATCATTTAATTTCTTTAAGAACATAATCATTTTTAGTTCTATGCTTTTGATGGTTTGTTTGTTAAGCAATTCTTGATGCATGATATCGGATTCAAGTAATTGTATTTTCTGAAATCTAGCACCCATGATCCTTATTGGTTGAAATAACTTCTTCTTTTGGTGATTTTATTACGATGTGAAGTTTGGGAAGCAGGAGTTTGCATATCTAATAATTTTCTCTTCTGTACTTCTAGTTTTCTCAATGAAAATCACACTGGAAAGTTCAGCTATGGATATTCTAGTTTCAAGGGCAAAAGGGCTTCGATGGAGGACTTCTATGAAACAAGAATTTCTGAAGTTGATGGTCAGATGGTCGCTTTTTTCGGTGTTTTTGATGGTAGGACCAAGTATTTGTTTGCAATTTTATGTCGTTTTATTTGTGAGATTGAATCAGAGGCACAATTTACATCTGGGTGGTTCTAAAAATTGTTTCTATATTTAAGTCACTTACAGCATTTAATTTGATCATTTCATTTAAGAACTATCCTTATAAGTTATAAGATTCCTGAGTTGTCTAGTTTGATGCATGAATGCTTGTTTTTTCTCCCAATTGCAATGTTATGTAGGTCATGGAGGTTCCAGAACAGCTGAATACCTTAAGCGCAATCTTTTCAAGAACCTAAGTAGCCATCCAGACTTTATCAAAGACACAAGGACTGCTATTAGTAAGAAGTTATAATGTATTCATGTATATGCTGTCATATTTTCCTTTTGTCTTTGCTAGTGGAGCATAAACCAGGAAAATTACTTATTCTGCAGTTGAGGTCTTTAAGCAGACCGATGCCGATTATATCAATGAAGAGAAAGGACAGCAGAAAGATGCTGGGTCAACTGCATCAACTGCTGTATTGTTGGGGGATCGTCTCCTTGTTGCAAATGTTGGGGATTCTAGAGTAGTTGCATCGAGGGCTGGTTCAGGTTGCATATATATATATTTTTTTTTCCTGTAATTTTACTTGGTGGATCCAAATCTTTTTGTTAATTATTTTAAGTTAAAAATACTACTATGGTCTCTATACTTTGAAGTTTGTTCAGTTTTAGTTTTAGTACCGTACTTTCAATAAATCTTAAATTTAGTCTCTACTACTAGTTTATTGTTGATTTTTAAAAAACTTTTTGTTATTTATTAACATCTTTACAATAAATTTTGAAAACATATTCACACATTATATTTCTTTGCATGAAAATTATTATTATTATTTAATCAATTTCAATAAAAAATTTACTTTGAGGGACTAAATTTAAGACTAAAATTGAACAAACTTTATTATATTTTCATTTAAGACTAAAATTGAACAAACTTTATTATTTTATTAAATATTGAAAATAAAGAATTGTTGGAATCACTGGATATGTGGCAATTCTTGGGATATTAAGTTGTCAGATACATTATTCATTTGTTGCAGCTATTCCCCTCTCTATTGATCACAAACCTGATAGATCAGACGAGCGCGAAAGGATTGAACAAGCTGGAGGGTTCATTCTTTGGGCAGGTAAATTACACTTGCTTTTTATCACAGCTGTGTGCACCAGACTGAATTGTTTAATTCTGTTTAAATGATACAGTATGCGCTCCAAAGTAATCAAAATGAATAAAGTTTATCTTGGTATATTTTATAATTATATAAAGAGCAAAGCTACACTATCCGCATTTATGACTTTGCTTTGGATATTTTATTTTTCCGTTTATTTGTGGCTAGGATTAAATGTCAATCCTGATAATATACTTAGACATGAACAAATTTTGTCCATCAGTATTTCCATCTTAATCCACTATTACTATTTCCGTAGCAATCTTTATCAATTAGCACAAACTAACCTTAACATTAAAGTTTCTAATGAAACATCTAATTTGATGCAAAACTTAACCCAGGAACTTGGAGGGTTGGTGGTATTCTAGCAGTTTCGCGTGCCTTTGGAGATAAGCTACTCAAACCATTTGTTGTTGCTGATCCCGAAATTAAGGTTGGGAAGCTGCCTTTTAAATATGAACTTAGTATGTATTTATTTGGTCTAGCACTTGTGAATCATCAGCACAAGTTGACTATGTTCTTATTGTTTGTACTTGCATATGTTCTCCATCGAATGTAAATGACATTTATTTCGAGTAAGACCCCTGAATTTCACTAAGAGGTCGTTGTTTCAAAATCTTTGGTGTCCACTTATGTAATTTTAGACCAGCTGGTGTTGCATCTTGGTGTAACCACAGTAGTCCTTTGACCATAGTGTTGAGGATCCCACGTTGGAAAAATCAAAGGACCTCACACTCTTAATAAGATAGATGGGCTACTCCACTCGTGGCCAATTGATTTTGAGATGGAACCCCATACTATTTGATATGGTATTAGAGGCCATAAAGCCCAAACGGGTATTCAGTCCAATAAAAGAAATTGGGATCCGATCAAGAATGGTGAACCCAAAAGAGGCACCATCTTGAGGGGGCATGTTGAGGATCCCGCATTGGAAAAATCAAGGGACTTCACACTCTTAATAAGATAGATGGGCTACTCCACTCGTGGCCAATTGGTTTTGAGATGGAACCCCATACTATTTGATACATAGATCTGTATTTTGTACATGTATCTGTTTCCTCATGGTTTTATAATTGCTTCTTGAAATGTGGAAGAGAGCTTTGCTTTTGCTATTCTTACCTGCTTCCTTGACTTTGATTTTCACTTATTTGAATAGGAAGAAGAACTTGAAGGTGTAGATTTTATTATTATTGCAAGCGATGGACTTTGGAATGTCATCTCAAACGAGGTGATTGTTTATTCAAATTACTTTTGACTTTCTCTGTCTTGTTCAGTTCGAGAGATTAATTACTCATTGATTTAATTTTTTAAACAAAGAAGTTCTGTTCTGATTTTGACATCTTAATATGTGGTAATGCTAACTTGGAGATCTTGAAAAACAATGGCTATCTGGGAATACTTCTCTGGGGTTGGAAGGATTCAAGTCATTTGTCCTTTCTCCATCACAGGCCAGTTTACTGAAAGGAGAGGCAGAGATAATTGTCAAGCACTCTTCTCCCTTGTCATAATCTTAGAAACCAACTATTCCACAACCACCCGTAAAAGGGGAAAAAAGATAAAACAGTGCCCTTTTTTCATTCTTTTATGCAAAGTACTGCATAAACTATACAAGAAAATCCATAGGATGATTAAAAATGGATAAGATTTCCATTAACTTGTTCTTTCGCAAGTCTTTCAAGTATTTGCTGAGTTTTCTAGTTGTGCAATTCCATGCTCGTCAGAAGGTAGAGTCGTCTACCATAATTTTCTAGCTTCAGTAGACATTTGATCAAGTTATGAAACATTTTAAACAAGTTTTTGTTAATCTAAATGCTAGAAATGATGGCTACTTTGTGGGATTAGTTATCGTATGTGTAAACTGTGTTAAAACAATATTTACATCCAAAGGTTTGAGGTAAAAAATACAGGTCCCTTTAGCTCATTCTCCCCACTTGGGGTAAAAAATACAAAGCTCAAATCAAATTGTATATTGTGTATGTTTCATTTCCCTTTTGGGCTTTGCAGGAAGCTGTAGCATTGGTACAACACAACCAAGATGCAGAAATGGCATCAAGAAACCTAATCCAAGAAGCTTTCGCTCGAGGGAGTTCTGACAACATTACATGCGTCATTGTACGGTTTGGGTTGTCGTAACAAGATACAATCCGATAAAACTTGTATGAAGCAGTAAATGGTAGTTCTTTCCATGACTAACTACAGTTATTGATCTTAACGAGGTCTTAATCCTCAAAGATTAGCTGATTGTGTATTTGCATTGAGTCGAATCTGTAACTTGTGCTGTGCTCAGGACGTTCCTGCTCAATCTGTAGATTACTTAATACTTTGCCTTTATGATTATGGCATGCTGATGTGTTCCAACTTTTGCTTCAAACTCATGTTGCACATGTCGTTTCAATGGGGTTTCTCACATTTGAATAACATTCAGGCTAATGTTATGTTATTTTTGTTTCACTGCATCGCTTCTAAAAATTAGAATATTACTCTTATCCTTTCATAAATATTTCAGCACTAACTATGAAGCAATTTTCTTTTCCAATTTTTAAAATTTATACTCTTATCCTTTCATAAATATTTCAGCACTAATTATGTAGCAATTTTCTTTTCCAATTTTTAAAATTTGAGTTGCCACACCTTTCTATGTTCGATTTCATAATGTTCGTATTCATATTTTATGAAATGTCAAAAGTAATATTAAATATTTCAAATTCAAAAGCAATATTAGTGTATTAAAGATGGAGTATTTATTTCAAATTCAAAAGCAATATTAGTGTATTAAAGATGGAGTATTTATTATAAGTGCTGTGTCATGAAAATGAATGCAGTGTTGGCACATTAATGATTTGAAATGATTGAAATTAGCCGTTCAAATTAAAAGGGACAAAATTTAAGCTTAGTTTTATCAGAAAAGTGAAAGTGTACACCCAAGCCAAAAGATGTAATTTAACTGGAATTTAAACTTACTTTCTCATATTTGAATAGAGCATGCTACTTACTACGTTAACTTTTTAGTAAATCTCTTATATTAATGAGATTCATAAGATAATTTATTTATGGAGGTTTCATGTGGGGAAACAAAATCTCTTTTCTTTAATATTAATATTTGTAAAATAACTTGCACATCAATCATTAAAGTTGCCTCTTTTACAGCTATAATTAATCATTATGAGAGATGGAAAGTTGCCCCATACGAGGGTGTAGACTGCAGGGGACCATCCTAAGCTTCTTTCTCGTGTTTAAAAAGACCACTTTAATATTTATTGGTTGGTTAGGTTATCATTTTTGTTCCAATATATTCTTTATCTTTATTTTAGTGATGTGCTTTTAAATATTTAATTTTATACTTTAATAAATCTTGTTAAATTATTCTAATTTTTGTCTTAAATCTTTTTAGGTAAATTGTAAAAACTACTTCTCCTAAAGTATAACAATAGTTACAATTATTCCTCAAACTTTTAATTGTAAAATTTGAGCCCTCAAATTTATACAAGTGTTAAAATTCAACCCTTAAACTTACATAATTATAGAAATTGTAATAATTGTATAGGTTTGAGGGTTCTATTTTTATCATTTGGGGATTCAATTTCTACAATTATTATAAGCTTGAGAGCAAAGTTTAAAATATTGATGTTGATGGGAATATTAAGGTCTTAATTTTATGGAAATTTCGATGGATATTTCTAGAAAAATTTTAAAAGTAAAAATTCAATGTTTTTTTTTCTTTTAAATTAGTAAATAAACATTTTATTATTTTCAAATAAGTAAACATGTTTGTTGTTTATATTATATTTTATTAGTGGCATTTTGATGTTTATCTTTTGTGTTTCGTGGATTTTTCTATGATATAATAAAAATATTGATTCACCTCTCATATCGATATCGAATTTGACACATCGATGGAAATTTAATACTATGCTTGAAAGTCTAATTTTAACATTTGTATAAGTTGGAGGGCTTAATTTTTACAATTGAAAGTTTGCTCCTCCCTTTTCTTTTTTATCTATTAATATTTTTACTATAAATTTTAAAATATTTTAATATATTATATTTACCTGCATGAAAATTGTTAAATATTTAACCAATTTCATAAAAACTAAAAACTTTGGGAATTAAGGTTAGAATGACGATAGTATATAAATAAAAGTAAGATTTTTGGACATCGGTTGGTTCTATGGTGTAGTGGTTAGCACTCTGGGCTTTGAATCCAGCGACCTGGGTTCGACTCCCGGTAGGACCTTAATTGTTTTCCATTTTCGCTTTTTGAAAACGGCATCACGGTGGGCCAATCTGAAAGCCCAGTAAAATTAGTCCATGCCCACGAAATGAAAGGCCCATTCCACAGCCCAAAAGAAGTAGCCGACAAAGCGGTAGAGTACACGTGGCGGTATACAAAAGTGCTGTGAGTCTGTGGAGGTGGCAAAAAGCAAAAGGTAGAAAGGAAAGGGAAAAAGATAGAGTACTTTGGCGCTGCATCATAAGCACCACCATGTTGACAGTTAAAAAAATACTGTTTGCTCCCGCGAAAAAGCAGTTTCTTGTATTAGTTTATTTGTGAAGAACTGGAAAGGCACGAGAAGCTAGTGGGCGGTGGGGTGGGCGAAGCAAAGCAAAGCCAAAGGCCCTTCGATCAGCAATGGCCCTCTCTCTCTCTCTCTCTCTCTCTCTCTTACTTTTCCCCATTTTCTCTGCTCTCAACTTTCTACTCTCACTCCCATTTCTTCCACCCCTGGGACGGCTTCCCCTGCTGCAGATCCCTGATCTAGGTCTCCACCAAAATGGTGAACGATACTGAGTATTACGACATTCTCGGTGTTCGTTCTTCTGCTTCTGAGGAGGAGATTCGTAAGGCCTATTATCTTAAGGTTAGTTTTCTCAGATTGAAGGTTTGATTCATTGTTTTTTGAAGGATTTTGAGTTTTGTTCTGTTATTTAGTTGATGGAAGTCGAATAAGAATTGCATGATTAGTTTGGTGTTTGAGTTAATTGTTCTGCTACAGGCAAAACAAGTCCATCCGGATAAAAATTTGAATGATCCTCAAGCTGCTGAAAGGTTTCAGGCAAGTATATACTCTCCCTTTACATTCCGCGGTTCATGTTTTGCATAATGTGGAACTTTTCCTCAGCTGCTGAAGTTGTATGATGTATATTAATTACTTTCCGCAGGCGTTAGGTGAAGCTTATCAAGTGTTGAGTGATGCAGTCCAAAGAGATGCATATGATAGGAATGGGAAACATAGTATTACTAGGTTAGATCTCTTGGTAGAGATTTATTTGTATATGTGGTTTTCTTCATCCACGCTGATGTCATAGTTAATTAACTTTTTCTCTGGACTGTTTTGTGTTGTTCTTTTCTATAATTTGCTGTTCTTTCCTTTGACATTATTGGATTTGTTATGTTCAGGGAATCCATGCTTGACCCTACTGCTGTTTTTGCACTTCTATTTGGGAGTGAATTATTTGAGGACTACATTGGACATTTAGCTGTAGCATCAATGGCCTCATCTGAATTAGAAAGCGAAATTGGCAATCCAGAGAGATTACATGATAAGTTGAAGGCAAGTATGCCATATCATGTTGACATGTTTCTATAAGGGAAGATCCTTATAATATGGATTTGATTTTTAGCGTTTAACACTCGTAGAGTGGCAGATCAAACTATAAATCTTTATTCAGTAATAGGTCTCTTATCTACTTGCTTGTAATATAGGATCGTTGCTTATAATATGCTTGCTACAATAGTTTATTTGGTAGCCAGTCCTCCTCTAAACAACTTTTATATCTACAAGCAATCTTAAAATTAGAAGAAATTCCACCCCCCCCCCCCCCCCCCCCCCCCCCCCCC